>VZTI01003799.1:47625-149098 GCA_013397865.1 Struthidea cinerea | reverse complement strand
CTTTGGCCCCTTCTAGTTTTAATTTTTTTTTTTTTTTTTTTTTTGTAACAAACGTGACTCCAAATTACAATTATATCTAAGTGTGGTCTGAACAATATTTTGTACAATGGCAGCCAAACGTCTCTTTCTCTGTAGATATCCCGTGGCTTATATGGCCAGGATGACATTTACACACTTCTCCACCATGGCACCTTGATAGTCCATAACAAACCATAAAAATACTTTCTTATTTCATTTGCAAATTAAATTTATTCAGGATAGGTGTTTTCATATGTTCTTACACTGAAACTGGTAACTTTGATAGCTCTTGCTCTCAGCCCTGTGTACAGCTTTCAATGTGATTTTAAAGGACAGCTCTAGCTCTTCTCAGTTAAAATTCTGGCAATTAATTTCTAAAGGTATGGCAATGATATACATTATTTTCATAGCCAAGGTGATACTCTTTGCAATTAACTGTATGGCCTTAAGGTTTTGCAGTGTAGTATTATACAATTCCTCTTTTATTGCTGAAGGTGATCTGCATTGCACATTTTTTAATTCGTGGCTTTGAACCCAAGGACACATAACACTGTAGCTCCACCTTAGATTTTAAATAGATTAGATTTTGCCTCCAAAGGCAAAACTCAAATGGCAAAAAGTTCTGCCTATTGCTTTTTAGCTTTCATTATGTTTTAAACATATAAAGAAAGTCATTTGTGTGCAAGCAAGACATTCAAGTCTTATTTTAAGCTTTTAAAAATCAAAATGCAGCAGCTTCTAGAATTGTAGAAACCATTTAGGCTTTCTGAAACCCTTCTCCTGACACTAGTGTGGGCCATTTCAATATTGATGATTACGAAAAAAGGACAGAGGACAGAAGCTGCTACATGTAGGATCTAATGGAAACCGGAGCTGTGCTGCTGGGATGGATGACAGTAAAAGGGCCTTATCCGGGAGCACTGGCAGTGCTGGGCACAACAGTGGCAGCAGGCAGGCTGCCGATGGCTCTGGGCTTCAGCTACACCCGAACCCTCGCTAGTCACGGGTAGCTCACCAAGCACGGCAGTGGCTACCTTCAGTCTCATCACAGCTGGGCGTACCACGGAGCTGGGAGATCATGCTGGTCTCCCTGAAAGAATCGTGGATTTCAGCTTAAAAAAGCATCTCGCAGCTAAGGAGGGCGGAGAGGCAACTTGGCTGGGGTGTGTTGGGCCCAGCCTTGCGTCTGCCCTCCGTTTTGTACGGCACCGCCACCATACCTCAGCTGGGCTGAGGACAGGAAAAAGGCGGGGAGGGAGGGAGGGAATCCCTTCCCTCAGAAACTGCATTTCCCAGAGTGCCTCCGCCTGGCCGGCTTCCTGCCTCTCACATGACAGCTGCCTGGCCGCGCCATGGCGGAAGCCGAGGAGAAGGTAGAGACTGTCGGTGCCCTGTGGCCGCAGCGCCGAGGAGCGGGGCTTAGAGCGGGATGGCCGAAGCGTGGGGCCGGGCCGGGGCCACATGGGAGCGGAGGGGCGGAGGGACAGTGCCTGTGCCAGCGGGCAGAGGCCGGCAGCCAGCCCTGCGTGGTGCGGGGCCGGCGGGGACGGCCTCGGGACAGCCTCCGGGACAGCCTCGCTGCGCCGGGGCGGAGGAGGGAAGATGGAGGCAGGGGAACCTGGGTCTGGCCGGGAGGGTGGGTTTAGAAGTGCATCTGGCACCTCTGTGGAGCCAGGATTAAAGAACTGGAGGGTCTCTCTACCGAGGGACATAGAAGACATGGCCAAGTTCATCTCAACAAGGGGATTTTTTTTTTTTCTGAGACAAAACTTGAAGAGTTTCTTGCCGTTGTTCCCTAAATCCGGTGTTCTCCTAAAGCTCCCTGTCCCTAGGTTTCTCCTTCCCCAGAAAAAAAAATAAAGCAAAAATGCACTTCCTGGCCCTTTCGGGTACTTTCTAAATGTTTCTTTGCTGAGCCAGCATTTGGACAGACAGTTGAGCTGTGCGATCTTTCTCTGTCTTGCATGCCTAGAAGTGGGAGAGTCTTAGAATTAGTTCAAGGTAACTGGCCAGACTTAGAGATTGGCATCTGGTTTCCACCTTCCCTGCTGACAGAGGTTTGTTGGGAGGACTTGGCTTCCTTGAGGGAGGCTTTTTTTCCCCAGGATTGGTGAGTTTTTAACTGTGGCAGCCTTTGGAAGGATAAAACCAACTCTGACAGATCTTTATTCTCTAACAATACAAGAGATAAAACTAGCCTGTGTTTTGCTTTCTTTGGACTATGATAGGAGAGTTACCTTACTCAGTTTATTTCCTGTGGGCAGCATGTACACCTCTACTGAAAGAGATCTGTGTGTTGTGCATGTGTTTCTTTAAAGCTCAAGTTTTGTGGCCTTCACCTTCTGTCAGGTTTAAGTTATGGGCCTATATGTGTACTGTATTACATTTGATGTTTGTAAAAGCAGAGGAGGGGAAAATTCCATACCCCTCATACTGGGAAGCTCACTTAAGAATTTTTTGAGAAGTTATGTTGGATCTGTTGAGAGATTATAATGGTGAGAGATTACCTCACATTTCTATGGTTTCCTTATCTGTGTTCCCTTACTGCATTCTTCAGCTACTTAAGCAACAGCATTTGTCAGCTGGCTGAAGAATACTGCAGATTTTCCCCTAGAGTCTGAGACCCAGCAGTGACTGCTATTCCTACATGATTTTGGATTCTACTTGTGTACAAATCCCTCTTTAGGGATTTCCTTTCCACAGTTACAAGGCTACTAAAAAGTGGAAGTGGAGGATAATCCTTTCAGTTCATGCATTTGGAGGGAGGGGAAAGGAACCTAACAAAACCCCGGGGCAATCATAACTGCAGTTTACTGTTCCAGTTTGCCTAAGCAAGTGGGAAAACTCAGGCAAACTTACTTTTCATAGTAAGTTGCTAGCCAAGTGAGTTATTAGGTAAGTATCAATTCTAAGCACCTTCAGCTAAGTTCGTGTCAGGGAACAAATACAGTTTCTGCATTGGTTTCCTAAGCCAAGCCTCCCTCTGAATTTTTGCATGTTATTTTCTGCAGTAAAACATAAAGGCCATGAAGCATTTGTATTTGTATGCCATTTGTGAAATTTAGTATCTGGGGTTGCAGTGCCTTGTGAATACAGTAGGGATGCCAGGGTAGATGTCCTAAATAAAAATAGATTGATATTTTCTTAGTTCGCATGGCCTGATTATTGGAATCAACTTCTGGCACGCCCTAATTTTGTATGTCAATATTCTCTAGGGATGCCTTTGCACATAACTTGCAGCTCAGTTAAGTGGCTCAGGTGGGTGTGAGGACCGGCTGCGGTCTCAGTAAGTGAGCTGTTAACTCCACCCTGCACGTGTGTTGGTCTGTCTGCATAGTGTTAGATAGTGAGCTCATCCTGAAAGTAACTTTCTGTTCTAGACAGCCAAAGCAGTTGGAACCATGAGGGGTAGATGAAGGCGGTGTAGCTGCACTGGAAAGTCTCATGTATACCAGCAAAAATGTCACTTGCTGTAATTCCTTTGTTTGGGAGAGCTTTTTTTTTTTCAAACTGTGTGAATTATATCAAAATGTCATAATGGTAGTGCTATTAATTTTGATTTATTAAGGAGTTGAGTAGGTAGCTCTTGGTATTCAGGAGAGAAAATAAGGGTTTTTATTAGGAATTTGATGATACTTTGCATTGGACTTTGTGTGTTGTTCTAGCTCATCCAATCAGCTGGCAGTATTACACCACAATATTTTAGTTCTGTTCTCACTTGGTTGTTATGTAGAGTTTAAGATGCAAAAAGATTCTATGTAACAAAATGTAATTTCCTGAAAAGTTACAGCAGCTTGTGATTAGACACTGGGAGACTGACAGACAAACAGGTGTGCTTGCAAAGTCAAACCTAAACTTCAAAGGATGCCTGGATTTTACTCCATCTTCCCTTGATTCCCAGGTACTTCCTACTTGCAGTTTCCCAACTCATGTCACAAGTATAGACTACAATGATAACCCTTCTATGGGATATGTGTTTTAGAGGAGGGCCAATCTGTAGTGAGTAAAATGGAAGAAACACGTCAGTAATTGTGGTAATACCTTGCACTAAGCTTCCAGTAGCAGGTAGAAGTGCTGCTTTGCTTCTCACCCATCTGCTGTGATGGTCATTATGGGCATCAATGTGAGCCTCCACTAATGAAAAGGAAGCCTTTGCTTTTGGTGTACTGGTCACAATCAGTGCATTTTATAAGCATGGAAAATAAATAAATGGGAGAAACAAAAAATTACACTGGTTGTCAGTGCATTAAATTTTCTTCCTTTTCTATTTTTCTGTAAGCTGTTGGTAAGGGCGGTTTTTTGGTTTGGTTTTTTTTTTTTGTCTTCTCTGGTGGAATTCTGTATCAATTCATCTTACTCTTCAAAGACTCCTTCATAAGATTTGAAATGCTGGCTTCTCTCTTGCTTGTTCTTTGTTTATATCATATTTTATTGTTAAAATGCTTACATTCACTGCCAGTGTATTAGTTGTAATCCTTTATTGCTATTGATAAAGATAAATACGTTAAGTAAATCTTCGTTTTGCTGACTTCTTTGAGGAGGCATTGCATCAGCAGATTTTCTCAGTGGACAGACGAGGGATGAGCAGGAGTTGACTTATAAAATTTTTTTTGTAGGGTAGAAAGAATCATTATCTTGCCAGAGAGAGATGTTTTAAAGGTACAGTTGTTTCAAAGGCAGGAGAAAGCCACATCTTGTGTTAACATGGGATGAGAAGGAGAAAGTCATTGAATGCTGGATTTCTACGGAAAATGGTTTGAAATCATATAAGTTCAAAATAAGCCCATTAACTGCTAAATAGTTGAATAGCAAAGCTGGTTTGTGGATTACTTGAGAATGCTATTCTGCCATGGAAGTCAAGATTCGGGCAGTTTCTTTGCAAAATTTGCTCCTGCTTCTGGAAGAGGGGAAGCTATCACAGGGACAGATTCTCAGATGATCCAATCACTCTCTCTTTTAGGGTAACTGACAACAGTGTCTCTGCTGCTCCTGAGTATCAGTGTGGCACTGAAATGCAAGTGCAAGCACAAATTGGGTATGAATGACAAGGATTGTCATGAGTCTGAGTTACTTCTGCTTTGTCTTTCTTAATAGGAGTTTTAAAGTACTTTTTAAAGGGAAATACTGCTCAGTTGTCTATGTAGTTAGTTATTTACTCCTTTGTTTTTTGTGTCCTTTTCAGGAAACCAGGTCTAATGAGGAATCCACAGATGAATCTGAGGTAACCCTTCTTAAAATGTTTCACACTCGAATCTGTGTCAGTGCGGTCAGTGCTAGTTTTTTGTCAATATGGAGTGAAAAATACTACTTCACTGGTTGTTTTTAGAAGTTTGGCCAGTATTATGTAGCAAGGATTGTTAATCTGGGTTTAAATTATTAAAAAGAAGCTGTGAATTGCTATTAGAAGCTTCTTTATATTTAAAAAACCCCCACAATTGCCCCAGTGTGGTAAAATGAATTATGCTGAGAGACAAATTCAAGTGCATGTGCTTCTGTTTCAATAAAATGAAAATTTGTGAGTCTAATTATATAAGCAGTATACTCCATTCAAGTAATTACTTTGTTATTTTAATAGCTTCGCAGTCTAGACTTAATCATGTCCCGTAGACTCTCTGTTCTTGAGATGATGTTTTGTCACTAATTATCTCATGTTCAGGAGAGGTCTGCCTACGCTGCTGTAGGTGATGGGAAAAGGGGGCTGGGGGTGAAGAGAGGAAGGGAGATACAGAGAGTTCAAGAGTTTGTCCCTGAACAGTAATGTACTAACTCCAAACCTGTCATCACTGAAGGAACCATAAAAGATCTGAAAGAGGTAATTGACATCAGGGTGATCTTGGATAGGTACAGGAAGGAAGAAATAAGTGTGTCTGAGCAACTTCAGTTGTGGCCCACCAGCAAGAACAGAGGACACAGAGAAGGCTATTACCTTGAGTGTTTTCACCCATTATGTATCTAAGTCAGAGTAGCTCCTAGACTTATAAAACTTTAATGGACTTGCTATTAGGAAGATTTTCTGTTTTTTACCTAGGGACAAATCTCCATGCTTGAGATCTGGGTTTAAGCACTAAGCAGACAGAAATCCCAATTTCTATGACAGTGGATACTGCAGAGACTGTAGTGGTGGATTCTGAAAAAATCTTTTTGCAGTGGAAGGTGGCTTTGTTTCTTGTGAGATAATTGTTTTCTTTCTGCCATTGAGTGGTTGTCTTCAGTGGCACTGAACGGCAGTACTGGTGAGAAGCAGGGTTTTTTGGCCCTTTAACACTGCTCTGTGGAACAACTACCGGGACCAGACTTTTTTTGCCCAGTGTGAAATGCTTTCATTCTGAATAGTGCTTTGTGATGTGAAGTGCAGATAAACAATCACTGGGCAACGACTCAGTATTTAGTAGAATAGTAATCCTCTCCAGGCCTGACATTCACAGGATAGTGAACACAGATACTTACCTACTGAGGTGATTTTTTTTTTTGCTTAAAGCCTATTGCAATGAAAAACTGGCACTTTTAATGGCCTTTCAAGATTTCAGCTAGTAGTAAATCAGTATTTGCAGCAGAATTAATCATAAATGGGTTGCCAGTTTGGTGGAGGTTTACTGTTTTTTACCTTAAGGAAAAACAGGCATCATGCATCTTTTCACAAAATGGAAAGTCCTACAATTTCAACTAGACCTATGTTAAAGTTGATGTCTAATGTTAATTTCACATGCAGAGAGAACTGAAAAGGAAATTTATGCATTAAGAATGTAGATGTTTGGTCTAAAGAACAACTGTCATTCTACTGTCTGTGACAATGCTTTGCATTAGTTGTCTTTGAGGATTAAGTCTAGTCTGTAGTATCTTGATCATCAGTAAAGAGTTAATAGAATGAAACTGGTTAGACTATTTCTAATGATTGTTCAGATAAAACCAAAAACACAAAGTGTAAATCTGAGTGCTTGCTTGTATTATTTGAAGTATGGTCAGAGCTAAGATCAAACTGATGGCTTCACTCCTAGCTCTTGTATTCATAAAATTGTAATTATTTCTTTTGGGCGGCCTATAGTTTGAATAATCAGGGATGGATTTTATGGTGGTGGTTCTAGAATCAGAAACTCTAATTCTTTCGGCCTGTATTTAGTTTTAGCCATTAAAAAATATTATATTTATGGCATGGATTTCATAGACATCCTACCATAGTACTAAAAATTTGTACATATACAATTACTCTTGCAATTAATGTAATTTAAATTCTTCATATAAAATTGAATATTGTTACTAATTATTCCAGAGGTAACGCGACACATATCTAACTTACATTTTAGACATGTTTTCTATTATAGAGGAATGCAATAATAAAATTTCTGATTTTGAGTAAACTATGCCCCTGTCTGAACTGGATGTCTAAACAAAATCTACATTTTTTTTTTCCCCTGAAATTTTTGCACTTCTGTGCCATTATCTCAGCAAAGAATCAAATATACGTTAATTCTGTCTCATGCAGCAACTCTCTTACTATCATTCCTTTAGCATCTTCTAGCAAATAAGATTCTAATGCTATTTTGCTGCCTGCTTGGTTTGTTTTGAATGACAGGCTCTTTAACAATTGCCAGGATGCTTATTTGCACAGACGTGGTGGTAGTGCTTAACAGTAGGCCTCAAATGTGGGAGTCTGCAAAAATTGACTGTCTTGAATGTATGTCATCTAAAAGCTCATCAGTCTAAGTTTGGTTCCAGCGATGGCTCCACAGGAAATTGAGTTCCTAAGGCTGCCCCAGTGTAAAATACTTCTCAGCTGTTTAAGTCAGAATGTGTAACATGCAAAGGTATCAATTAGCAAAGATGGTGAATTTGTTCAGATGTTAAGCAGACCTTCCTTTCAATACAGAGATATCTGTAGTTACTTGTAAAATTGGTAGAACTTGCAGCACTTGTATAAATGTAATAGATCTTTCCTGGTAACTACAGTACAGTTGACACTTTAGTATCATGTTCTTATATATGATTTGGGATATTACAGGCTTTTTCTTTTCCTGTAGTCAGATTGCTATATATTATGCCGTGGTATGATGAGGAAGCTGTATATCTAATAGTCCTGTAATTCTTTGGAGAAAACCTTGTTTTGTGAAGTAATTTTACTGCAGTCTTGAAGCACAAGTATTTTACTTTTGTATCTTTGGCTTTAGACATTTGGTTTTAGTGTTTTTTGAAGGGTTTTTGTTTGTTAAGGTTTTTAATTGTTCTTCTGGAGTGTATTTGCATTACTTATCCCAAACTTGTATAATCGTCAAATATGCAGCCAGATTTGAGGCTGGATCTGAGCAGGTTTGTTTGGCTGAAAAGTCCTAGTACGATGTGGTTTCATTGGCTTATTTAATTTTATTTTATAGCACCTGAAGCTAAATATTTGAACTGTCACATTTGATGAGATCTAAAAATTAGATAGCAAAGTAATCTGACTTTTGGCTGTTTGTAAACTGTAGAGGAAAAAAAATCTCCATAAATTATGTACAGCCTGAATCTGAATTTATTTTCAAATTATTCTTCTTCCTTGCAATGTGTCTGTTTCTGTAAAATCTAACTTTTCTCAGTTGAGCTGTTTTCTGTCAGACAGATAGTTATGTTTTGCCAGCTAATTAGCAAGGAAAAAAAGGCTTACATTTTTCTCTTCCTTTCTAATTTACTACAGGGGTTATGAGCAGATTGTGCCAATCCAGCATGTGACTTTTTTACAGGAAGCACCCTTTCAAGAACAAATGTCCCTGGAATTATCAATGCATGCTATGTCCCAAGAAGTAATCCATAATTATGTAAGGCATGTCACTGATTTTTTTTTTTTTTTTTTTTTTTTTTTTGAGGTTGCACTACAGCAGAAATTTTTTGTTTTGCAATTGTTTGCTTGTTAACCCACAAAAGAAAGCCATGTTGGTGCAGATGTTGAAGTTCTGCAAAGAGGTATTAGAATAGTATTTTTTTAAAAAAGGTGCATTAATATCTGTATTCCTGCTTTTTTGTTAGATACATGAATCTGTTAGTCATCAGTATTGCACATATTTTCATTCTAGCACTTCTACTTTTAGATGTCCCCTTCTTAACTTTTTTTTGCTGTTTTGATCACTGTTACCCTGTGAAAGGGACGTGTTTGTTCATTTAGTTTTTTGTTTAGTTATTTAAACACTATATTAATAAATTCTATGAGTTTGTAGAGAGAAAGGTATTGTAGAAATTCCTGGTTAATCCAGTGCTCAAACTATTTCTGGTGGTTTAGAAATATCCCTCTCTGATACACTTTCACCACTGAAATTAGTAGTGGTTTTGTTCTTTAAGGTTTTGAAAACTGATCAGAGCAGGAACACAGTTAGGAAAAATGTAAGCCTTAAAAAGAGGCAACTAAAAAGCCTTGATATTTCCTTTCTCTTTTCAGTGCACTCCAAATATTAGTCTTGTAGGTTGGGTCTGGATTAGGTCAAAGCAATTAAATAATTTCAAGTAAATAAAGCATCTGGTGAAAAAGGCTCCTTGTCATACTGTGTTTCCATCAAAATGTTCTCTTAACATGGAGTGTGGAGCATAGGGCTGGAAGAGATAAGCTCTTCTGTGGATAGTAGCTTTTGAAGGGGCTTGCAATCACCATTGCAAGAAAAATGGATGGTTGAAAAGTAGATTTGGCTACTGTACCTTAGTCCGAGTTGCCTTTTTTGTCTCCTATCTGACCTTTTCCAAAGTACTTCTTTTAATCTTGCCTCTTTTCCTTATTTTTGAATAGTTGTACATTAGGTTATTTTTTAAAATGTAAAATGGGAGAAGAGTGCTCAAAAAGTGTATTCTGTTTCACGTATCTGGGCAGGCTGAAGAGAGATTGCTTCCCTCTGCGCGGCTTTAAATTAAATTGGCCTTTTGGGGAGAATGGAAGGAAAAGTTACATAAATTCCAAGTATGAAGTTTTCCTTATTGATGGAGAAATGTATCATGCAAATAACTTATCAATTTGAGTCAGTAGGATGAGCACAGTAAATTATTTATTGAAGTTTAAATGGAATCTTTTCATACATTAATTTGAAAAACAAGTTTGCAGTGACTAGTAACTAACATTATAATAAACATCATTAGAGGATTGACTTGCAGGAAAAAATGGATTATTACTGTATTCTTTTAGGATGTTCTGGTTTTGAGTGAAAATTAGATACTTCATTTAATGAGCTATTAATATTAACCAGAAGTGCCTGTTCTATCTGTGAGTTGTGGAATACAGAAAAAGTAAAAATGCTGCTCTTCTTCCTACGTGAATTAAATGCAATTGCAAAGCTATTGTGTTAGCAGGGTATGCAGATGTGGCTTTTCCAAAACACTAAATGTATTTTTCTGCATGGAATAACACTCTTGGATGCAAAAAGAAAGTAACGGTGAAATTCAGCTCTTCCCCAGTTGTGGGTAGGTGAGCTTCAAAAACTGCTATTCCCAAAACTGCCCTGTCAGCTTTTCATCTGCAGTAGATCACAAGGTGGCAACTGGGTTGCTTGAGTAGTGTTCACAGGGGAAACAAATGTTTGCCCAAGTTACTTACTCAGCAAAAGGACAATAAAAGTAGAAATGTGTAGCTTCATTGAGATATGAACTGTGTTTGGATTTTTCTGTGCTGGAATTGGATTCAGACGTGGAAGATAGCCTATCCTGTGCTGCCTCTGTATGATGCACTTGGTGTTCACATGTTTTTGAACAATGAAGTGGGTTTGGAAGTTTCTGGTGTTCTTTGTTATGCACAAAACTACCAGTAAAATAAATTGATGGAAGTTGAAATGAAACAAAATTGTATTATATGGGCTTCTTACTACTATTTTTTTAAACATGCCATTTATGAGGATTGCTCATGTGCAGTATGTCTTCTCTGTGTTACTTACGGTTCAAAACTTGGCTGGTGCCCAGCTCCTTCAAACCTGTAGGAGTGAATCTTCAATTGGTGTTGTGCAAATATAGTCTAATACTCTGTATGCCACAACAGTTTTGCGAAGAAATAAAATGCTCTCTGTCTTTCATCTGTGTGTAATTTCATACTGTAAATGCAGCCCATTTTGAGACATATACACAGGCAGCCATATCATCTTAATTCCATGCTTCTGGTGTATATCTGCATTTTCCCAGGGTATTAAATAAATCCCTGTGGAAAATGCATGGGGAGAACAGAAATTTCTGTTGTGTGAAATTTTACCATCCTAATCCATATTTACCAATTTTACAGCTAGGTACTGGAAAAGCATTGGTGATTTGCCTTATGAACAGTTGTAAAGAACCAAGATCAGAGGTTATTCACATTTTTCACTGAGCTAACATTACAGTATTTTCACCACAGAATTAGGGGAAAATATTTTTAGCAGCATAAGTCACAAACATGCTGTCATAGTTTAGAAATTTCAGTCTTTGTGCTTTTTGTTTTCTTGTGTATCAGTAGTTGCAGAATTGAAATTAATTCATGTGCAAGTTGGAAACTTTAATGGGTTTCTACCTTTTATTGACTACTGCTCTACCTGCTTTTGAACCAGTGACTTCAAGACAAAATGCTCTTTGCTATTCTCATTCTTAAACCAGTTTTTTTTTTCTGCTTCGTTAAAATTTTTCTGTAGGAACAACTTTTTGATATGAAAGTAATGGAGGAAAAGAACTTTATGCTCTCTCAAGCTTCCAAAGGGTCTGGTAAAGTGCTTAGGATTTAAATTCAGCACAGTAAATAAAACAACAACTTGCAGTAAAATTGTATTCCAGTTTCGGTATTATCAAGCAGCCTGGTTAAAGGCCTTAGTCTGAGTTTTTCTCGGCATTCCGTTAGAGATTTGATTGCATTGAGAGGAATTGAGTCAGGATCCTAATTCTGAAAATAGCATAGGTAGTCCCTTTATCACTGAGGTAGGAGCAGAAGTCTGGAAACCATATCCTAGGGATGGAGAAACAGTAATGGTGAAGCTGCACTTTGTAATAATTACACATCCTACTGCAGTAATTCTTGTTTGCTCTGTGGCACTTGATTCTTCAGCATGAGTGGATATATAATCCAAAACCGTGGGGCATGGAGTGCTTTCTTCTGCTTGCTTCTGGATTTTTTTACTTTTGAAGGAAGGCTGGGTAAGACCTAGAAATGGCCATCAGGGCAGGTGTGTTTGCATCACTTTAGAACACAGAAGTCTTTTTAAATAACAAATATGGGGACATCTACTTGAGGAGCTTTAAAAAATGAGTTTGAGGTGCTTTTTAAGGACCAAATTAGCTTCTAAATTATACTTTAAGTTTTTCTTGATTGTACAGAGTAACAATCTTCTAGAGGTTTTGCAACAATGCAAATGTAAATTTTAACTTTTTATTATGAATTTCCAGGTATTTTTTCAGAAATAATGATTATTTAAATTGTTTCTAAACTATAACCTAGATTCCAGTTGGTGTGAGAAGAAGCAGGACTTGGGCTAGGTGTTTTTTCTGACTTCCATGTCAGAATGGCAGGCAATGGGTTGTCTTGTGTGCAGTTTCTTTCAAAAGTGGCAGCATCAGAGGCAAACACCAAAGCAGCTTGATGTTACAATGGAAGAACTTTGAGTAAATAGCTGCCTCCTTTACAATGATAGCGTTATGTCCTCACTGCCCACCTCAGTAATTTGCATCTTTTTGACAATTCTGACTTCTAAAACTTTCCAAAGACAAGCCTTCCTCCTACCCCCATTCTGACCAGATTTGGTCATTGTCTCAGTTTGAAAGACATGTGTTTGAAAGGCAGAAGCCTTCCTTGGAAAGGAAAATATGACCCCCTCCCCTCTGAATTGTTATAATTTTGAAAATAAGGGGCTTTTAGGCAAAGATATGAGAAAAAGAATAACAGCTCTTTAGCAGTATGTGTATGTATAGCAAGGCAAACGAACAACAGCGATGGTAACAACAACAAACAAGAACAGGAAACCCAATGAACAGTCTCTTCCTGCTCTTTAAGCGCTTTCCCCGTTGCTGTAGTTACGGCCACAGCCGGCAGGGGCGCTGGCGGCTCCCGGCCGGGCAGGGCGGGTGCGATGGTTCCCCCGCGCCTGCAGGGGGCGCTGTGGCGCGGGTCCGGCCGTCTCTCTCCGCGGGCACAATGGCGGGCACAGCCGGCAGGAAGGGATGGAAACGGGGCTTCCTTTACGAACCCCCAGGGGCACCCGATCCCGGTGCCCCCTCTGGATAGCAAAAGATGCTGTAGCAGGGATGAGCAAACTCCCAGAGTGGTACATGAGATGTATCAGACACTCGGCAGCTGTAGCTGAAACCGGGGGTCGTCTGGGCAGGCCAGGGGGTGCGAGTTACAGTGTAGCAAAAACTCAGAGCAGTCAAAAATTTGTTGATTTTTTGACGGGATACCCTCCTTTCTCGGACCAGGGTAGAAGAGAGCAGAGGAGGCTGCTGTTCTGCAAAGTTCTTTATTTCATAGTCTCATAGTTTCTTGAAGGCAGAGTTCAAAGGGGGTTACATGATAAAGCCAAGCAGCAACAGCAGCAGCAGCAAAACAGCAGGCAGCATACATCTTCTTCTAATTTCCCATAATGCCTTATTGTTCTTATATTTTTTGTCACAGAAGTGTGGATTATATTTGTTAATTAACCAATGAAATCAATACACGATTCTAGTTTTTCTTTTCTTAACCTATCCTGGTCTAATTCTAACAGCCGTAAGCATTACATAGGTATTACACAGATTTGCGTATACAATTTTTATCAGCTCTTATTGTTTATGTGAACATTATATCTAAAAAAATGTGAACAATATCATTATATCTATATTTGTGTAAAATAAAGAATTCTGTGAAAAGGCAACAGTGCTGCAGAAAGAACTGTGTTTAAGGTCTCTTAAACACAGTTTAAGAGCAGTGGTAAAAAAATGGCAGGGGTGGGGCAGCGACAGCCCGCCTCCCAGCAAGGCAGGGAGAGGCTCCCTGGGAGGGTGAGGGGGCTGGGGATCCTGGGGTTTTCCCCTGGGACGGTCCAACCGATGGTGAAAAGTCCCTCTTTAAGTGAGGTGAGGTGTTAACAAGGTTCCGGTGCAATGGCCGCTCCCATGAGCAGAACTCCACTCACGACAGAAGGCAACAGAAGACAGAACCCCGCAGTGGTGGTGAATTCTTCAGCAACTGCCGCCTCCTTCCTGTCCAAATGCCGAAAGAGCAAGGGAGAGCTCGGAGCTGCACCCAACCCCTTCCCCCAGCCCAGTTCTTATGGTATCTGCCCTCCACGAGAAACCCCCAGGTAAAAAGCAAGAGTAGCCTGCTGGACCCCTCCCCTGAGCTGTGGCCACTTGTCTCTCTGAAGTATCTGGTCATTATTGTCTCCTAGCAACACATATGGGGGAAAATTCCTTAAGAGAAAGAAACAAAAGGAGAACTCCTGAAACCCCAATAGTCATCATCTTTAAATAAATTTTTCCTAGTAGTGCTGAGGAAGAATGAGACTCTGCTGGTATGCACACTTAATGCAATTAATAGTGGGTCCGATTACTTGAAGTTGCTGTGAAGAACATATTTGCTTTTCGGGTAGAAGGAAGCGGACAAATGTCCAGAAATATTCCTGTGTTCCTTCTTGTATCAAATAGATAATATACCAATTTAATGTGTAGGGTTCAAAACTTATACCCTTCATCCTTAAAGTACAAGTGATATTCTGATGCCTGCAGTCATAAGGCAATAGTAGGATTTATAAAGACTATTTTGTGACTGTGAAATCGGAATATAACAAGGAAGAGGGGGAGAAGGCAAATTTATCTCATCACAGGTATAAGCCAGTTGTTATTGTACTTAAAGTTGTGAGCAGGGTAAGCCATTTAGTTGGTAAAGATTTGGGAGTTTTTCTTCATTTTCATGTTCTCAAAAAACAAACAAAAAAACCTATTCACTGTTTTTACCAAATAGTACAGGGCCTTTGACATGATCTGGGGTGGAAGTCAAAGGGATCTCCCAACTGTGTTGTGACATAATGATGTTACTTCCTTAAATTCATCAACAGATGTTAGCAATTTGTAACAGTTTGCTGCTTAATATTTTCTACTTTAAGATTATTAACCCTCCTGCATGTGTTAAGTCATGTGTTGCTCCCATGTGATATTTTCACTTGCAGGAGGTTTTTTTGCTAGATTTTTCTATTCATTTGCCATATCCCCATGTATTGCAAATAGGAAGTGTGTTTATTTGCATATGTCAACCCTGAATTAATAAATAAAATTCCTTTTTCCTTCCATGTATTATAAGAACATCTGTGCTTTTAAGACATGGAAAGAGGTCATGGAAATACAGGATGGTAATTGTCTGCATTGCCAAATCCATTTGCTTAGTGGTCAGTCTTGATCTCTGTCCTCTGAATGTCTCTGAGCTGGTGTGGGTGTGCAGCTGAGGTGGGAGCTGTGGTCTGCTTTTTCCAAGAACCACCTATAGTATATTTGGTGAGCTGTTCATGCTGGATCCTGGTGTCCTGTGAACAGCTGTTTCATGTCAGGTTATAAGCAGTCATTAAAAACTCTGTCTAGGAAAGCTATGCCATGAGGGTTGCCTGGCTGGAAGTGAGCTTCCAACTGAGGACATGGTAGTTTTGAAGAGGAAGAAGATGGGGTTCCTGGCAGGCACACTGAAAAGTGTTGAAATTGGACTTGGAGTCTAGGCTGAGAGGGCTTGATGAAGTGTTTAAGGGGAGTTAGGGTATCAGCAAAGGTCCATCTGAGGGTTACAAGGGGATGGAGCAGAGGAGATTTGTAAGGGAGAGGCTAGGGCAAGACTTGTGAGCCTTCAGGACTCTGCAGTCTTAAAAGTGGAGGTTAAGTGTTAAGTGGGAGCCAGCCCCTTTGTATGTTTTGGATAATTAGATTATAGGCGGGATTGACTGGTACGTTGAAGGCAGTCCCTTCAATCCTTTAACCTTCATAATATTGTGGTGGGCAGAGTCACTGTTTTCCGTTCATGTCCCAAAACTGAGAGTAACCCTGCCAGCAGACATAGTTCTGCAGAGCTGCAGTAGGGAGTTGCTCTGCCTGCATCTTGCCTTGCTGTCGAAATCAGCAAGGTTGAAGAATTTGCTTGTTGTCCTAGCTGAGAAAGGGTGTCTAAACTGAAGCCTTATTTCCAGGGTGAACAAACTGTACAGTTTGTCAAGCTTAATTACTGCCATTAGGTACAAGAAAAGTATGGTTAGTCTCAATGTTTTAGCATACAGCTAATAGAAAATGATTTGGTGTGAGATACAGTAAAGAAGGAAGTGAGAAATGATGCTCATAGATATTCCTGGGGTGATACAGAGAATATAGAGGCATCTGTCTGATTATCTGGATTACCAGATTATCTGAGCCACATTTAGCCTAAATATGATGTGGATAGAGAAAACTAGAGATGACAGATAAGGGAACCTGCTTATCTGAGGCACTTGGTGTTAGATATTTTCCCCGTGGATTTTGGGGAATGGGGTTCAGCAAATGTAAAATCAGGTTCATTTATAAATCCGTATCTCTTCACCTTGAATGAATGGAGATAGTTGGGTCCTAACAAAGGTCTGAGAACTGAACTGGAAAAGATAAAGACCAAAAATAGTCATAATTTCTTTATTGGGCCAAAGGAGGCATTATGACTCATTTGGTACAATTCCCAGGTGTAGAAATGATGTGAGGGTTTAAATAAAAAGTTTTAGCTGTATCTTTTGTTGGGTAGTACTTGTCTCCTCTTGGAAATCTTTTGGCAGTTAACCTTAAGTTTGTGAGGTGCTTGTTGGGCTCTTTTGTCCAAAGTAAGGTTTGCACAGCTGTCCTAGGTGCAGTCCTGCCCTTCCAAGCAATGCTGGTGATATGAAGGATTTGCAGACAGCTGGGGAGTCAGATGATGATGTAAAACCCCAATGATGATGTGCCTTTCATAGCAGTCTGGTTAGAAGTCATCCATTTAGCTTCTCAGCAGGGCACCAGCCACTTGGATAAGTACTCTTTGCTCCCATGTCAAATAGGGGCTTTATAGATGAAAGAGACTTTTCAGCCAGTCTCACAGGCCCTCAAAACTAAAGCTGAAACAGTCAACACCCTGATAAAGACATTATTTCCATTAAAAAAATTAGGAGTTGGAGATGGCTATACCTTGGATCAAGTCAAGATGTGAAAACCAAGAAAGGTAATAAATGATGTTGGCAACTGAGTTCTACTGGGAATTTTGCTGCACTTTGTGCTTCTGCACATATATAAGAGAAATAAGTAACTATCCCTGGAGACTTCATTTTGGGGCTTGAGGTTTTTTTATGTTGGTTTCTTTTTATATTTGTCATTGAATTTCTATAAGAAGTGAAGCTGCCCCCAGCAGAGCACTAAGGATGTGTTTATTCTTTTTTGCATAACTGAAAATGTTCTGTGAACCTTTATTTTAACTCAAAAATAATTTGCGTTGTTTTCTTTGGTTCTACTGGAGATTTTCATATGGTGTCTAAACTAGTAATTCTGGAGCTCTAACTGGTTGGTTTAATTTTTTTCTTGTGTGTGATAGTGATGACTATTTAAATAAATAAAAGTTCTGATTTCACACGAGGGTTTCTAAAGGTCTGACCTGTATTAAATGTCAGGAAGAGTTACTCTCACAAATTGCCAAGGAGTCTCTTCTCACTTTTTTGAAGTAATGTTGGGTTTGCACTTTTTGCAGCAGAATGGGGTTCTTTGGTTGGGTTTTGGTTTGGGTTTTTTTTTAATGGGATTTTATAATGTGTCTTAAACATTAAGTATTCAGATACACAAAGGCAGAGCACTTTGAATGACCCAGTAAGCTAGGGGGTGTTGTGATTTAGGAATGGTACTCGCCACTTTAGTGCTCCCACTGAGACTCTACAAACTACATGCTGCTTGCTTGCTCCCCTCCTCCCCTTCCCCTGCAATGGGCTGGAGAGGAGAGTAGGAGGCACAAAAGGGAAAGCTCACCGATAAGAACAATTTACTGAAAACAGCAGTGAGATAAGAAAATTAACAGTAACTGCCACAGTACTAATAACAAAAGTGTACAAAAGAGAGAGAATGATTCACATGCAAAAATACTCACTGCTACTCTAGCTGGGAGCCAACATTATGAAACCCATCCTTTGCTCAACCAGAAGGAACCCCTTCTCTTCAGGGAAGGGTCCCCTTCCCTCCCCACACCTGGCAATGACATGAGGTGGTGTAGAATAGCCTCTGTGCCCTAGCCATGCCTCTCCTGGCTACTGCAAAACTTAACCCTGTCCTGGCCAGGAGGAAATGAGGTAATTTAGCATTTTTCTTATAATCTCTGAAATCAATGTAAACTTGAAAGAAAGCATGGGAAAAAAAAGAAAATTAACTGTAGGGTTTTTATTTGTCTTTTTTTTTTTTTTCAGACATAGCCTTTTAAGAAGGCCTATGATACTGGGGCCTTGTTCGAGTAGGGTGTGAGTGTGTCTTCTTTGAAATTGCTCCAGTGATGGACCTCAGCTATCTTTGTATTGGAGTTTAAATGCTTTGCAGGATCAAAACTTGCAGGCATAAACAAGGCTGGAATGGACACTTAGAATAATTGGAATTCTAGCTGGGACAGGACAGAAGATGTGCAGCAAAGGGGAAGGACACTTGCCTTATAATGTATGCAATGTTTAGTTCCATAAAGGCTTTGAAAAACTTTGAGGGCAAACCGTGTGGGAGGGGTGACACTTTGCTGTCAGTGCCTGTAACATAATTAGAGTATCTGTAATCAATAGAGCATGTAGTTCATGTGACAGACAGTCCTGTGGGCCGATCCTCTGCTGCAGGAGCAAATGTGGGCTAATGGAATAACTCTGGGAACTGCCCACAGGTTCCTTCTGGAAATTTTCTTCCTGAGGAGTGATTTCAGATTTTTTTTTTTCCTACTCATGATTCCTACACAACAGTTCCTGTAGGCAAAGCTAGCAAAGATGGGGCAGAATATCTGAAGAAGGTTATGAACCTGTGTTCAGAAAGGCAGGTGAGCATCCCTCAAAGTGGCACTGGCCTGTTGAGAGCTTGTTGCACATTTGCGGCTCTTGTTAGTTTTGTAAATCCATTCCAGAAGAAGAGTTAGTAGTGAGTAGGTGCTGGGTGTATGAAAAGGAATTTGTTTTCAGTTTCAGGAGTGTTCAGCAATGACAACTGTGGAAGAGTTGGAAGGGGTTTGTGTTGGAAGGGGTTTTCCCTCTTAGTAGGAAGGGGTTTGTGTTAGTCTTAGGGGTGAATTAGAGTATTTCATTCAGTTGGAAATGTGCTTTCAATGGGAAATGTTTATGGATACCTGTTCTTTACAGCATATTTTTAGCAATATGACTGCCAGCTTTAGCATTAAAAGGCAAGTAGAAAATTAAATGGATTATGAGTTTCAAGTCAGCATTCCTGTCATTGAAAAATGGTCATTATTTATTTTACAACATCACAAAGATGTCTTCCTCCTGTCAGCTCTGTGGGTCTCCTTCCCTTTCAGAATTTAAGGCTGCCATGTGTGGAGTG
Organism: Struthidea cinerea; assembly: GCA_013397865.1. Lineage (NCBI taxonomy): Eukaryota > Metazoa > Chordata > Aves > Passeriformes > Corcoracidae > Struthidea > Struthidea cinerea. The sequence goes on along the minus strand of VZTI01003799.1, from coordinate 129,625 downwards.
CTTTACACATTTTGTGCAGTATATATTTCTTTTTCTCTCAAAACATTTGTCACGAATCTCAAAATTCAGTATTGTTGTTTCAGATAATTTTAGGCATTAAATATTGAAGTAGTATTAAGTGGTGGTACAAAAAGCAGTGTTAACAAAATTTATTTTCAAATTTTTAGAATCCTCTAGGACGGTTTAATTAAAAGTATCATACACTTAGTAAAAATCCATGTAAGTTCAGCAATTGATTTTTTTATTATTATTTCCCTTAAAAAAGGAAAGCTGTGAGTTCTCTTGTATAGGGTAAATGTCACTCTGTTTATATCTTAGCTTTGCTGCAAGTCAGGACTTGTACTATTCCTTTAGGTTGTCATAGAAACGCAGCTAACTGACATCTCAGCTCAGACTGCTCATGGTTTAATTTGCGGGTTTGCAAGATTATTAAAATTTAACAAAAATTATTGATTTACTTTTATTAACACTGGCTTGTGTTTACTTTAGAAGTTCAAACTGCATAAAAGCTTTTCCTGATAGAAAAATACCTTTAAAATTATTAAACTCTGATACTCTAAATAAGAGATCATCAAATGCATTTAATATATCAGAGTAGAGTAGCTGAAGCAGTAGAGAAATCTTGAATTTTTGCAAATCACCTTTTTCATTTCATTTTGTTTACAGTAAAGTGCCCCAACCTCATTTCAATTCACCTTTTAGCTTGACTTTTATTTAACATAGAAGATACCTGTCAAGAAAGCGTGAAATAGGTACATCATCATGCCTAATGTTTGGGAGTTTTCATTTTATTTACTTACTTTGAAGCCTGGCAGAATGCTTCGGTGCACTAACTTTTGAAAGTGTATATTTTTTGTATATGCATGTGCAGAAAAAATTACTTAGTTTTCACTCATAAATAAGACAGGCAAAACTTATTTACAGTGACTTTATCTAATGGTCCATGGATGAAGGATTTTATGCAAACTACTCAAGAGATTAGAATTAACTTTTCATGTTGGTTGCACATTGGATGTCCAGACGCCAGCAACATGTGGGATCTTATAAAAACTAGATGACTGGAGTTCAATTTTTACTTTTATGAATTTATTCAATGATTGCCCATGCATTTCAAGTGTAATCTTTGTAAGCAATGTATAAAATGGAGTAATGTATTAATTGCTATAAAATGGACACATACTTCCTTATGCCCTCCTTCCGTGACATGTATGCTTTTTACTTTGACTTTACCTCCTCCCTCTACCTCGTAGCCATTTATTAAGGATCTGTAGGCATGAGGAATTTGACTGATTTATATACAGACCTGTAATTTGACATTGTCATTCTGTCTAGTAACAACTTTGTTCAGTGTTAGATTTACTGAATAAAATTGTTTCTTGGTGGACATTTTGACACCTCAGTTCATACTCCTACGTCATGCGCTGCTGACATCCCTGTATTAATCTCATTTGTATTCTGTCATAAAACTCTCACATAACATTTTAAAACAGACTCCCTTTGCAGCATATTTCTATAAGCATGGGGCTAAATTTTGGGTGTTTCCATAGGTACATATGGCTTTTTTGTGTTTTGTATGAGGTTATGTACGTGTTACCGTATATGATGGTAGCACACGTAGTAAATGGCCGTACTGTTTAACTTGGGAAAGACTGGCTTTAGTGTTCCAAAGGCAATTTAAACAAAGTATGCTTTATTAACCTGTTAAGATGTGTCTCTTCCAAATTTATTTTTTGCATCATTGACTAAAAGAAAGTGTTGTACATATACAGTTCTGCCATAGGCTGGCACTGTGCATTTTTAGGAATTGGAAGGCAGTGGTTGGTGGGAAGTCAAGGCACTCCTTTAAGTAGAGCACTGCACTGGTATATTCTGGTTGCTTAGGAATGAAAGATGTGTTTTATGTGGGAAACATACACAGTGTTGATATATTCATTACAGTCAATAGCGAGTGTAGGAGAATATTATTGCAGGTATACTGTTTCCCAATGAGGACCAAGGGGTATATAAGGGTTTGTGTACGTCTGTGCATATATAAGATTAACTGAGACTTACTGAAGCCTGTGGAATCTCTCTGGCGTTGCACTTCCGTAGACCGTCTGTTACAGATAGATGCCTATGACCAAAGAGCTATTTTGCAACTTGGATTTTCTTTTCCTAAGAGAAAAACATGTTGGGTCTTCTTTGATCAATGAATTTGCTGCTTGGTTTTTTTTTTTAGCTTGGTTTCCTTTCTGTTCACTCTTTGCCCCATGATCTTTCCTTGCATTTAAGTAGTGATTGGGTGATAATACCTAACATACTTGAGAAGAAAGAGAGGAAAGCTTCAGTATTTACCAGAAAAAGATCCTAACATGCGAAAGATAAAGGTGATTCGTAGGAATACACTGTGTCCAGATCCTTTTCCCAGAAAACACATTTATACTATTTTTTTTTTAACCATAAGCCCATTGGTGGATTTTATACAATTACCTTATTCCTAGTGGATTCTTCTTATTTTTGTTCACAGCATTTTGCCTCTATCCTTCCTACAGAGGTGCAGCATCTTGTAAAGGTCGTGAAGTTTCTTGTAACATGCATGCTTCAGCTTTCAGTTCATTGTGGCTACAGTGGCACACTTTATTTTATCATCATTCATTATCATATCCATCCTTTTTGTATTTTACTTCTAAATTGCAAATTACTAACTTTATGTAACAAAGTACACATGCACATTTTTTCCTGCTTTTTAGATATCAAATTAGTGCCTCTTACAGCTGAATTGAAATGCTGCTATACAGTCTTTGCACCCAGAACTTTGGAGTAAAAAGAAAAACCGATAACAAAAAAGCACAGCCCAAACCCCTTCAGATGATTAAACTGTGAAAGTTTGGCTTTTGATTGTAATGGCTGTTGTGAAGAGATCGCAGTGATCCATCTTCGCCTGTTGCTGTGTGATAGTTTTGGGATATCTTTTAACTTGTTTTTATCTAAAACTTCTAAATCTTTTTGTTGTTTTTTTCTCTCTTGCTCTCTTTTTCTTACACTCCTAAAAATTTAGGAAGATGAGAGTGAAGAAGAACCTAAACTCAAGTATGAACGGCTTTCTAATGGAGTGACAGAAATTCTCCAGAAGGATGCAGCCAGCTGCATGACAGTGCATGAAAAGGTATTATGTGACTTTGTGGCTGAGATAGCACTTCTGCTTGATTTTATATATTTATCTGTGCTTATAATGCATCAGCGTATTTCTGCATAGAAGTGATGCCAAATCTAGAGTTGCAGTGCAAGACAACAGTAACATAAACAAAATTCACCATTAACCTGTACTGAACAATCCACATTTTCTCAGTGATGAGTAGTTCACATGGTTCAATTAACAGCAGATCACTCAGAATCAATTCCCTTCTTGTTTGTATCAAACATTTTTTCAGTGAGAAACACATTTTCTCAATGAGGCAATGAGGTGAGAATTCAAGGTGCAGTGATTTGTTAGATAAGATGTACTAGAAAGCTACTAGAAAAATGCTCACTCCGTTTTAATTATGAACAGTATTATGAACTGCAATCAGAATACAGTCCTAACTTTATTCAGAAAGGAAGTTGGTATATACTGTGCTTATGTGCACAGCCTGTATCAGTGAAGACCAACTTTATCATGCCAGGAGCTTAGCATATATTCAACTGTGTTATACATATGTTATATATATGTTAATACAGTGTAGAAGAAAGAAATCACAATATTTTTTGTTTGCTTAGGTTTTCCTTTTGGGTGGTGTTGTACTAATGCTTTCCCTGTTCCCCTTCCCTGATTCAGTATGTTAAAAACAAGGAGAGGAAATGCACATGCTAAGGTTTTTGACGTACCAGAAAATGATAGGGATAGAGTAATAGATATTGCAAAGTAAAGAAATTTTAAGAAAAATTACTATTTTTTTCTTAAAAGGAATAAACTTCATATGCTTCATATGCTTTTTTATTTTATGAGTTTTCTTCTCTTTTATAAGTGTTGAAAAACATTTTAAAATATTGAGCCGTGCTGAAGAGCACCTGAAAGTATGAGTTAATGATTTGTCAACTGTTAGTATGTAAAACATAGTAGCTATTTTCTGAATGTATAATTTTTCATAGCCAGTAATATCTCCTTAACAGTTACTGTTGAGGGATCTATCTTTATTATTTGGCTATATTTTTAGATTGACTTGTGCTGTGTTTCTTTTCCTCAGAGGACTGTTGCTATGGCTCAAGAGGCTCTTAAGATGAAGCTTGTATTTTAACTGTGTGAATGAAAACAATAAGTCTTTTAAAAATGTTTTTGACAACTTAGAATTACACAGATATTTGGAAAATTGGCAAGCATTTCCTCCTTGTCTATGGCCTGTTTCTGTTACCTTTTATTCCCGAGTCTCAGGTAAATTTTGAAAGCCAAGAATTTAACACAATTTTTCTATAAGGATGTGCACAGATACAGCTTTTACTATAGTGTCACAAAGCATGACAATACAGGAAAACTGTTGAAGTATCCCAGCACTTTCAGTTTTCCAGCAAACTAGATACACTATTTATGAGAAGGATCAATATTGTTAGAAGCCAGGTACTGCAGTCTTTTAGGAATAGGTCTCTTACAACAGAGAGCTTAAAAATGAAGCGGGGTTATAGGTTTTGCAAGGGTATTTCTGTTTCATTCTGGTTGGTTTTTTGGGGATTTTTTTCCCTGAATGAACAGGAAAAGCCCTGCTAAATGCTATCTTTAGAAAAATTATACAATAATATGTAAAATATGAGTCTGACTAAAGCAGTTTAACTTTGCTGGGAATCCTGAGATCTGGCTTCTGCGTTCAGACTAATTTCCCCCCAGAATTTTTTTTTTTCTTTTTTGCTGCTAAAGCATCATATTTTCACCAGGCTTGCTGTCTGCACTGGATGACTAATCGTCATGGCACCTGGTGCATTCAAGCAGGCCTGTGCAGTGGAATAGTCATACCTAGTTATGTCTGCACACCTGATGTTTTATTAACCAGTATTGATTTTTTTACCCGGGGGACTTTTTTCTTCCTGAAAAAAGGCAACCTTGCAGGAGTGAAAGGCATTGCAGGGAATGAATTTCTAATGAACCCCTTCTTTCCCTTTCTTGACTCCTTTTAATGTAGCTTCATATTTTAAGTGCCTGAACTGAAATTTCATTTTAAGCAATTCCATTTTGATAAATCCTTTTAAACCTTGACTTTCTGTAAGGTTATTTTTTAAAGATTGTGCTGCCTGACTGACACGCTTAGCAGTGCCTGTAAATTTGAGCATTTCATTATAGGTTGCAATGAAGCATGCTCACATGCAGTGAAATACAGAGAATTGAGTAGCCTAGACTATTTCAGTAATGCTGAAAGTGGGGGGGTGGGGGAGGGGGCAAATAAAGGAAATCTCTGTCATAAATCAAGTAGTACTGAAATTCTGCCTTTTCTGTTTAGGTGTAGTTCACATGGTTCGATTAGCAGCAGAACTCTCAGAATCAATTTCCTTCTTGTATCAAAATAAGTTTGTGATAGTATGGATTTATGTGGAGATTTCTTTATTTTGCTACTATTTTTTAGAAAGAAACTCCTGAGATTTCCAAGTAAGTGTATTTGTCTTGGGAGTATTCTGTTTAGGAATGTTACTATGTGAAGGAAAGCAAACCCAGGTGTGTGCTTAAATGCACTGTTGGAGACCTTCCATAATTCAGCTGTATTTTACTAGTGGCTTACAGCTGGCCTTTTGCTGTGTTTGAACACTTTGTTTTTATTTTAATAATGGAGGAGAATTAAAAATAAAACTCAAAGGAAACATTAGGATTGAAACAAAGCTGCAGAAAGGATCTAGGAGCTACTTCAGATCTCTGTTGGTTCTTGCTCTCACACTGCATTTTTAATTTGCTGCCACAGTCCATCAGGTGGTGTGTACAGACTGCAGACGCACCATTAGTTGTCAGTGGATGAGGGTCCTCATGACTCATTCTGACAGCTAACTCGCACTATCACAGTAATATGGGCTTGAAGCCCTGTTTTATTCTTTGGGTACAGTTAAAATAACCTTTCTCTATAGAAAATGGTGGGCTTTTTTCTTTTCCCCAGTGTTGCTAATCCTGGAGTTCATTTAGCATTGCTGTAGTATTTCTTGTGGTGTCTTTGTGTTTATGTAATCAATCTCTTTCTTTCACAGTTTTTGGCACTGGGAACACATTATGGCAAAGTTTATTTACTTGATGTCCAGGGGAACATCACACAGAAGTTTGATGTTGTAAGTATGACATTATTCAGAACCCATTTACAGGGATGTAAAAATGCTGCGATGTACCAGTAAGTCAGTTAACACTCTAGTTACACCTGCAATTACTCTAATGCATTCCATAACATAAAAAGCAGTGTATGGTCCTTGCAAAAAGAAGTTATGCTGGATGGTTTTGTGGTGAGCACATCTCAATTTATATATAATAAACTTTTTCATGAAGCAGAAGAGGAAATACATATTTATGATTTCAAGTGGCTATTAAAAATGGAACCCAGAAGCTCATTACTTCCATAAGGCATGAACCTGTTCATTAGGTGACTATTGTCAGTTATTAGTTTGTGCGCTATCATCTTATCTAGTTGCCACAAGTAATTGAAAATTGATTGATTACCTTGCTGGCTCAGTTTATCAATTACAAATATATAATGCTAATATTTTATGTAAATGTTTTGAAGTTTGAATTATTAAGGGATTGTACTGATTGAAGGAAAAGAAGAAGCCTTTTTCCTTATTGTGGTTCATGGTATCAGAGGAATAAAATGCTAAATTTAAAGCTCTGTTCTAGAGTATTAAATGTTCCTTTTTATTGTGGATATTAGTTCATTAGTTTCAAATTCCCTGTCTTTCTTGGGGAGTGGAACTAAGAGAATTAGCAATTTTTTTTGTCCTCAGGTTGTCAAAAATTCTTGTAGCCAAGGATTGGTTTTTCATAGTAGTGTAAGCACTAGCCATAGAAACCAACACAAGATGTGGACATGTTTGCAAAGAGAATATATGTTCTAAAGCTGACACAGCTGCATGGAAGGGGTGGAAAGCTTTGTTTATATTTTTTAAAAATCTAGTTATGAATAGTGCAAGGGAGTAGGGGAGTATAAACTTTTAGGCACAGCTTTTGAAGGAATTTTTAGATTTAATTTTAGTCAGATTGACAATGACCTTACTAGGGATTGATTAAAGTCAAGCTAATTATGTGCTTCTATTTCTTTTAATTTTGTATGTTCATCAGCTCTGCAAATGAGAATGCTGACTGCATTTCAAAAGAGTAAAAGCTTTTGGTGTCTCCCTTGCAGTTCTGATTACTTTACATGCATGCTACTCTATTTGGGGCCGGTCAGATTAAAGTGTACCTGAATTACTCTCTTCCATTGCTGCAGTAGAAAACAGAGTCAGAGACTCACTCAAGTGAAGTGGAGATTTTGTATTGAGTCTGGCATTAACTGTCGTAAACTTGTATTTGTTCCATTCAGTGTAAGGGGCTTGGAAAATCTTATTTGTAGAACAGTCTTCTTCTGTCCACCACCAATGCCTTGTTCTCTCACACTGGTTCCAAGAGATGAAATCCTCCTTCTGTAAAGACTTAGGGGACTGCCTAGGTGTAGAGCAAAGAACAAGAGGACCCGTTATCTGCTAAACTCTATAAAACAAACCCCCTGCATTCTCTTTATACCCACCCTCCCAAATCTACTGTTATTTTCTTTGCTTTTCTTTATTAAAAAGTCCTACCAGTGCCTGCTGGGAGGTGGTTTCTTATGATGAAGTTAGTGTTGAACTATATAATTATTTTCTGCTCAAAGATGTTTGCTTTTCCAAACTTAGCATGCTTCAGGATGATTTTTGTGCTGTCTCGTTATAAAGATGGCAATGATTTCTTTCAAAACTATTGTTTGAGTACAACCTGCTTTTTGAGCTGGAGAATAGGAAAAAGAAATATTTCTCGGATTCTATTCTTAATGTTTATGTCTCTTTTTGTAATGTACATGTCTCCAGTGCAACAGATTATATCATGGATTAGGTGGAAATGGTGCTTCTTTCTTCTTTTTTTTCCTCTTTTTTTCTAGTTTGAAGAAGAATGATGTTTGTCTAGCACCACTTGTCTTTAAAAGAAAAGTTTTTCAAGGAACGACTAACTGTTGTAGAACAGAACAGGCTGCCTATGTGAGAAGAAAGCAGCTCCATGATGTACATGGCTGCTTAAACTGAGAAGTTTTCTAAATTAATACTGTCAACTGCTGAACCCATTGACAGTTTATTCTGAAATGGGGGCTGTATGTCAAAATATTTTCCTTCTAACCTGAACTTCTCAAGATGTTGGATTTCAGACTAGAGGCATCACTATCAAAACATTCAGTGAGCTCTTCCTTCAGTTCTCTCCTACCAATGCCTCTTTATTGTCTCTTCTGGGAAATTGCATTAAAGTATTGTCATGTTGTACATCCCAAATAAAACCTAACCCTTTCTTGAGAAGAAAGGGAATTACTTCCTGAAGTCATACAGGGACAAAGCATTTCTTGTAATTGTGCTGGCACGCACTGTTTTCACTAGTGGTACTTTTTCTGGTTCTTTTTCTCTGATCCAAAAAGAACAAATTCCTTCTCAGAACCTTCTTCATTGGAGGAATGGCATATATGGTTCTATCTTGAAGTTGTTAATAGGGGAAGTATCTGTTGTTACTAAATATTGGTAATTAGTATTATATAGAATTTTTCCAGAGTAAAATAGCAGTATTACCACTGAAATATTTTAATTGTTTGCAGTAAACAGTGTACCTGGGGAGTGTCTTTTATGTATTTTTTTAAAGGATTTTTTCAGCAGATGTTTTCTGTCTTGTGACATTACAGAAATTAATAGTAAAGACAGCAATGTGATGCCCTTTGTGCAAATGAAATCAGTTATGTAATTCAAGGAACTGTTCTTCATTTGAGTCCTTATCTCTGTTTTTCAGGGGATTGTTTTGGTTTTGGGTATTTTTTAAAGAAAAGTTGGGAAATGAAAAAATTAATTACTTTTCTATACATCTGTTAAATGTGTAATTATCAAAAACAAACCATACATGATCTGAAATATTGTTAGTATGTAAAATAAACCAGAATGAAGCAAGAGCGGTTTTTTTTAACCTTTTTTTAAAATTCATTTTAATGGTAAGTTCATATTAAATATACTTCAAAAATTCCATTACTGCTTTCATAGTCCTCTTGATTTCTATTTTTCTTTCCTAATTTCAGGAAGCCATGTTCAAAAATATAAATGGGCTTGGAAATTGAAGAAATAAGAATTTTGCTTTTGTAATCTTTTCCATATTGACTCACATCTGCATTTGAGCAAAATTGTAAAAAAAAAGATGTCGGAGGATTTGCAGCAAAATGAGGGAGAAAATTCACCAGTATGTTGCATTATCTCCAGAATGGCCAAGTTTTGAATGACAGCACTCCTGTTGTAAACTGAATGCATTTATCATTTTAATTTGAGCTAAAAACAGCTGTAAGAAACACTAAAATATAAAGCTTGGCATCCCTAGAAGTTCTGCTATTGTAACACACTTTTTTGTTTATTGTTTAAAAAACCTTTTAGGACTGCACTTCATAATGTCCATAGCCGCAAATCAATGTGGTTATCTTGGATTACAAATACTGTAGTGTCTGCTCTACTTTGACCCATAAATATTCACAGATGCTTCTGTGAAACTCATGTAAAAAACTAAATTATTTTCTGAATAAAGTTTTGCTCTTCAAGTATCTGATGCTGAACCCTGTGCCAAGTGGACGACTGGTCTTTTCAGGTTTGCATCTCCTCTTGTCAGCAGCAGTGGAGATGTGTGCTTTGAAACTGTTGCATACTTTGAAACTGTTGTGAGAGATTTCTGGTTTGGGGAGAACTGAGACAGGAATTGGGAGGCTTTGGCCTTTTGTGTTGCTTGGTATCTCAGCAGTCATGCTTGTGCTGTCGTGATCCCTCTCTCCTCTTTGCCTAGCATTTCTGTAGCTCTTGCCACTGTGGCTTGTCTTTGACAATGCTGCCTAAGATTAACTGGTATGCATCCTCAATAACGTATGTTTGACAAACTGGTGTTCCCTTGTATTAGGGTTCAGTGCATTGAGTGAGATGAAATGTGTCAAATGCACTGAAAATTATTACTAAAAGGCAACAAGAAGAGGGAAGAAAAGCCTGCTAATTCCACTGACAAAGGATGATGCAGGACTGATTCACAGCACGTTAATTCCAAATGTCTCTCCATCTTTCTTTCCTTCTTAGACTGTCTACAATTTATTAATATAATTATTGCCTGAACTGACATCCTATGGATTAAGGATTTGTAGATATGAAGAAAGCTGTACAAACATGTTTAGTTACATAACAAATCAAAAAGCTTTCAAAGGGCAAGAAAACCTGTCCCCATTCTGGTCTTCTAATAAACATCAAGCTTAAAGGAAAAGTGGTAAGAAGTCTTGGATGGTGCCAGTGATAGTCTGTTAGAAGGGGAAAGATTGCCTATTTTATACGGAACGGGGATTTAAAAGTTTAATGCACTGAAGGTGTTTCAGAGGTGATGCATGAGTCTAGAAAATGATGTAAACAGTGTTTTAAAGCTTTTCTTCGTACAAAGAAATTGAAGTCCTTTTAGCATGCGACATTTGTGAGCTATTCGAGACTGCTAGACTTTCAGAAAGAAACCTCCTCACAGCATCTCTTTTTACAATGTATTTCTTTCCATGCTTCATGGGGGTTTTTTGTGACTGTGTCACATTGTGTAGCACTAACTGTTTAATTATGGGTTTTTTAGAGTGACAGGAATCCAAAATCACTAGGTCATCTCTGCTACCTTGAAAACTTGAAAGGGAGTTCCTTCTGTGGTGGTATTATTGCCCTTGGGTGTATTGAAGTTACAGCACTCGACAAACTCTGGAGCAAGACCGTGCTTGAAGGTCAGTCTGTGGCCTGTTGGTTTTGCTGATAACTCAGCAGGTTGCAAAGAAAATGTTGGAGGTTTCAGTTGACTTGATGTCTCTTGGCAAGAGTTTAATTATAAACAAGACAAAACTATTTCTAGCAAAGAAACACCTGTTCTTAAGCACTGAATGCTGCTGCTAGTAATGATGCAAAACCTACTAACTGCTGTGGGAGATTATGCAACACCTTTCAATGGGAAAGGTAACTTATAGCTTTTCATTGTATAATGAAGAAGTTGCTTTGGATGGAACTTCGTATGAGAGTTTGAGACTAAGATGATATAAATGTCACTTACTTTGACAGGCTATTTAAAATTCCCTGTTTATTACTTTTAACTACATCATTTTAGGTTGTCAGTGTCAGACTATGTAAGAAAACTTAGGAAGTGAAGTGAAGCAACAGAATTTAAAGATCTGGTAGCTCTGTGTTAGTATTTGCATGGTGTCACTGTGCCTGTTAAATTTGAAGCTGAAATCTTGTAGTTTTTAAAAAACCAAGAGGGCTACTTTAAGTGATAGTTCCAAAAACCAAAATAAAAATTAAGGTTTTGATAGAAGCAAGTGTCTATGCAAGGGACAGGTTTCCTTCTCCACCCTGGGACCTCCCACACAAATAGGTGTTGCATTCTTATGTCTTAAATGCTTTATGCTAACCCCTAGCTCTTTCAAATTTAAAAAATGGATAAAAGTGTCATCTTTTGGGATTTTTATCTTAAGACTTGAGTGTCTACATCCAATTTAATATCATTTCTGCTTCTATCTGTCTTTCCATTCTAAATGCAGATGATTTGGAAATCCAAAGGTTTTTACAGTAGTTGTGGGAATAACTCAGATGGCCTTTTGAGTCTGGCTTTTTGGTGTAAAGGCTTGGAAAGTATGTTTTATATGTTTATTCTGGTATTGTGCTTATTAGGTTGCTTGTGACCTGGAGTGTTTCCAATGGGAACTATGGAGCTATTGAAGATTAGGAACCATCTTTGGCAGGAATCATGGGGTACCTGTGGTAGCTTGCCTAGACTGGCAGAAATTGTGGTGTCATGACCATTATTCTGTAGATCCAGAAACATTTCTTGTCTGACAAAACGGAAACAAGAAAAAACCAACCTCTTGTACATGTTTTGCACATCATCTTTGTACCATTGTATCTGACTTTCCTTTGAAAGGAGTATTGTTTAAATTTTTAGTTAACCAAAAAGATCAAAGGGATATGGAAGGCATTTGTTATTACTAGAAGTGTTGCTTGGATGAAAAGTGGGAGTTCTAAACAATTTTAGAATCACTTATGTTTAATTTTTATAGCTCAAAACTGAGGCAAGTGTGACCATTTCATTCAATTTTTCTTTCAAGCTTGTAGTTTCAGTAACTGTCGCTTAGTGCAGAATAATGTAAAAAGTTCAGCTGGAGGTATGAGTTCATCTACACAAGGTCTTGTATGGTCCAGTCATTTATTTCTTGAATGTTGTTAGCTCATACAAGTCTAATGTGTGCTTGCACTGCAGCAAACAGTACCATGTATGCTGATATCTAATTTGTTTCAATTAATGTATGACGCTTAAGTACTTTATCAGCTGTTTCTGGGATAGCAATTATTTCTGCCTTCTCTTTTGAACTCTTGACTAGCAACTATGTTTCCCATGTACCTTTTTTTGAGAAGGATTACAGCCCCATCTTTAGACCAAATGGTCCTTCTACAACTTCATTACCCTTCAAAGGCATATTGTTTTCCTCTTTTTTCTTTTAACATAGAAGCTGTCCTGGGGTGATGTTATAAGGTTTTTGGGTTTTTTGTTCCTTAACCACCTGCTCAATGCCCAAGGACACTGTGTCTTTAGGATGGAGCCGGGGGGCGTGGCCGGAGCCATGGGACCGGGTGCGGGTCGGTTCAACCGCCGGGCCCAACGGCTCGGGCTGAAAAAACGGTCTCGGCGGTGCTCGGGAGGGACTGCGCCGGCAGCACTGTGTTGCCCTTTGGTTTTTGGTTTTTTGTTGCCACTAGCTGGAAAAAGGTTGTGTTGGGTTTTTTTTTCCCTTCCCTCCCCCTTGCCTCACTGCCTTCCTTCCCTTCTCCCCGGACTGGGGAGCCTGCAGGGTGGCCCCGGCTGGTCCGAACCCTGGGGAGGGCCAAGCCATTGCGTGAGGGGACGCATAGGTCCGCCAGCCTTGCCTGCTTCGAGGAAGAGGACCGGCGCCAGCGCCCGCGGAGTGGCCCCGGCTGGTCTGAGCCCTGAGGAACGCTGAACTGTTTTGCCTGCTGTGGGGAGGAGGACCGGCACCCGAGAGTCAACAGGTTTTTTTTTTTCATCTGCCCTGCTCCGGTCTGCTGCGTGGACCTCTCCTTCCCCTTCCCTTCCCGGGGATTGGGGGAGCTCAGTGGCCAGCCTGTGTGTTTGTTCTTTCTCAGGGCATTTGTTGTATTTTGAGGTTTTTTTCCTGTTCTTCTCTGTTTAGTTCTGTGTTAATAAACAGTTCATTTTTTTTCCATGTTCACCTGCTATTATCAATTTGCCTCATTGGCGGAGGAAAGGGGAGGTCCTTTCCCTTTGGAGGAGATGCTCATTCCGGAGCATTTCCTCCTGAAGTTTTGTCTCCAAAACTGAGACAGAAGCATAGGAAGAAGTCTCCTTTTTTGTTCTCCACTATCAATCACTTTTCTTCAGAGTGGGTATCCTATTGTTTGTCAGTTGCATTTCATGACCAACTCTAAATGGATTATATTTAAGGTACCTTAGCAGCCCTCTTTAATGTCACTGATTTCAGTAGAAATCTGTTACATCACCTTTTAATGAGGTAAAGGGCTGTGATTGAATACTGTTCCATCACAAGCATCTAGACATAGAAAATAGTTCACTTTCTCTTTACTTGGTAGGGTGCTATCATATTCTGCATGTTTTTTCAAAAAGAATTGAAGCACTGAATATTCTAGGGGGAAGATATTTCAAAAGGGGAGAATGCTAAACATGAAGGACATTAAGGACATTATTACTGAAGTATTTAATACAGCATTGTTGATCAATGAAAGGGCAAAGTTTATTTTTTTTTCTTTTTTCACCAGATCTTGTTGCCTCTTATTTTTGTGGAGGATCAAATAGAGGACCTTACTATAATCCCACTAAGTGAATTTACATGTGTCACTTTCAAACAGTTTTGAACAAAATTATTTGTGATATTATTGAGATACATCAAAATCATCAAAACAATTTTTTTTTCCTTCTAACTCTTTCACTATCCAGGTCTAGTAACATTTGCTGTTTGAATGTGTATCACATCTCATGACTTTAGAAAGTGGACCACTGTGCCAAATTGCTTTAGAGTTTTATTGGCACCAATGAAACAGCTAGTTTCAGGTAGCACTGATTACGTATTTTCATAGAAGATTGCTGACTCAGATGTGCATTTTCTAAAACCTAATAACACTTAAAAGCAAAGGGAGGATTTGGAGAGGTTTGATTTGTAAGAAGCTACTGTATTGCTGATTCTAGGGCTGTTTTCCTTTCAAATGGGGTATTATACCTGGATGGCATTTTTGTCCATAGGGAACGCAGGCACTTATGTGCATATATAGAATAATAGTAGTTTGCCTGTCAGAATTATTAAGAGTTCAGGCATTAATAAAATATTATTTACATTAGAAAATGTTTTCCTAGTTAGAAACACTGAGTTCTGGAGGACAGTGTTTTTTATAGAAGTTGACATTAATGATAGAGCTACAGCCCTTTGTTTCCATTAACAATAAAAATACAGCACTATTAAAAATACATAATGACATAACAGGGGCATAATACAATGAGCAAAACATGAAGGCAAAACCTAGTAGTTTTTCCCATGGGGGAGGATATTATTGATAATGAATTTAAAAATTCTAACAAAGATTCCTGTCTGAAGGATGAGACTTATTTGTTTTAAAAAACATATCAATGTGTATAGCACTTTGTTTATTGCACTCATGATGGAATACTGAACATGTACAGTCCAGATTTGACCAGTCTCTGGTGTTAATACCCTCAGAGTGGCTGCTGAGAGAAGTATCTACTGTCAAGCTGGCCACCTCCACTGGGGTGCTGCTGAAGAAGTTAGTTTCACTCAGTGTCCTCTGACACAGAGGTGGAAGGTTCACCACTGTAATCCTAAACTGGCTGCTAAATGAAGTCTAGTTGTTGCAGGTCTTGGCAGTTTTATGGATAGGAGCTTTGAAATGTGAGCAGTGTAAAGATGGAGTGAATGAATCTGTTTGCTTTTTTGATCTACTTTAAATAAAGTTTATTATATGCAATCAAGTCTACACTTCACTGGTATTGAAATAGAGCCTCTTTGTATGTAAATGCATTGAGGAATTTGCACAGGATCAATTCATCTTCATATTTAGCTTTCCCTATCTTACTGTCACAATGAGGATATGGCATACAATATACTGCTTACAGTAAGTTACAGTGCACTTCATAATACACAGTTTCTACTTGTGTGAGTACTCTCTTATCTCCCTCCATCTTTTTAGTTTGCATATGTTTTTAGGATCCTGTCAAGAATCACACACCCACCACTGACTGTTGCTGAGTATCTCTGGTGGACTTGTGAGTCTTTCCCAGATGTTTATAATTGCAAATAAAGAAGGTTCCAGAGTTGGTGTCCAAAGAGAATACAGTGCTTTCAGTAATGAGAAAATGTGTTTATTATTGCATACAGCTCTGACTTATGCCAATCTGTATCAGTGTTGATAACTCAAAGTTTACATGGAAAATGACACTGTAGGTATAGGTGTTGGCTGAACTTGAACATTGATCACCCAGTGTAATATTTAACTATGCGAGGAATATGACTACTTACATTGTTTTCAGCCAGGAAAAGGAATTCATTCCCTTATAATATTTCTGCATCTGTCTGATTCCATCAGTGGAGATCTTCTCACTGATTTCAGTAGCCACTGGGTTTGGATCATTCTCTGTAGTGGAGTGGTTGACAAGCTAAAATAACTGGAAAAAGTACTTACTGCAGTTTTTCATTGCAGGAGTTTATAGAAAAAAGAAAACTATGAAGAAAATAATGGCCATATGTGGAATGTGTGGAGAAAAAGGCTTTCTAGGCTCCATGTGGTGATGTCCTCTATCTTGTGTTACATCAGAGAGTGGGATGAGCATCATGGCTGTTTAGAAAACCTTTCTGGAAATTATATTGGCACAACAGTGCATGAGCCCTGAGCAGAATAGTCAACAGCCCCTTTGCTTCTTTAAAAGTTGTTTGGTGGAAACACCAATAAAATAATCTCTAAAAAGAAAACCTCTCCTGAAAAGAACTTACACTGTATGACCTGCTTGGCCTTTTTCATTATTCATGTCTCTGAGACTTATATGGAAATGTGGCTTATCAAGAAATGGAGTAAAATTTCATACTTTCCACTTCAAGGATGGAATTCTACAAAATTCTATTAAATACATTAATGGCAGGGGTGGTGGTATTCTGTTAGAAACAAGCAGTGAAAGTGCCCCTTAAGTTACATCCTCAGAGTTTTAGATGTGTTTTGGGGATTGTTCTTCAAATCCCATTTTAATAATTCAGTAGCCTGTCTTGAATGTTTGTATTTAAAGATGAATTCTCACAAGTTCATTGTGTTTGGCAAACTATTCTGAAAAGAAAGCAGTTAGAGAAATTGTGAGGTAAACCTCCACATTGCCTGGAATAGTTTTTCTCCCCAGGGGGTGTTGGGTTTTCCAAGGAAGGTATATCTATGACCAGCAGACCTTCCTCAGCCTTTCTCCTGTACTTCCGCCTTCCCCATGGGTGTGTGATGGGGAATATTGCTTCATATTCTCAGATGGCTTTAATACACAGATACCAACAAAGAAGTAGAGGAAGGCTTAGGACATAACATTGTTGAAGACCCCTACAGTTATATACAGGATGGCAAAGGGGACCTGGGGAGAGAAGGAAATGGAAGTAGTTTGCTTACTTTGGCATGTAGTTCCCAGGAGGAGATCTCCTTACACACCAGTGTTTTAATAGAAGAGAGATTCTTCTTTGGATCCATCAGGAATTAGCTAACAGTTCAATTCTGCTAGGAAGCAGTCTAGGCTTTCAATGTAGATTTGGTTTTGGTAATAGTTCCATCATTCCTAAACAAGCATTCTGATTATCTAGTAACTACTAGAGATTTAGGGAAATCCCTTGTTAATATTTTTTTTTTCCTTGGATATTTTTTTTTGTCTTAGTCCCTGCAGTTGACAAACAAGGTTAAGGGATTCACTGATGTGGAAAATACTGAAATCACTGTAGGCTTTTTGTTCTTTCTCATTTTCTTAGACTATATATATGAGAGATTTCTTGTCCTCATATTCCCTTAGTTTTAGACAAGCTTTTGAGATCTTTGTTTTTTGTAGGCAAGGTCTGCCCTCCTACAGACAAAATAAAAGTTAATGTTGTTATTGTTCTGTGCCCCAGACCTTGTCACTCTCCTGAGCTCTCCCCCCTCTCTTTTCTTCTAACCAACATAATTTCTCATTTTTCATTTGGAGAATGACAGATTCAAGAGTGTTATAGGAAATGCAATGGAACAAGAATTCTCACCAGAATTTCACTGCTAGTATTGTTGAACTAAACCTCTTTGGCGTGGATATTAGTAAATTTTCAGCAAATGAAACTTTTAAGTGTTGTGAATTCAGAGTATACTACTTCGTTGCAGGCAGTGATGAACATCTTTTTCTGTAACTTCTGCAGCTGCCTTTTCAATTTAAACCTTTGGGTTATTTTGCTTTGTTTCTCAGCTATGTGTAAACGCATAGCTATGTGTATACTTCTATCTTTTTATAGGTAAATCATGATACAGCATCAGAATTCGGGTTCTGAGTTGCTTTTGCCTCTATTGTATCAATAAAATTCTACAAATATGCAAAATACATGTAAGTCAGTGCGACACTACAGCAGTCCAGTTCTGCCCACACGTGACTTGATGGAATCAAGGTGCACTGCGTGCCTGTGTCAACCACGGTTTCATATTTCTGTGGTTCTGATGTGTCAGGCCATCAGACCCACAATGTCCAAAAGGTACGATTTTCCCTGGCCTCTCCCTGGCTAGAGGCAGGGCCCCTCTAGTCCTGGTCATCATTTGAAATTCTAGCTACTTCCCTTCTGGTGGAACTCCCTCTCTCAGCATTACCATTCTTCAATTCACGCACCCGTGCTGCCAGGACAGAAGTTGGTTTTCCATCCCACCTCTTCATGTCTTTCCCACTGTCACACAGGAAGAACCACAGTTCAGCTCTTGGGGTGTACCCCCTCTCCCTAGCCGTGGGACATCTGCTTCTGGTAACAGGGCCTCTGGTCTGCTCTGATGCGTTTTGGAGAAGGCCCTCTTTCGGCTCCTTCCTGAGTTTCTGATGAGTCTTGTCCATCTTATCTTCCATCTTCCATCTTCTGTATGGTCTCTGACAGACTCTTTTCCACAGCTGCAATTCTTGCTTGTGTTGGGCCGTGCACAGTGTCTGCATACGCCCAGAGCCTCCTCACCATGGAACTCACTGTCTCATTCCCGTCATTCCATGTCATCATTGCCAAAGCAGGGGCGTATTCTGGTGGTGCATGTCGTGCAAGTTTCAGCCACATCACCGGTGTACATTTTACCACGTCAGGGCTCCTGATTGTTTGGTCATCTGAGAATATGATCTCTATCACTACCAGTTCTCTCAGGCATTGAATCCCTTGTTCCATGGTGTTCCAGGGGTTTAGCTGCAGCTCGGCACAGGTATCTTTCCTTCACACTTCATAAGACCCGTGTCCAGAGACTGAGAGCTTCAGGGCCCCTTGTCATCCCTTCGTCAATACTTAGATCACGTGACAGGGATCCCAAATGCCTCGCTTCAGTGCCATCCAGAATTGTGTTATCACCTGCGGAGTCCCAGATGTGGACCAACCTACTTAATATAAATTCATCAGGCCGTCGGGTGTAATCTTTTCTCAGGGTATGAAGGCTTCCTATGGACAGGGACTCAGTGATGATTTCAGGTTTCAGTTCTTCTGCTGGCTGTGAAGGTCCTGCTGCCCATCATCATCCAGTGGGCGAATGGATTTGGCTTTGTGTTTCTTTCTGTGGACGGGCGTAATTGTTATTGGTTTAGGCTCCCCATCTGCTCTAGCTGCACCTGGAGTGATTGGGGTGTATGCTGGCTTATTCTCCTTCTCTGCTGGCTGTATCTTCTGCCCTACAGTATCCAGCAGCATGGGGTAAGCGTTAGCCAGGACCCAGAACATTGCAATGAGCTTTTTCTTTTCATCGGTGTTGTTGCAGTTTTCCTTCAGATACTTCCCCACCTCAGCTGGATTCTGAATTTGTTCAGGGGGGACGTTCCAGGCTGCTGGGTCAGAAAACTGCTTCAGTGTCTGGCCTATGTCCTCCCATACCCCACACCACTTAGGATTTTCCACAACTGGGGCAGGTGTCTGGGCAACCCCTCTGGAAATCTCAGCCCTTATTTTAAACAAGCTGGAGACCACACAGAGAAACCTTGCTAGATAACATAAGAAGAAGGTGGTATCTTTAACATCCAGGGGAAACTGGACACTTTCAAAAGATGGCATGCCAGATCTGAAGGGGAAGAAGGAGATGAAGGGCTGGGAATTATCATCCCCTGCTTTTCCCCTAACAAACTGGGTGTAATTGCTAATACATTCCAGAAGAAAGCTACCAAGGCCAGAGTGGAAAAAACATGACATACGCATTCTCAATGGTTTCCATTACTTCAGCCAAACTTCGAGAAATCACTAACACCAGGCAGTCCTGATTCTTATTCCTGACTTATAAAAAGTGTAAGCCAGGGACCCAACTGTCCATAGCTGTGGACATGTACTTACGGCTAGGTTCCACAGAGAAATTATTAAAATGAACAGCATGGTCTTACTGCTGTACCTCAATACAAAATGCTTCAAACAAAAATGTTGGGGTTTTTTTCCACTTTCATGTGCCCCTTAAGCTGGGCACCAAATTTATGTCTCGGTTTTTGAGACAAAAACTTCAGGAGGAAACACTCCGGGATGAGTGTCTCCTCCGAAGGAGAAAGGGCCTTCCCTTTTCCTCCACCAATAAAATACATGGGTCACAAGACGTGAAAGTGGGGAAAAAAAACCCAAACTGTTTATTAACACATAAATAGAACAGGATAAAAAAAACCCTCAAAATACAACAAATTCCTGGAGAGGGAACAGACACCCGGGCTTGGACCAGCTGGGGCCACCCCTGCAGGCTCCCCAGACCGGTGAGGAGGGAAGGGGGACAGTGAGGGAAGGGGGAGGGAAGAAAAAAGAACAAGAAAAAACCAACACAACGTTTTTCCAACTAGCCAGGACAAAAAAACCCCAAAGGGCAGCACAGCGCTCCTGGCGCACTCCCTCCCAAGCCATTGGGCTGAAACGTTGAACTGCCCCCTCGGGTCCATCTTAAAGAAACAGCGTCCTTGGGCATTGAGCAGACGGTTAAGGAATGAAGCGGCTTCATAACATCATCCCAGGACGGATATTAGCTTAATTATGACAATAACTGAGGTGGTTTCTGTTTGCAGATCAATACTTTACACTTGGATACCTCCACCATGGTGGAAATAATACAAACATAAAAATGGTGGTCCATACTCCAGTAGACTAACACATAAAACTGTGGGTTGATTAATCATATTGCTGTCCATTGGAGCTTTACGTTTGTTTATGTGAATGGCATGCAGATAAAACATGAATAAATAAAAAATAGGCACTTGTAGGAGACAGGTTTTTTATTACAATTCAACTGTGTACATACAATCTGCCTTAGTATGGGGAACAGCTACATAATCATGCAGATCCAGATTGATACTCATGTAGCAGAAAAGATCTTTAGATGTTTGTCTTCTTTGGGTATATATGTGTGTGTGTATGCAGTGTTGCATTCCACTGAGGGAAACAGGGAGTTGTTGTTTTAGAAATGGATGGTCAGGAACGAAATTAAGCCAAACGAGGCAAACGTTGTATCTGAGAACTGTTTACTGGTAACGAAATAACTAAAAGAAAAAGGAGTTGCAACGGCGCCCAGACACGCTGTGAGTAGGCTCTCGGACTGGAGGTTCAGGACCCTGGACAGGGTCACAGCCAGGATCGCCGCGACCAGCTGGATCACGGTGGCAGGGTGGGCTGGATCAGCGTGGCAGGGTTGGATGCAGGCAGCCCTGGCAAGGACGCGGGGGCAAAGCGGCAAGGCGGCGGTCAGTGACGGAGGAAGGCAGGACAGACGCGAGGGCGACCAAGAGCCAGTGAGGGCAGGAGAGCCAAAAGGCAGGCTGGGGCCAGGGCAAAGGAGGGAGCGAGCCAGTGATGGCACAGCGACAAGCAGCAGCAAGCCCCAGGGAGCACTGGCGAGCCCCTCAGCAGGCTGAAGCCAAAGCAAAAAAGCAAGTCCCAAAAGCCCCTGGCCAAAAGACAAGTCTCCAAAAAGCATAAAACCCAAAGGCCCCAAAACCAAAAACCACCATCATCACAGTCCCCCACAGCTTGTGGTGCAGTTACCTTTTATGCCCTGTGGATCCTCTCAAAGTCTGCCTGCTGCAGGAGACCATTGGCCCAGTCCAATGTCCTGCTGCAGTCCATTGGTGGAGACCTTTCACCATGTGATTGGAGAAGCCCCTCTGGGGAGTTCAGTGTCTCCTGCTGACTGCCTGTCCCATGTGAGGTGTTGCCTGGTGAAGTCCTCCCAGAGACAAGGCTTCTTCTAGTTGCCTCCTGCACATGGCACCTGTGCACGCCTCCTCCATGTGCTTCTGACAATCAGTGTTGAGACAAATCAAAACTAAATTGGCTCCTCACACACAGTTAAATAATAATGTTTAAATTTAGGAAAAGTTTCTGGAAATTCTTGAAAAAGAGCGGATGAAAGCACTGATTAAGGGGGTTGTAGAAGTGATGGGAACCTCTTGAAGTAAAATGAGCTTTGCTGTAAGTATGATTGAACACTGCTTTGCTTTTCACACTCCTAATGTGCATGTGGCTTGCCTGCTAACCATGGCTAAAAGGCATGAAGTCACAGACAACTATTAAAACGTTTAGATCCCCAGCTTGTAAATATTGCATTTCTCACAGAATTGGAGTGAAATCCAGTCTTATGTTTCATGTTCATCCACTTCATATCCATTGGGATGCAGCATTTGTGAAAGAATCAATTATCCATTTGTTAGTCTGGGGAGCTTTACAAATTATACATTAGCAGATTGATTTCTCAGGTTCACCATTGGGGGACTGATTGTATAAGGTGGGTTGATGATCAGTGTCAGGGGAGAAGGAGTTGCCACAAAGAACACAATTAAAAGAAGCTTTCTGAGTGGCCGTGAATTTACTCCTAATTGAAGAGCTGACTTAATCCATAGTAAGAGCATTTATTTCAAGCATTTTACATTAGGTAATTGATTATCACATGAGGTACATTTGCTGCAGATATTTGATTTTCCTTTCCTTTAAATTTAGGATTTTGCAAAACCATGTATTTAGATCACTATGTGCAAGGTGTCTGCTAGCTTTCTCTCCGGCTCCCTAAACTTCTTTTTTGTCCATTAAGGTAACATTTTTTTTGTTCTATAGTGTCAGCTTGACATTATTGATTTTGAACAGTCAAACTTACTTATGTTGTCCAGAATTCCAAACATGTCTCCATCAGAAAGAAAACTGCAGCTAATGGAAATTCAGTGGAAGGTATTTCTTCCTTCTTTGCTGGTACTTCAACAGTGTGTTAAATTCTGAAGCTGTTCCCAGGTAAATAATTTAAGTGTATTTCCATTAACTAACAGCATCCTCCTTATTGCTGGATTTGAATTATGTTGCTTGAGAAATACAATGCGTATTATTATCATTTATACAGTACTGGAAGTATCATTCTGATCACAAAGTAGTTGTGTGTTTTTACTTGATTGGCCTAATGCTAGGGGTCCTGATTAGGTTAAAAAAAAAGATTACCCAATGTAGTGCTAGTAAAATAATAAATAGTAGCTTTTTCAACATTTTATATAAAGCTGCCTCTGTTTTTATGACATGAGGTTTAAGATTAGATAATCTCTTAACTGAGTGATATTTACATGGATTATATGTTCTAAATTTTAGGTTCTTGTACATTTTACAGGTTTTTTCAACACCCATTTAAAATACCTTTAAAAAAGTCAACTGACCAAACTCCAGTGCATATCATAGTTCCAGCTGTATTAAATAATCAGTCCTTCAAATTATGATGAGTTAGTGACTATCTGTGTCTTCTCTAACCTTGAGTGATTCTTCGTCTTCTGTAGACAGGTAAAGGTAGATCTTGCAGGAGGGGCATTTATTCCTTTACTGTAAAATCCAAAGCCTGTTTCCTTTTGTCAGGCAAATAAACTCTTCAGTGGGTTAGCTGGAAAAAGCTTTAAAAAAAACACAAGGGAAAAGCAGTTGTAACTCCATGCCTGAGTGTATAACATTTAATAAAAAAATGAAAAACAAAAGCAGGGTGAGGGGGGTGACCCACAATATTGTGTTCCTCCTTTCTGAAATGTCAAAATTATCCATGGGGTATTGATAAGGTATAAATGCAAATTAAATTTGAAATGGTGAGTAGCTTTGCTGACTGGCACAGAAGTGTATTTAAACAAATGATGGTTATGGAAAGAAGAATTGGAGCTGATTCTAGAAGAAACACTTTGGTTTAGATAATATATGTACCAATTTTATCTATGGTCTTTTCTTTCTCATTTCCTGGATAGTTTGAGATCTTAGAGTTCTCAAACAGCTTTCCAGTGGAACGTAGCTCTGGAGTCGTAGGCTTGACTGTTATTTAACTCTGAACAAGAAAATTCTGACATTAGCAGTTCTTCCTGAAACTTTGTTTTTAAATGCATGTAATATTCAGCCTGGACTGTTCATGGTCTATCGTCACTTTCTGAGCTCCACAGAAAGTTCTGAATTGTAAAGTCAGTGAACAGGCTAATAGTCTAGTTTGTGCTAGTTTGACTTGAGTGCTGAAAAAATTTACTCTGTGTTTGCTTTGCCTTGTATATGTCATTTCCTGTTGAAACTTAGCAGGAGGTTTGTGTAAATGAGCAGGTCTCTTTTAGTTGAATTTAGGTGTTTTCCCTGATTGTCATCTGTGTATGGTGCAGACAAAAAGGAAAAAAATAATAGGACAAAGAAAACGTTAATAGCAACTGATAGAGGTGTTGGGCATGCAGAAGGCTTGTAACAAAGTGCTAGTTATATATGCTGTTATGCAATACTGTATCATCAAATTTCTGTTTAACAATAGAACAAGTTTGGAAGTATTGTGTGCAGTTTTGAATTCGGGAAAAATGCAAATACACTGAACAACATTCTAGAATCTTAGAATCACAGAATGTTAAGTGGTTAGAGTGTAAAGATTACGTAGTCCTAATCCCCCCTGCCATGAGCAGGGACACCTCCCCCTAGACCAAGTTGCTCAAGGCCTTATTCAGCCTGGCTTTGAACACTGCCAGGGTTGGGGCATCCACAGCCTCTCTGGGCAACCTGTTTAGTGTCTCACCACACTCACAGTGTAGAATTTCTTTTTAATGTCTAAACTAAATTTCCCCTCTTTCAATTTGTACTTACTAGTCCTTGTCCTATCTTTGCAATTCCTGATGAAGAGTCCCTCTCCAGCTTCCCTGTAGGTCCCTTTCAGATACTGGAAGTTTGCCATGAGGTCTCCATGGAACCTTGTCTTCTCCAGGCTGAATAGCCCTGACTTCGTCAGCCTGTCTTCATAGAGGAGGTGCTTCAGTCCTCTTACAAACTTCATGGCCCTCCTCTGGACTTGCTCCAACAGTTCCATGACCTCCTTATGTTGGGGACACCAGAACTAAATCCAGCACTCGAGGTAGGATCTCACATGAACAGAGTAGAGGGGCAGAATCACCTCCTTTGACCTGCTGGCCACACTCCTTGTGATGCAGCCCAGGATTTGATTTGCTTTCTGGGCTGTGAGCACACACAGCTGGCTCATGTGGAGTTTTTCATCACCTGTCAGCCCCAAGTCTTTCTCCTCAGGGCTGCTCTCAATCACTTCTCTGCCCAACCCATTGGTGTGTCTGGGATTGCTGTGACCCGGGTGTAGGACCTTGCGCTTTGCTTTGTTGAACTTCGCGAGGTTTGCATCGGCCCCTGGATGCCATTATCCCTTCCTTCCATTGTGTCAACTGCACCACAGAGCTTGGTGTTGTCAGCAAATCTGCTGAGGGTGCACCTTGGTCCCCCTGTCCACGTTGCCAACAAAGATGTTGAACAGCATCAGCCCCAGTACCAGTCTCTGAGGGACACCACTCATCACTGATCTCTATGTGGAGCCATTGACCACAGCTCTGTGTGTGTGGCTATGCAGCCCATTCTTTATCCACCGAGTGGTCCACCCATCAAATCCCTGTCTCTCTAATCTGGAGACAAGGATGTCATGCAGGAGTGTGAAACACTTTGCATTACGTCCAGGTAGACAATGTCAGTTGCTCTGCTCCATCCACCAACACCGTAGCTGTGTCACAGAAGGACACCAGATTTGTCAGGCATGATTGTCCCCTTCTAAAACCATTTTGGCTGTTAGCAGTCACCTCTTTGTTAGCCAGGTGCCTTTGCATAGTTTCCAGTAGAATCTGCTCCATGACCTTGCCTGGCACAGAAGTGAAACTGACTGGTCTGTAGTTCGCTGGATCTTCTGCTTTCCCCTTTTTAAAAGTGGGGGTTACATTTCCCTGTTTCCAGTCATCAGGGACTTCACCTGACTGCCATGATTTTTCACAATGATGGATCGTGGCTCAGCAACTTTGTCTGCTAGCTCCCTCAGGACCCACAGATGAACCTCATTGGGTCCCATGGACTTGTGCACATTCAGGTTCCTTAGAGGGTCTCGAACCTGATCCTCTCCTACAGGGGACTCAGGATCTTCATCCTCCCAGTCCATCCATCTGCGTTTCTCGACTTGGGTGGTGTGGCTGGAGCACTTGCCATTGAGGACAGAGGCACAGAAGTCGTTGAGAACCCCAGCCTTCTCTTTGTCTAGGGTAGCCAGGTCTCCCATTTTCTTCAAGGTATTATCCCATTATCCCACATTATCCCTAGTCTTTCTTTTGTGTGCTACATACCTATAGAAGCCCTTCCTGTTATCCTTAGTGTCCTGCAGGAGAGGTTTTGCCTTGCTGGGCACTGTTAATTACCTGAGTATAATCATACATTTAATCTCCAAAGTATTGTCCTATGGCTTTCAAACCACAGCACAGCAGATACATTCCATCATCCTGATCCTCGTTTTCAACTTTTATGGGAAGATAGCTTACATAGTCCACTTTGCCTAGTTTCTACACTTCATTTTTTCAGAGTCAAACTTTATCAAAGCCATTTGACAGGAAAATAGGAACAGTGTGGACTGTAGTATTGAGCTGTCAGCTCTTTTGGTGTGTCCCGTTTTGTGTCTTTCTGTCTTGGATTTTGTTGCAGTAGTGTCTCCAACAAGGCCCATCACACTGGAGTGCTGCCAGATCTGCTGTTGCTGTAATGTCAGCCTGATGGTGGATGTAGGTGCTAGAGTAATGAGAGGAACATGACCAGTTGAACACTGTACCTTAGTGTATGACTGTCTTGGGGTGACTTTATGATGTGTATCCCCTATTGTTACTCTATGCCCACCAATCTTTTCTGTGCCTTTAAACTGAGCCTGAGAGGGGAGAGAGAAAAAAAAACTGAACAAACTTTTCAAAGCAGTTGTTTCAAGGACACCGACAGACACTGCTTCTGCAGCACCCTTGGTGCTTTTCAGCCAGCTTTTTCGGCTCTTCTTTTTTTCCCGGCGGGAGACGGAGAGTTGAACTTTGTTTTTTTCCTGGGACTTTGGTTTTTCTTCTTTTCTTCTGGACTGTTTCAACAACATCTGAACACATTGGGAGAATTTTTCCCGGAGGCCCGGGGGTGGGCCCTCGCCGACCCAGCTCCGAGGGGGAGAGAGACCACATCTACAGAAGGACTCTGAAATCTTCCCAGGTTTTCTCTCCACAGCGAGAGATTTCATTATTTAGCATTATTATCCTTTTCCTGTGTGTTTGTTAAATAAATAGTTTTTATCTCTTTCACTTTCCTTCGAGGAAGATTTCTTTTTTCCCCGAACCTGGTGGGGGAGGGGTGGTTGTAACCTGCCTTCTATCAGAGGATATTTTCCTCCAAATTTGTCCAAACTGGGACAATGACCCTGTGCCAAGACTGGACTATTGAAGACAGACGTTTTGTTTTTGCAATTGCAAAGTAACAAAAGAAGAGAAGAAACTTAGCGAGAAGGTTGTGGCAATGGCAACTTAGATGCAGCCCAGAACAAAAAACCCATGCCGCTTCCATGATAAACTCAGTTAAACTTTCTGTACTTGTTCTTTCAGAGGGCCAGAGGTGTTCCTCGTTGTAGATGGAATGGTGCGGACATGCTGGCATTTTCCCCATGCCCACCCTTAGATGGAGGCAAAGTCTTCTCTTGCACCTTGATAAGCAAAACAGAAATTTAGAAAGGCATTTTTAAAGGCAAGGCAGGAATAAAAGGACATGCTGGTTATGAAGCTTCTAGAAAGTCAGACTGACAACTGATATATCTTGCCTTACTCAGCATCCTCCAGTCTTGGAATTAGCCAGTTCTGTGTGTAACGTCTGAAAATAGACCTTCTTCAAGGGTGTTTGCCACACCATCAGGTTGGTGGGCTTGAGCTGTACTCCTCTGCTGATACCCCCCTAAATGTGACAGGAGGAACAGAGCTGTGGAATGTGCACCAGCTGCCTGCATTGCTAGACATGCGCTCGTGTCTGATCTTGAAATGTAGCAACTCAGTATAACCACTCTGTGGCAAATGAAAATACTTCTGGAGCACATAAGTCAAGGAAAACTGGTTTAAATTCCTCCTTGCCAGTGAACTTCTTTGCAAAAACACACAGTGGAAAGACCACTTTGTGATAGGCAGTAATGCAATATTTCCAGGTGCCATTTTGTGGTGAGACCAAGAATTATGTATTCTGCACACAAGAAAGCAGGAAAGCAAAAGGGCAGTGTAGTTTTCCCAACTCATCAGGCAACTATGGCAGTGCAGTGTTCAGTTGTTCAACCTTGATTATAAAGAAGTTTCTAGAAAATATGATTTGGGCATATATTATTTTCAAAGTGAACAAGAGGAAAGCTTCCTTTCTCTGAGTTAGAATTTGTTGTGCGTGTGAAAGATTATGGGGGGAAAAACTTTCCAAAGAGTGTGTGAACACCTCAGTTTATGTCCTGTAGATAGCCCATGTGGACAGTGTGTTTTTATATACTTGTTATGTACTTTTAATGCAATTCCAACTGCCATAGCATATATAAGGACCTGCGATACTTCAGACACAGTTGTGTAATATCTAATGTGATCCCACAACTCCAGTGCTCTTCCAGTGACACTTTATTTTTACACAAATATATGATGGATTTCTTTTATCATGCTCGGAACCACAGGAGGGATCTAATTTGTGGTTTAATCCATTCAGTGTTTTATGAGCATAAGAAAAGTTGTTCTTAAAAGTGTGACTTACCTGTGTTAAGATCCTTCAGTGATTCTTGAAATTATGAGCTATTTGTTACAGAGGAAATCAGGATCATGATGCATAAGAAGTTTCTTGGTACTTGAATATAATTGGATTGAGTTTTGTATGCAAGAGGATATGCATCAGGTTATTCAAATTATAAGTTAGTCCGCCGTACCTCAGTTATGAATAGCTGTTTAAGCTAAGTAAACAGTAGCAGGTACTGTCTAACTTTGTAGGTTAGAACCAAAAGTATGTTTGGATAGGGAAGGGAAAATTTATTAAATTGGGGCAGTTTTCAGGCTTTTCTCCATATTTGTCTAAGAATGGGTAAACCCATGTTGCGCTTCAATACCTTCTAATACTCACTTCTGAGAACAGTATTAGAGCCAAAAATGAAAGTAAGAGAAGGAATTTGAAGAAATAAATAATTACCAGCATAGCCATCAGACCAAACTAGAAAACTTTTCAGTTGCCCTGATGCCTGTGTGGTCACCATATTTTATTCAAAGTTTTGATAGCGGGAATTAATTGCTGTGGTATGCAGGCACAGAGGCTTAAGGTCTGGGACCCTGGCACTTCATGAGAGTTCCAGAGCCCTGAAGCAGGTAACTGCAAAAAGAAAGTCAAAATTTTGGGGTTAGGCAAAAGGCTGGAAAGAAGGCTGTCTTTTGGCTTTGTCACAGAAATCCCTACTCTGTGAGGGTTTTTTGATTCATACAACTAAACATTGCTCAGCTGTTAACATGTAAATCTTTCAAAGTGCAAGGAATGTTAAAGCATGTCATTGGTGATGTAACTTTAAAAGTATTTTTTCTTTATTTTCTTTCTCTAGAGCCCAGTAAAGATAAATCAGATCAGCCTGGATGAAAGTGGAGAACACATGGGTGTTTGCTCAGAAGATGGCAAGGTACAACAAATCTATTTATATATTTGCTGAGGTAACAGGTAGTCCTAGTATTACACTAGGATAATTGTGATAACCTGTGGAATATATTCCTGCATTTAGCACCACTACTTTGGCCATACATTTTGAGAACTCAGCTCACCTTTGAATACTCAAAATTAAAGTCAAATATATTTTGCACAAATATGCTGTAGGAAAAGTAATTACAAGAATGTCAATAATGTAACTGCTATTAAGCTGATTAACAGCTGTGACAGGAGGACATGTCAACTTAATCATTACTGCTGTGCCAGTTATACTTCAGTGACTATTCTGCTGTTCCTGCAAGACAGTAGTTTAATGCCTTTCTGCTATAAATCCACAAAATTGGATTTTGTGGGCTTGATTTCTGTGGGCTGGTGGTTTTCATTTTCACACACTTTATGAATGTTTCTCTTGAATTATGGAATCTTTTGATAAACAATCATAGTTTATCAGAAGAATAAAGTGTCTTACAACAGCCACATTAAATAGATGTAAAATCAATAGATGTACAGTTTCCTAAAAAACTGGCACCTACTTCCTTGACTGTGGACATATATCATTTGTGTAGTGTATAACTAACAATTATCAGTGCTTCTCTGGAATGTTGAGCTGTGACATTTAGTGGTTTTGGTGATTGATTTTCCACTTACAAGAATGTCTTTTTGTTTTTTCAGTCGATGACAGTATTTTCTAATGTTGGTTTCAATGATAAAATTCTAATGCACAGAGTGTATTTAAGCTTCTTTTTTAATATAATGACCATATACAAATGCATTAAAAATCATTTAAATAATTTCTCAATATCCAACTTACTCAGGAGAACATTTCTTACGCAGTAGACTTGGGGGAGGAGGAGTGTTGGTAATCCTAATGTTGCATTCAGTAGAAGTTCTTTAAATTAAAATACAATTGGATTTTGCAGTAGGAAAAATGGGGAAACATCCCCTTTAGACTGTATGCATTTGGGTTTTTTCATTCCAAATAGGTTTTTTTCCCCCTCAACAGGCAGGCAGCCAGTTTGTATATCCAGGCCTTTTATTTCTGAGAGGTATCTTGATGTCAGTATCTTGACACAGTAATTGGGATACTAGTGCCTATCGAAGTGGTTGTAGAATTTTACATCCTGTGTGAAACACAAGAGTATCCTATTTGTCTAAGCAAGATAAGGCAAGGGTCAGTAATTGTGCAAGCTAATAAAAATGTTGAGCGAGCATTGTTGGTTTAGGTTTTCATATGGTTTTGGGGAACAAGCACTTGCTGTTGCTGTAAGGGCTCCTCAGATGTGACTGTGGATTACTGACTCAAAATACCTATGCTGCAGTGAGACTACAAGCCATACACATGTTTTTGTATACTAAGTTAATATTAAATATGCTTATTTAATTTCAGAAATACTGAAAAATCCATAATACCTACTCTGGTGTGGCTCTATTTGAAAAGACTTCAATACTTTAAATGGTGACTCTGTCTTCATTTAGTGAAATAGCTATTGTGGGTCCAGTGTGTGACATTACATACTATACAAGGCAGTCAAAAATATATTTCCACAGCCACAGGGATGGAGTATCACAAGTACAATATTCAGCATATTTGTATTCATAGAGTCCAGGGACATTGGTGCTTCACCATATTCTACAGTTGTGAATCTGGAAATTTGAAAGATGTGAGTATTTTAGAAGTTAGACTTTCCACATGATCCAGAAAGGCTCATGTCTGTGAAATAATCCACCCTTAAAACTGATTAAAATACATACTTGTATGTTGTGCTACTGTATAAGAAAATGGCAGATTCCTGGCCAGATAATGTAGCACTTCTAGGTTCTGGTCATAACAAAAGTGTAAATTTACATTCCTCATAGCCCTTTCCTTACTACAGTGGGAGTGTTGATATTGTAAGAAGTTAAAACACTTGTACAAGTAGTTACAAAGTCTTTATTAACTTGATTAAATACATAAAAGTGGTGAAATCCTTAAAAAAAAAAACCAAAAACAAAAAAAGGGAAAATACCTGTAAAACAGCTTCGTTTTCTTAAATCAGTTTTAAACAAAAAAGCACATGTAATGAAGAGGCCTGGGAATTTTGAGTCAGCTGGACTGATGGAAGTATATTCTACCAATTAATGAAGATATGTTCTCTTTTGTGATAAGCAGAGTGCATTTTCACATATCAAAGTGGATCCAATATGATAGAGATGGATACTATTTGTTTTCTTGAGGGAAGGCCTTATGATGAGAACCTCCTCCTTACATCTGTTCTGCTGTCTGTTATATTTTAGTTTACTACTTTTTTTTTTCCTGACTCTCAAACTAGATTTGATCTAGCCATATGGACTGGGGAAGGAGGGGGGGGGAAGCACAGAAGCACAGTACAATTCTCTGACCCTCTTCTTGACAGTCAACATCCAGACCTAATGTCAAAACCTGTCACATGTATGTCATACCTGTCCAACAAATGCTTTGGGAGCCGCTGCAGCTCTTCTGTACTGCACATTTGGTTCTTTAAGAACCTGCCTTTCTAATGAACTCAGCTGCAGCTGATCACCACTGGCATGGAAAGTGAAATCATAACCAACACCAGCCCTCTAGTTTAGCTGCTGTGTATTGAAATGTCAGGGTGTAAGAGAATTTTGGTGCTCAGAGAAACAGAACAGGAAACAGGCTTGCATCTTCAGAATTGTGGAGATTTTTAGATTAGGTTTTTGTGTTAGTTTTGTCTGTAGTTAATTGTACACTCTCTTGAAAAACCTGGATTTGACTCCTGATTTTGCTAAAGCTCTCATGTCATTACATAAGAGCAATGTAATTGGCACCCTTATTCTAGCTTGTAACTTTTTTTATATGAAGAAATATAAATTATATTGAAAACCCACGTGCTTGCGTGTTTTCGTGTCATCTCTAATGCCTATAGCAACATTAATGTTAAGAATATCCATGAAGTATTACATTTATAACTTTTCAAGAAATGTGACTTGTTTTCCTGCTTTTTGATCACTCAAGGTTGGTTACTTCTTCCACACGTGGAAGCAAAGAAGCAGCTAAGTCTGGATTCATTGGAATGATGGGTTCTGGATATTTAAAATCAGACAGGACTAGCAACATGTAGTGGAATCATAAAATCCTTTTTCCAGCTGCCTAAGAGCATCACGAACAGAGTGGGCATGGAAAGTAGAAATAGATAAATCCAATATAGTTTTGTAACAGCAAAAGAATCACTTTCTTTCTGAAGAATATGAGACATTAAGAAGTAATAACTGTTAGATGATGTCCCTAGAGTAAACATGATAACATGTATTTTTTGCAGAGTTGTTTTTTCCTCTTAGCTCACTCCATTTTGTT
Organism: Struthidea cinerea; assembly: GCA_013397865.1. NCBI lineage: Eukaryota > Metazoa > Chordata > Aves > Passeriformes > Corcoracidae > Struthidea > Struthidea cinerea. The sequence continues at coordinate 96,853 of VZTI01003799.1, read as the reverse complement.
TTCATACTCGAAAGGAAATACCATATTGCCATATACAGTGATATATTAGGAAAATGTTGAAGGTACTGTTGCTGATTTTGATTAATTACTTTTAATTTGAAAGGGCTGTTTTGTAATTTTTGAGGATTCTGGTTTCACAGAATTTGCAGTGTTATGTTTTAACCATGTATTTTCTTTTTTTCTTTCTTTCTTCTTCCTTTTCTCTGTCTTATTGTCTCTTTCCTCTGTTTCTTATTTTGTGTGGGCTGTTGTATTGAATATGATGTGCCAACTGATGAAAACAAAAACCCAGAAAGCAAAATCCTCTAGACATCAGCCCAAAGGTTTTCTAGGCTTACAGCCAGGTCCAATTCAAATACAACCCTTTGGCTGGCTTACATAATCACAGCTTTGTGATACATCTCAGTCTCCAAATATTGATTTTTTCTAATCCTTTGGAGCAGTAGCTCAGCCCTACACAGTGCATGCAGAAGTATTTTTAAAGCGTGTTGTTAGAGGCAGTATATTCGCTAATGAGTAATGGACTGAGCTGATAATGCTGCTTAGGAGATGTATCCAGGAGACAAGCTTGAAAGGGAGATGAGGTGGTTTGAGATGTTTTTAACTTCACTGAGACTGCTGAACTTTGAGCCACTCTAAGGATGTCCTAGTTCCTTGCTCATGGCTTAGTTCCTCTTGTAGTTTCCCTGAAGTTTAATATTTTTACTCTGTCTTCTTGACTGTCTGCAGGAATTTTGAGGGTTCTTGTCCTCTGAATTGATCTTTTTAGAGCCATTAAGCCTCACTTTTTGTGGCCCTTTACTGGTATTTACTGACTTTATTCTTCAGGTCTTTCTCAAAAGAGATTTCTATTTTTTTGTTACTATTATTTTTTTTTCCCCCTGAAGGAATCATGATTGGAAGAAAGAAATAAAGTTAAAGGATCATTTAGAACTTATGAGTTCAATGCTGAACATGCAGAGCAGAGTTACTGAAGGGATTACTTTTTCCAGAAAATATTCCAGAAAATAATGAGAGCCTGTCTGAGAGCCTTCTTAAGTAGATTTGCTGTCAGATACATTTCCTCACTGATCGCTCCATGGGATGCTCTTTTTCTCTCCCTTCTTCCAGTGGTGTTCATTCCTTCTGGGATGAGTTTGTTTCAACAACTTCTGACAGTGGGTGGAAACGTCTTAAAAACATAATGAAAAAGCAAACCAGTTATTATTCTTTGTGGAAATCATAGTTAGTAAGTCAGTTGCTAATTCCTGGCCATAAGTTTTCAGCCCCATTTTATTCCTAAATTCTGCAGGAACTGGGTTGTCAGCTGTCTCATCTGAGAATTAGGAAAGGGAATGTTGTGTATTGAATGAAGAGAAATGAGTCCAAAAGAGGGTTGTACTTAAAATAATCATGACAGACCTTAGTCTGTAGTCATATTATATGAGTCTAATAATATTTTATAAACACTTGATATCTCTGTACTTGTTTGGAACTAAAGGCAAGGGAACATTTTAAAAATCTGTCAGTTCTCTTGACAGTGGAAACTTTTTTTTTTAAATTCAATGTTGACTCTTCTTCAGATGGATTAATTCTGATAGATACTCTGATTACCTATGGTTGCAACTCCATTGCTGACTGTTAAATGTACTGATACCATATATATGACATAAATGAGAAGGGAGGATTCTTCAGAGAAAGACATTTCCAGTGATCATGGAATAAAACAAAATAGTACTGTATGCACTTGGGAGGAGGAGAGGATGCCTAGATATATATGGAACTTGGGTTTCAGGGTGGTTTTGCTTTATTGTCACAAATTTCTTTTCTTCTGTAAACCATGTATTGCTTGGAGGGAAAAAAATCCTACCATTCTTTCTCAGAAAGGAAGAATTTTTAATTTATTTTCTCCTGAATGTTATTCTGTTGCTCTTACCATAGTTAGGTTGCTATCTGTTAAACAGATTTGATCAGCCTAAAGCAAAAGGAACTTACAGTTTTTACTGTGATTGTAACAAAAAAAAAGGGGAGGGAAAATATTCACAAAAATACTTTTGTACTGCGGCAAATATTAGAGATATGTCACAGTAGAAGACCAAGCTGTATCAATTAGCTCTGAATTGTTAATTGTGTCTTCCTTTAGGAAAAAAGATGTCACTGTTAGCATTCAAATTAATCTTCTAGTTGTTAGGTTTTTACTTTCACTGTCAATAGTTCAGTGTAAATTAGGTAAATACTTTTGGTTTTTCAATATACTTTTTCAGGTGCAAGTGTTTGGATTATATTCAGCAGAAGAGTTTCATGAAACGTTTGACTGTCCTATTAAAGTAAGTGCTTGTTTTAATCTTTAGTAATTGTGGTGGTGTTGTCTTTAATAACAGAAAGGTCACATTCAATCTAAATGAGAGAGAGGAATACCACTTCCTTACAATGTTATTCAAGTCACTAGAAAATAGTTTTCTATCCCAATATAAAAGCTTTTGATCTGGTTAGGTGGAAAGAAAGCCAATCTTGGTTTTGTAAAAAAGTAGTATTGAGTTTTTCAAATACAAATGGGAAAGTGAAAGAGAAATTGTCCTGTTTCAGGCATTACCCATCCCAACATATTTCTTTGTAGATTTATGATACAAATTCTGAGGGTTCTGCTAAATGTGAGGTCAGTATTTTGGAACCAGTTCATACCCATTAAACCTGCCTCAAAATAAGGCAATGGGCAGTGATATTGATGTATCCTATCTGAAGGGAAAACTTGAGTTTAACTCTGCTTTAGAGAAGTTTGTCTGCCCGGCTGTTTAAAAAAGGACCTCTAGTAGGCATATGGGAAAATCTAGTACTTTTTAACAAGAAATATTTCTTGCAGGAGAAAAGGTGATGTGCACAAATGTTTGCATTTTGCTGCTTGGCGTCTTCCATGTTGCAGCTGCTCTTTAGGGCGGGGGGTAAAGGAATGAGATCATTAAGTTTTCACACATGCCAGATGCTACTCACTTGCCTCCTAGCGCCTTTACTGCTCCTACAGCTGGATCTCTACACTTGACACGTAACACATAAGGCAAAGAGACTGTGTAAGATGCTACACAGTGTTGTCTTCTGACAGGGCTGAGGTGTGTGTGCCCTTTAGGAAGGCCCCAGACCAGATTTAATTGGGGTACCTCTGGCTCACAGCAGTCCTGTTCTGTTTGGTCCTGATTCTGCTGCCTGCTATACAGAAAAGTAGCTATTCAGTGTAACATGGCCCTCAATGTCACGCTTGTCATACAGCATATAATACGAAGAATTACCTTCTCTTCTAGGAAGAACAAACAAACATCTGAAACAAGTAGGCTTTACTTCAGAGAAAGAACTCAGCTGTAATATTTGATAATTGACAAAGGGTTATGTAGTTTAAAAAGTGATGTGGTGCTTAATGTAAACTCTTATTTAAGCCACAATACTCTCTTTTCCCCTTCTCCCACCACCCCAGATTGTTGCTGTTCATCCTCATTTTGTAAGATCCCACTTCAAGCAATTTGTAACAGGAGGAAAAAAGGTAAGCAGTCGTAATGAACTTCGGCTTCCTTTAAATAGCCTTTTGAAATAGCTCGGAAGGCTTTTAACACCTAGAACAAAGACTTCTGCTTTTTCCTTCTCTTTAAGCATTGTATTCTAAAGCATTGTTAATTAAAAGTGATTTCAGGGGACGAGAAAGTGCACTTTTTATGTTAAAAACATGTTGCAACAAGTTGAGATTCAGAGTAGAAATACCATTCTGTCTACATAGTCTGAAAAAAAAGTCATTTATATTTCCTAGGCCAGATTTTCTCTGTTTTAATTTGTTGAAGTGGCAGCAGAAGTTAGACCTTAATACTGATCTTTTACAAAGCATGTTGATCTTGGGTTACCTGTGGGTGATTTTTTGGAGTGGGGTTTTGTTTGTTTGTTGGGGGTTTTATTTTAAGGAAATAAACCCAAGTATCTTCATCAACTCTTCTCCATGGTGAGCGGTTTTGTTGGGGACTGCTAAGGGGAGTTCTTGTTATAGTAGAGCTCACCCCATTCTAAGCACTTACATCTCTAGGTAGTCTTCTATTTGGATCCGTTGGTGTTTTAAATGTGCATTAAGTGTCTTATTAGTGTAGGATACAATTCTGGCTTCCAAATTGCAGCTGTTTCCAAGTCCTACAAGTAACTTATATCACATTGCATGTTTTCAGTCAAAATATGAGAAGTTTTATTTGGAATAGTTTCTTGAACTCATGGAATTTTCTGTTGCCTTCTGTTATGAATTAAGGATGAACAATCCTCACAGATGCATCGAACTAAATGCCATTGCTCTCTCTTACCAGCATGTAAGAACTACAGACTTCTAGTGCTGAATACATCTTAATTTTCATTAACAGTTCAATATGTTTCAAAGCATAGCTGTGCTTTATTTATTTAAGTGGCGTGTGTGCTTGACACCTTTTTCTGGCTGGTAGAAGTTGGTGTTGTCCTTAAAATAATGCACAGTCAGTGTGTGTCTGTGTCAGCCACCAGTTTGTGAAGCTTTTTAGTGCTGATAAAAGGGGCATGGAAAGAAAGAAGCAAGGAATTAATAGAACAGGGCTCCGTTAGGTGGTAAAAGATCTTGCATTCACCTGATGCCAAACAGAAAAAAACATCAGGGAGTTAACACATTCTCTTTGGTTATCTTTGATTACTTGACAGGTTGTTTCATATTCTGTCCTCTGGGGAATGGTATACTGATTCTTAATACATTCATGCTTTGCTGAGGAACTTTCCTCCTCAGAAAAACTTTAATTGACATCTTAACATAAGGTATTTAGCATTGAAACAAATGTCCCTTGACACCTGTAATTTGATTTTATTGGTACACAAAACCAACAAATAAAACCTCAAGCCTTGTGGTAGAAACCTTTCCCATTCTCTCCTATCCTCCAAAAGGAGCATATGTACTTTTATAAAAACAACAACAAAATGCTTTCTGAAAATTCAGGAAGCTAAATTCCACCTACTAATATAGCTACTATTTTTTTTTTGCTTTTTCTGAACATTTACACCTCTCTTAACTATAAAGTCAAAGAGGCAGCAGGCAACAGGGAGCTGAACACAGGAGTGAGGAGAAGCAGGCTGAAGCATGTAGCCTCAGGCTGTGGACCTCACCTCTCTCTCCCTATGTCTGGAGATTGTGTAGTTGAGGGGGCTCCTTCAGGGAGGGGGACAGGTCCTCCTGTGGCTCCTGAGGTCTGTGCACTTTTAGCCTTTGCATGTATACAGTGACTTCATCCCTGATAGCTGGCAGTGGTGGGAGGCATGTTGCCTTTGTCCTCACCCACACCAAAGTAAAGGTAACAGTAAGAGTATCCTCATTTGGATCAAACTTAAGAAAAAAGCTTTGCTTAAAGCTCTCATGCTATGCTCCTTGCCTGAGGTGCATTAAAAAAACATAGTGTTTATCATGTGAACTCTTTATCCAAAGGCTTGCTGGTTCTATCTTTGTATTTGCTTTCTGGGAATAGTGACATAATATATATAAACTTTTTAAAGTTTAGTGGGGTTTTTTGTTTGCTTCTCCTTTATTTTTTTAGAAAAATATTCTTCATAACAATATAAAATGTGTAAAAAATACACTTTTTCATTCAAAGATCCACTGCAGGGCATCCTGGAAATGTTCAAGAGACAGAAGGGGGAAAAAATCCCTAGCAACATGCTTCAGGAATGCACAGTGCAGGTCCTCAGTTCCCTAGACAGGTGGATGTCTGGAACTTGGGTGAATTGGCTGTGTAATACTGGGATTTGCTACGTCTTAAAAGCTCAGCCTGACCTAAAGCTGACTTCAGAGCAGTGCTCCCTGGGGTAACTGGGGTAATCACTGTGAGTTGTTGTAAGCTTAACTCTACTGTGCATATGTTTATATGGTTGCTTAACTTTGCTTAAGTAGGCATGTAGAGAAGCTTTTCTCTAAAATGTATTACGAACTAATTAACCTATTTAAATTGTTTGCTTACTAAAGCACTAGTTTTTAAAAGAAAAGAACTTCTATTAAGCTTGAGATAATATCATTGCCTTCTGTTTTGGGTTGGAAAAGCTTATTTCACCCTTTTTTTTTTAGTGAATGAATATTATCTGTGCCTAGAAATAAGACAGGTACTGTGGAAATTGACACTATTGCAGTGAGAAGCAATAGGTACCGTACTAAAAGGAGGTGCTTCCCTATCCCCCTCCTGATCTCTGCAATTAACCATAGCACCATTGTGCTGATTTGGCAGATGATGGTAACCCTGAAATAATAATACTGTATATTGTAAATAACAGGGCATTTCTGTCCAAAGCAGACAATAGAGCTTCAAAGCAAGGGAAAAGACAAATACTGTGCTATTGAAGGCCATAACCTTCTACCTTTTAAAAAAGGGTCTAATCTCAAAAAATAACAGGGTAAAAGCCAACTAAATGAGGGTGGTAAAGCTGAAAACAAGGTGTTCTTGATTTAACTGTTAGAGTGCTGGTCTTTCCCAATACATCAACTAAATGAACATTATTGTGAAGTTCAAGTATCCATTATGTCATGAGGGTTAAAGAGACAGAACTAACAAAGGAAGAAGACTGAAGATTATTTCAGTTGCAAAGTCAAGGTTTCGGCTACTGTGTCTTATGTAACGATAACTTAGGAGGGCAGGACAAGTTGAGATTCCTCTCTCGGCAGCGACATCATCCCTATTAACGTCAATAACTAGACACAAAGGTTTTTGTAGTGAAATTCTTAGGAGAGTGAGTTCTCTGAAATGATTGAGTTACTCACTCTGCTGAATATGTGCTAATGAAGGGCTTTTTTGAGGCCTCTCTACATAGCATGGTAGTGGGGACCCAGCACAAATTGAGCAAATGTATTCTGAAGTATAGGAGCAGAGTATTCTGTATCATAAAGGATACAGAATATTCAAAAGGAATGGGTCTCCTCATTTGCCTAGGACATACAATTTGTATAATAAGTATTGATTTGCATATCCAATCTGAACCATTTAAGGGCTAGAGAACCAAAAGAAAACTGCAGATTTACCCTGTGACTGTCAACAGTATCATCTCTATATATCTATCTGTGTCCGTATCTATATAATATATTCATGGGTTTTTTAATACATATATATGTGTGTGTGTATATATATATATATATATTTTGGAAATATATATAAAAACATTTTTTAATATTGTCTGTGTTTCTTTTGCTGGAGAAGATACATTATAAAAACTGGTTTTCAAATACAGATCTGTCTGATCATGTTTGTCCCATTTATCCTCCCAGAATTAACGTTTAAACATATCAGTGCTTGTGTTTAAACATTAGACTCTTTTTTTCTTTGTCTTTTATAAAAGCAGAGAGAACTTAGTGTTATGTGGGGCAAATTTCTCATTTTAAAAAGGAAAAAAAACCTATTTCAGTGTCAGAATCCCAGCCTGGACCCATGGTACCTCCTACCTGAGATGCAAAACAAGACAGTCTAAATTCCTTTCCACTCCAGGTGGAGCAACAACATACACAGAGAAAGGATGGTGATTGCAAACAGTGCACAAATGGGAAAAGAGATAGCATTCTTGGGGATCTGTGACTGCTGTTAGGGGTAGTGGAATTTGTATGTTAAAGTCAAGTCTGCCGAGGAATATCTCAGATTTTTTTTTTTAATTGTTGCTTTTTAGTGTCAGCAGATGCACTTTGTGTGGTGAGTAAGTAGATGACCTTAGCTCTGAACCCTCTGACATGTACTTCATAATAACTGAACTACTTTGACAAATTATTAAATTGTCAGGATGCTGTTTGCAGCACAGTCCATTTTTAGAAAGCAGATAGTCAGCTGTTTGGCATTATGTTGGGTAGAAGAGTACCAGACAAGAAAGGCAGTTTGCTTTGTAAGCTATAAAATGTCAGTCAGTAAATACTCAAAGGTCTGATTTAAGTGAAAAAGGAGTAAATACTATGGCAATTTCTGCCCATGCATTGGATAATTTACCATAAGTAGGAAACAAATAGTAGCAGCAAGCAAACAACAATAATACTGGTTTGCGATGTCCTTGCTGCAATGTATAATGCCCAGATGTATCCCATATTATTGAGCAGATGAGACTTTGATATGTAGTATGTCCTGTTTGCTTAATAAGCCTTTTTTTTGCTTACATTTCTTCTTTATGGGTATTTGGATATGCACTTCTTTTTTATCGCCGAAACAAAAATTCTCCTTGTGCTTTAATAAATTTGGTTTGTGTAAAGTGAATGGATCATAGTCCTATGTGCATGTAATCTATAGTTGTGTGTTTTGCAAATGTCTGTGTAGAACCCTTTTTTTCATTGCCTGAGGTGGCAAGCAAAGAGGATCTAAGTATATGAAATGTATGTCTCTGCCTGCAAGACTGTAGGATTTGCTTTTCAAGGTGTTAATTCTGTAGCTCTTTGTGAATAGGCAACAGCTGGAATGTGGCAGTTGAGTTATTAAAAGTGAAGCCTAATAAAAGTCCAGTGGCATTTGTTTGTATTAAATATCTCAAAATTTCTAGCTTCTCTGTCCATGAACCACAGCAGTAGCTCCTGTTTCATCTCTCCCTGTTGCGATCACATACCTCCCGATGCTGCTGTCTGCCTCTGCCTCCTTGCTTGATTTCCCTTGACTGCACTTGCTGCCCTCCTCTCTGTTCACACCCCAGCTCCTTAGACAACATTTTGTGACGAAATCTTGAAAGCTCATCTTCAGCTGAAAGCTTGAGGCTTACATTATTCTCTGCCTTGTTTGAGCTCATCCAGTCCATCGTCTGTTTCAAATAGAAAGTGTAATTTTTTATTGCTGCTATATGTTTTCCTAGGGATGAACTATTAAACAGTAAGTCTTCATGCAGTATGCTGTTCTGTGTTACTCTCTGGTATCTGTTACTCTTGGCTGTACCTGTAAATACTGGTTTTATGCTGAAAACAATAACTAGCTCTACTGATCACTTGTAACCATGGAAATAGCATTTTAGTTTTTGTGGTCTTGCCTAGCTGAGGTGAAAGTGGTGACAGAGGTGCCAAAACAGGACAAATACCACAGGTAGGCTCATCTTCACACTTAGACAAAGAACAGGACAAGGAAATTACTTGTCCCTTAAAAGGGACTTTTTTCCTAATTTTTATTTTGTGAAATAAAAACTAATCCAACAGTTCTGGAGTAAGGAAGGGAAAAGTGGCTCTTCTACAAATTGCAGTCTTAAGCCTTTTTTTCTTCACTTCACTAAAACTTCTTCAAATCTTTACACAGAAGGCGTGTCTTGGTTTGAAAGACAGGTGTCTGCTAAGGAAGGCAGGAACCTCCTTTGGACAGGAAAATATGACCCCCTTCCCTCCAAATTATTGTAACTTTGAAATTAAGGGGCTTTCAGGCACAGATATGGGAAAAGGAATAACAGTTCTTTACTAGTATGTGTATGCGTATAACAAGGCAAACAAACAACAACGACGGCAGCAACAACAAACCAAACCACAAACCCAAGAACAGCCTTCTCCCGGCTGTCGGGCGCTTTCCCCTTTGCTGTAGTTACGGCCACAGCCGGCAGGGGCGCTGGCGGCTCCCGGCCGGGCAGGGCGGGTGCGATGATTCCCCCGCAGCTGCAGGGGGCGCTGTGGCGCGGGTCCGGCCGTCTCTCTCCGCGTGCACAATGGCGTGCACAGCCGGCAGGAAGGGAGGGAAACGCGGCTTCCTTTACGAACCCCCAGGGGCACCCGATCCCGGTGCCCCCTCTGGATAGCAAAAGAAGCTGTAGCAGGAACTTCAGAGTAGCAAGCTGGGAAGGCAGGGATGAGCAAAGTCCGGGATTGGTAGACAAGATGTATCAGACACTCAGCATCTCTGGCAGGAGCCGCGGGGTGTCGCGGCTGGCAGCGGGTGCAAGGCTGCAGTGTAGCAAAAATCCTGGAGCGGTGACAGAGACACCGCGGGGCTGGGCAGCGGCAGCCCGGCTCCCGGCCAGGAGAGGCTCCCTTGGAGGGGGAGGGGGCTTGGGGATCTCAGGGTTTCCCCTGAGGCACCCAAGCAGATGGTGAAGGGTGCTTTGTTTGGTGAGGTAGGGTGTTGATAAGGGCCCAGTTCAGTGGCTGCTCTCACGAGCAAAGGCTCACCCTGCAGCAGAAGAAGCAGGACCAGGCTGGGCTCTGGCGGTGGCAGTGAATTCCCTCCTCCAAGCAGCAGCTCCCATAGTCCTCCTCCAAAGCCAAGAGAGCAAAAAAACTAATAGCTGCTCCAGCCCCCTTTTTCCCAGCCCAGTTCGCGGTGTATCTCTGCCCCTCCAAGGGAAACCGTCAGATAAGAGAAGTGCAGCCAGATGCCCTCCTCCCCTGAGCATGGCAACTTCTTTTGTCTCTCTTAAGTACCTAGTCGTTATTGTTCCTTAGCACCAAAATGGGGGGAAATTCCTTAAGAGAAAGAAAAACAAAAGGGAAAACCCTAACCTCCAACAAGACTATGTTGAAACAAAGTAGTGATGCTGGGCATCAGTAAAAGTGTGTTTCCTTTGTAATTTCTGTGAGAACAGACATCTTTTATTTCAGTATATTGAAGCTAGTAATTGGTAGTGAGAATAAATTAGATTTAATTACTTCACCATGTTGATACTACCAAAGCTGCAGTCATTCGCCTCTTTGTTCAGAGAACTGGGAATTCCTGTACATAGTTTAAGACCGGGATTACATGTAATTAGTGTTAGTGCTAATTGCATGACAGACTGCATTAAATCCAAGCACTCATCTATTCTCTTTAGCGGATGCACTCTAAAATAGAGTTTTGAGCTCTTTTTGGTCTAGATTAATCTCCTGTTAGTGAAAGATATGAGGAGATGTATTCACTAATCCAAGAGAAATATATCCACTTATTTTTAAAACCAGAAAGTGTCCTGCTCCATCCTCTTGTCTCATACATTTCAGTGTGTCATTTTTCTTAATGATCTGGTGGACAATCATAAGCAGTTGAGAAGACTCGCAAAATAATTAGTGAGCTAACAGAAGATTGCAATGTACTATGAAGCAGTGTGGGTGGGGACCTTGAAGTTAAAGGTTATTTTATTTTAGCTGTATTATCAAATTGCAGTGCATGCAAGATACACTGGTAGAGTGTTCTAAGCACAACTGTATTGTATGTAACAAAGGACTAGAAAGTTTTATGAGCCAAATGAAAAATGGGGAAAACAAACTTTATTGCAGAGAAGGCAAGAAAGTGGGATTTTGGCTGCTGTTGAAATATAAGTACTGTGAATGCTGACTACCGTAATACAGGATTTATGGCAATTAAAGTCCTAAAATATTTTCCCCTACCAAAAAGAGAGGGAGGTGGTAGGAAGAACCCCTCCAGAAACTGTGGATTTCTTCTTACATGTCTTCTTTTGAAGTTTTAAATTACTTTCTGATATGATAAACATTTCAATGTGGAGACAAAGGAAGACTAAGAAAGAAATTAGTCTGCTCATTGTGAGAGAGATGCCTTCAGTAGACACCAGTTCCAAAATACATAGGAGAGTTCTTGGTTCACAAATTCAATTTCTATGTGTCATTGATAAATAAATCACAGATATATATCGATAGGACACAGATAATTGCATTGAAGATAAATTAGTTAAGCATGTTTTGAGAATAAACATACTATTTTTTTGAAGCCACAGTGTGGAGTGGCCTTTGGCCTCAGTGTTGGACCTATTTCGGTTGCTGATCTGAAACGGGGAATTCAGGGTGTTGCAGTGATTCAGATTCACTTTCCATCCTTATTATAGGCGATATCAGCCTGTTGTCTTCTACTGCCTTGGTCTGAAAATTTAATAGTGTTCTTAGAGTTGAGCAGAGACTGAAGGATTTTTCAAATTATCTTCTCTCTTCACCAGTTCTTTCTCAGATCACTTACTTTTCCTTGCGTTTGTTGCTCAGAGTCATGAAAAAGCATGAGGTTCACAAACCATGAATAACAAAAAAGATGCAAAGTGTCATACCAAGTTTGCTCTGGATCTTGAGTATAATAAATTAATTTAAATCATGGTTCAGTCACAAGCAGAAAAAAATTCCAAGTACAGTTGATATAATTGATACCTGCCAGGTTTAACCTTTCACATCATCCACATCAGTTTTTGCATCTTTGTCCAGTAAGTCACAATGCAAATACCATGTGTTTTGCTGCTATCTTTGTTGGATGGCATTGAAAGAAGCATCCAAACAGCAGTTCTTCTTCTGTCCAGCTTCTCTTTAGGGCTTAGTAAACAAGGAAAAAAGTAATTTTCAAATCTGGATTAGCACAGCACTTAGTTTTTAATGACATCCTTAGCATCTGAGTGGAGATTATTCATTTGGGCTGAGGGCTGCTCCTGTGCTTACCATCTACCTACCAGTCTTCTTATGAAAATCCCTCTCTATAGCACTGTCTTACGAGCATAGATGTTAGCCTGTTTTCAGTGGCTTGCCCTCGTAGCTGTAAAATAACATGTTCTGTGGGAGTTACTCAGTAGCTTTTTCGTATGTGGGAAAAAAAATCTATACTGTCTAAAAGGTGTGCCTTCACGTGACCTATGTAAAGGACGCAAAATCACTTTGCTTGAATTAAAAGTTTGATGTCTGCAGCACACTTCACACAAAAGCTTCTCAATAGACTACCCTACCTGGTGCTTGCTTTAAACTCTTGGAGAAAATAGTTGTCTTCTGGTGCCATCTGCTGGCTTTAGAAGGGAGAGGCAGTCTGATAATTGCTGTTGAAATCCTGTATTTTGCTAAAAGATCTTATTTTAAACAGCTAGTATCCCAACATTTGATGTATTTATCCGAATACAAGTGGCAGGAGACCACAGATAAAAAAGTGCATACAGCTGGATCTTAGATAGGAAATACTAGCAACAAGAGTACTCCATTTGGGTTTTAGCATGGTAGAAATCTTTGCAGGCAGCTATTTCACACCTTCCAGTGTGAGGTGTGAGCTCGGGTCCAGGTTGTGCATATGTTCATATGTGGGTGTACTCATGCGAAAGGTAGCAGGGCTGGTACCTTAGAGCGTGATCTCTGTAGATGCTTCGGCTCCTTACTTAGGTATCCCCTCCAAGTGCTGCACTTTGCATCTCTCAGAGTGATTCCGTGTAATCCTACTGAATAACTTTCTGAGACATGCAGAATCAGAATACTCTGATTTGGAAGGGACCCTCAAGGACCATCAAGTCCAGCTTTTTAAGTGAATGGCCCATAAATGGATCAAACCTGCAACCTTGGTATTATTAGCACCATGCTCCAACCAACCGGCATGGACTGTCTTTCTGTGCAGACTTTCTGCATGTAGATGGGTTTTTCTTTGCTGAAAAGCATCTTATAACAGTTCTTATGCATTTAGATATTCTAAAATACCTTCCTTAGTTGCAGAACCTGGGACTCCCAATGACGCAAGTTTTACAGTCAGTAGCACTTGTGGTACAGTGCAGTTTGCAGATGTGGTACTAAAACGCAGCATCTCTAGACCCCTGTGGAAGGCTGTGTAGTTCTGCATGGAGCCAAGCAAAAGGTCACAGGCTTGGGTATCTTTGATAATTTTTTTTGACTGCCGGGTTTCTTTGGAGGTAAGGAGCATATGACGAGATTGGTGGATCTCAAGATCGTGAGGTGACCTGGTTTCTTTACCAGTTTTCTGAAGTGTTGTCACTCGTGCTGTAGTCTTCAGTTCTGAAATACCTTAATTTCTTTATCTTTAAAAGGTAAATAATTATACTTACTATTCTTTGGAGAAACTTGATGAAAGGCCTTCTCTTAATATTATTAAAACTTAACTGGAATTCTGTAATATACAAGATGCTCGATGTACATATACTATATCAAAATGTTTGATTGTATTTGCTTTTGTTTTGTGATAAGTGTGTACTTTTCATTGCCCTTAAACCCAAACAGAGTATGGGATAATGAAGAAAAAATAATTCCCATGTTTGCATACAGCACTGTGTCACAGAAGTATTTTTTGTTGCACTTCTTCATAGTTGCTGTTATATGAAAGAGGCTGGATGAATAGATGGAAGCCTTCAGTTTTACATGAAGGAGAAGGAAATATAAGAAATGTAAAATGGAGAGGACACTTAATTGCTTGGGCTAATAATATGGTAAGTATTTTTCACCTCCATTACATGAACAAAAATATCTGTGTTACACTGATTATTGAAATTTTTCAATGGTAGTTGCCAAAATATTCAGTTGAAAAACTGTGCATTTGTAGAATTGGGTATAAAAGGCATTGAAGGATAGTGGTTTATATGTCATTTCTTGGTAGAAATGTCATCCATTGTTTCCTGCTGGTTAGTCAGAGTTCTCCAATATGATTGCCACGTCTGAAGAAATTAGGAAAGTAGCTCTACATACCACTCTGGTGGTCACTACTGTACACTATTGTTGATTAGAATTTTGATTAGTGCAATTTATTGAAACAAACCGAGGAAGGAATGCCAATGTAATTCTTCTCTATATAAATAATAAAACATCTCCACTCTCTGCCACCCCCTGAAAAAAAGTAAACTGTCTGGATTTTGTGATTTGCACTGAAATGGCATGGTCACATGCACTTTCAATGTTGCAAATTATAAAAAAATATAGTAATAATTTCTGATTTTGTTAGGCCACTAGAAAAAGTTAGACTTAGGAGAAAATAGGCCCCTTTTGTTCTAAGTGTAATTTTATAGGAAACCGTTGCATTCATTCCAAGTATTGCATTTCACCTATCACTGTGTATCTAATTGATAGGTCAAGCTCTATGTTTTGAGCAGTGAGGGATATGTTTTTAAGTGTGTATCATGTCTAAATTCCAAAGTATTTTTTTAAATATGGTGAAAGTACTTCTGAAACACTAGCTTTTTTTTTCTTCTATTGTTTTTCCATCCTAAAGGGAAGCATTTATTAAAATATTTTAAAGCCATTGTTCTTTTCTATCTTTCAAAACCAGTTTGATATGAAATTCTTAGAAGTAGACCTTTGTTTATTTGCTTCCCTTTAATAACTCTATTAGAATGGAAACTTCATGGAGGGCTTGATTGACATAACATTAGGTTTTTGAAGGTTTTGTTCTTTTCAGAGCCATACAATTAAAATACGTATTCTAGGTATGTGCTGGGGATGGATAGGACGAGAGCTATCCCTAGAGATGATGTGCCACATCAGAACACAGAATACTAATAAAACATTGAGAGCCATCTGTCAGAGACAAAAAGCCATGGTCAGGGCCTATCTTTCAAAGAAAAATGAAATGACACCCTCCAAAAGATTAATATATTTGGTTATTGCCCTTTCCCTTCCCCTTTAACTTTTTAAACTCCATTCTCTAGCAAGGTTTTGTGTTACACTTTTTTTTTCAAAATCAGAGACAGTCTTTATAGCCTTGCTTCTTACTGTGTGTGCATGGCTACCTAGTTTTTATATTTAGTCAAGGTCTAATTCTGCTTTCCAGATGCGTAGGTAACCCATATTTGCTGCTACGCCCTCTTCTTCCTCCATGGCTAATAGCACAAGTCTTACAAACTGAGACATCTGAGGACCAAATCCTTAGAGGCATTTGGGTGCTGGACTCCCATTTGGACAGGTTTTAGCTCCTTCATGATAGGAAGTTGACTGTGGAAGTCCTTTCAGTTGATGGTGCAAATGGCATACCTGTTAGAGGAGAAGCCACCGTTCAAGCATTCTCACGCCATTCAAGGAGTCACATACACACCACCCCAGACTTTAACTGCAAGGACTGGAGTCCTTTTACAGTGGGCAGCTCTAAAGAGCCGACAGGTGCCCCTTTTGACTCCTTGCTCACTTCTTGTGCACCTGCTCACGGGCAGAGCATGGGAAATTACATAGCCACAACTAAAACATCAGTGAGTCATCAACATTATTCTTACAGTATATCCATAACTCAGCACTGTACCAGCTACTAAGAAAAAAATTAATTAATAATTAATTGCCAGCCAAAAGCATATCTAGGTGTAAGTTCACAGCTTACAGCCTAAGACTTCAAAAAAATCCAGCTACTCATGCTAAGCAAGTAAACCTAAGCAAACAGCATACTATATCATATGATACAACTCTAAATAACTTACTCTTATGTAGAACTTACTATACTAAACAACTGTCTCTCAACACTTATAACTAAAGGGGATCCTTGGTTTGAAAGCCACTTCAAACATGAGCTGGTCTATCCCATCTAAGATTTGCTGCCATGTAGAAAAAACAGAAGGTGTCATATAGATCACTGAAAATCATCCTTGAAGACCAAGTAGTAAGATTTATAAAAAGCAACTTTATTAAAATGCAATTTGAGCAAGATTAAAAATTCTATCAGATGAGCTTAGAAAACACAAAGCATAAGATCATTGTTTATGTTACCTAGAGATCAGGACTATGTACATTGCAGATGCTATGTGAGTTGTTGTTTGTTTGTTTGTTTGTTTTTGAAACCTTGATGTCTGCTAGCTGATGAGATGCCAGTAGAAGTGTGTTCCACGCTCACAGTTCTTCAGTGACAGAGATCACTGAAAAAAGCCCCTTTCACCCACCCTGATACCACTTACTGTTCCTTGTGATTAAAAAAAAAAAAAAGGCAAAACCTGGCTTAGACCATGCCCCCCCCTCATGACTTTTAAACAGTTGTAGCAGTGTGTTTGTACAGCTGGGGACATAGAAACTCACAGTGTGGGGAACAGAAATAGGCAGGGGAATCTTCTAAATCAGTTTTGCCACTAGGGAAATCCTAACATGGCATGGCATCATGGATGCTGACCTTTCAAGGTCTTTTCCATCCCCTTTTCTGTGATTTGAAGACTCACTCTCTAAGCTCTGTGAACAGAAAAGAAGTCCCTACTAAAATATTTTAGAGACTTTTGTTTTAAATTACCAAGAACAAGTCATTACTTAACATGAGATTAATCTCCATTCTGCTATTGGAAAGGTTATAGCTTACCTTGTCTAAATGACACGAAAAAATCTAATTATTGGTTCTTTTTTTCCTCCATCTCTCAAATTACTTTAATCTTCCTGGTTTTTAACTTTTTGTTCTGTTAGTTTAGGAGATTTCCTGAGGAGGGAGTAAAAAAATCACAGCATACAAAAGCAAGCATTGTTTAAATATGCTTGCTTTTCTGTTTTAATATAAGAGTAGAAATGCATATCTTGAGATTGAATCCATTTATCTTAATGAGCTGTTGCTTTTCTTTTTCCAAGGTGGAAATTTCTGTGTCTCTAAAGGGGCTGTTGTGAAAAAGCTGGGATTCTTTTTACTTCTCCAGGAGTAGCACCAGCCCAATAAGCCAAACTGGTTCATGACTCGAATTGCTAGTCTGTCACTCTTATTATGTGAATTGGCATGTGAATTTAAAATATCTAAATTACTCTGATCCCTTTACTCCTTTTGTCACCTCCTGGATTAGATGGGTTTTTGTATCAACACTTTTTTTTCTGTTGGCACACTCGGCCCTGCTCTGAAATTTATGCCGTAAACTGCTCTGACCGCCTTAGCGTACAAAATGGTGAGCAGGAGTTTGTCATACTGAATAAAGTTCTCTTGTTTTTAAACTTTCAGGGCGTGAAGATACTTGACATGATCTCCAAGCAAAGAATTACCAATGTGCCTCGAGATGACATAAGCCTTCGCCCAGATATGTATCCCTGCAGCCTTTGCTGGAAGGATAATTTAACACTGATTATTGGCTGGGGAAATTCAGTAAAGGTGCAATTACCTGTCTTTGTAATAAATGCTTGCTGTTACCACAGACAAACAGAGGATTGTTTCTGAAAAGTAAAGACAATCGAAAAAAATAGAATTTGGTTTGACTAGTGTTCAGAACTCTTGCTGCCTTAGAAATGTCATTGGACTGACCCTCATAAGGAGGCGGAGTGATAGGCACCCAGCGGTCATACCAGTCTCTGTGTGAGAGCATGCAGTGAATGTAATCCTCAGGGACATTTCACTCCTGTGTGCCTTGGAGAGATTTTGTCTTTTGAAAGCTTTTAGTGTGTTGTTGGATTCATTTCTTTTGATTAGCATTAAGGAAGAACAAGTTACCATGAGGTATTTTTGGGGGGGATTGCTTTGGGGGCTGAGGAGGTTGCAGCTGCCTGAACAGCCACATGATTTTGGTCAACCATGGGGAACAAAAAATGGGTGGGTGGGACGACAGACTGCTTAGGGTTTTCTTATCTTTCAGCAGGAAACTGGCATTTCAAACTTATGTGGTGCAGACTGATTATAATTTGCTCAGACCAGCACCTGACATGCGTTTGTTACAAGCCTGTTAGCTGTTTTCTAATAACAGACTGCTGCATCACTGCACAGTGAGAAATTAAAAGTGCCTGATAGGAATAGATGGAAAGGGAGGGTAAAGTGCGGTAGGTGACATGTAAAAAGCTTTTGGAGCATTAAGCTTAGAGTTTTATAAATGAGGAGGTTTGTCCTAAGTTTGGCATCTGTCTTCCCCCTTCTATTTGCGTGTACTTCACAACATTTGGTTATTTGCATTTCTTTATATGTACATACTCCCCTCCTGTAACTGGGAGTAGCAGTAGCAAACTTACTGAATAAGAATCTGGTACCTTGAAAGGTAATGAGACATGAAGTGTGAGAAGACACCAAAACCAAACTCATATATAAATGCTTCTATGAAGGAACTATAGTGGGCAGGTATTTTCCCACTTCTCTTATGTGGTCCTCTTCTGTCCCAGTATATTTATAAGGCTGTGAACTACAGCCACAACTTTTCTGTGTACTTTTCTTTAGTGATGTATCATCACTGTTTCACAACTTGTGTTTTTCAAAATAAAGAAATCCCATGTCCAAGAATTCCCAGAAATTCTATTTCTTACTGATGCAAAGTATCATTTTAGGAATTACAATTTCTTCATTGTAATGATCCAAATCTCTGTTTCCTAGATTTGCTCAGTAAAAGAACGGCATGCCAGTGAAATGCGTGATCTTCCAAACCGCTATGTGGAAATAGGTATGGTTGTGTGAATGCACTCTTTTTCAAAAAGCTTTAAATGTCTGGTTTTACATTCTAGCCAGAACAAAGCTGTTACACTTTGGAGACGACATGTAGTTGTAACGTAAGTGTCTACTCATTTTTAATCGCTGAGGTTGTCATAATGACCTCTTGCATAGGTGTGAGGGTTTTTATATAGAGAGCCTTAAGTTCTGTGATCATCTAAAATCAGACAAACTTGTGTGAACAGTGGATGCCTTAACTTCCCCTTCATACAGATTCCTTTAGAGAACTTGGGTTTTCATCTTGGTTAAATGATTGATGGTCAGTGTAGTAGTAAAGAGAAAATAGATACTTTATTTGATTATATGTTGTTTGACTACACTACTTATAACATTTTTCTTTTTTTTTTTTTCCCTTACAATCTCTGGTATAGTCCTAGGAAATTGATTTTATTTATTTTTGTTTCCTTTCTTGGCTTCTGAATTTTATATTTCATTTGCTTTCTTATTTTTCTATCTCATCTGATGTGAATAAATTTTTATTATTGCTAATTATTGGAAAAGCTCATGACAAAGTGTGTGTGTTAAGTAAAGTGGAATTCAAAGAAAATTTGGAAGGGAAGGGGGGATGTAAACAAAAAGTCACAACTGTCCCCAGAAGCATCTGCTGAGGAAAGGAAGTATCTAGGAACAGATAGTGCTGGCAAGATAAACAGCCCCTCTGACTCTGCAGACCAGAGTGGGCAACAGTTTGTAAGCTTTGGTGCTCCCTTGACTATAATAATGTGAGACTGTAGATAGGGTGTTCAAGCAACATCCTGAATCATGTCAGTTTGGAATGGTGCATGGCATAGGTGTATGTATGGTCTGGTTTCTGATCTCAGGAAAGGACTGTTCTGAAATAGCTTCTGAAAATCGTCTAGGAGACTTGTTAAACGCTGCAGGGATTCTGGATATTGAGAGATTGGTGGTGTGCCTGAAAATAACTAAATGGGTTTGGTCACATGCTGACAAATGAACAGGGGCAACTTCTACTTCAGCTCTAATGTGTTTATATGGATGGTGCTAGTCTTACGTGTCTGTCGATTGGAACTTGATTAAAAAAACATAAAAAGCTGTCGTCAGGCTATTTGGTTGCAGACATGAAGGATAAAGATTTTTGTGGATGTAACTTTTTCATCTTAAAATTTCTGGCCTGCAGTTTTCTCTGTATTCTAGAGGACCGATATTTTATCTCACTTAGCCTGTTAATGATGTGCTTGAAATTTTATTTTCTGGTTTCAGGTCAAAGCACTGAAATTGCACTGCCGAATGCTGTCCACAGCACTCATTAGAACTTGGGAGGATTGGGAGGGAAAAGAGAGACATTGTTTGTTCAAGTGTCAGTATAAATTAAAATAGTCTTTCATATAGTCACATAGAAGCTCTTCTTGACAGCAGTATGTCATGCCATAACATCTATTTCAACATTACTTCAACTTTATTTTTCAAAGGCATAGCTGGAAGGTCTGATTTTAAATCAGACCAGCAACCAGTATAGTTTTTTTGCAAGACCATTAATACCCAAAGTGAATGCTTAAGTTGATATACTTGCATAAAGTAAAGAATTTATAAAAGGTAAGAATATCATCCTTCAATACAAGGATAACTGAATATCCTTCAGATATGTTGACTCATAAGATCTTGTCAACTTGCTTAACACAGAGTTACTTTTGTCATGTTTAGAGGTATGGGGTTTTTTTTTTATTTTTTTTCTCCCTGCTTTTACAATTTTTCACCTGGAAAGAAAATCAGAAGTGGAGCAGGAAGCTTCATAGTTGCTTCTCTGGTCATCATCTCTGGTCATCTCTGGTAATACGTATGGAGTCTATGATAAAACTGTTTTCTCATGTGTCAGCAGTTTCAGGTTTATGCTGGTTTAGAGCCATTCTGAGGGCCCCTAAATTCCATGGTGGTGTCATAGATAACTGTGACGGCATTAGTAGGTAATAAATGTTTCTTCAGTACTTTGCAGTCCAGTGAATAAGGAGACAGTATTTCCTGCATTGCAAGTTAGGTGCATAGGATCCTGTTTAACAAAGTACCTTCTCATCTGTTTCTGTCTTAAGAACTAGCTGTACTTACTCTAAGGTGGGAAATAATTACAGTACCTACCGTGATGCTAAACCAGACACCCCGAAATGTGCAAAAGTTACACCACAGAACTGTTCTAGCTGTTTTATCTTAAAAAAGATAATGCTGTGATTACCTGTAAGAGAAAATAGATGAATTATACAGGTCTCATGCACTGAGATCCATGTGGCATTGCTAATTTTATTTACATCTTTCAGTATATTAGTCGTGCTTTTCCTCAGTAATCTTGCTGTTGTTTCTGCTACGGTTCATTGCCTCTGTGAGTCTTCATTCAGTGTCAAAGATAAACTCCAGTGAGTGTTTCTATTTAGGTTTAAACGTATGTTAGCTGAGCAGATCCCATCAGTTTAGCTCTGTCAGCTACCGCTGTGAAGCAGTGTATTGATTAGAAAGTATTGGTATTGAATTACAGGCTTAACGTGGACTAAATGCCATTGTGATCCTTTTTAAAGAGTGCTTGACCTCTGTGCTCACTCCTGAAGCATGTACAAAAGCTGTACTGCTGCACAGCTTCTGGTCTGAACAGGGAACCCTTCCTCAACTGGAACCCATGAGAAGGCTGGTTGCTAAATAACTAATTAGACTTTTCAGTTAATATAATGCCTTTTCAAAGGAAAATAGGTCATCTAGTCTTCCTTGTCCTTGTCAGGATTTTACATCTTTTATGGAGAAGTACTTTATATCTGCCTCAGTTACTCAGGTTGTTAATGATAGCAGAAAATAGAGATTAACACCAGCAGTATGTAAAAGACTTCAAGTTGATTAGAGAATTTCTATTCAATTTATTTTTGCCCAGATTTTATCTGAGGAATCTCAGCTTAATTCCAGGTACCAGCCAAGCAGCAATGTCTCTTGAATACTTGTCTCCCTTTGTGTTCTACCATACTTCCCACAAAGCACATTTCTGGTTTTAAAATTACATGTTTTAAGGCTATGCTTGTAACAACACACCTGTATGTTTTATGAGGGAATAGCTTCACACCTGCATGGCAAGTGAGAATCATGCATGGAGATTGCACATTTCAATCTGAAAACATGGGAATATTTATTTTCTTGTTCATAAAGTGAGATTAATGGGATCTAATGTACCAACATATGTCTCTTTATATACACAGACTGTAAAGCTTAATTGATGAATGTGATCAGGAAATGTACTTCATAAGGTGATTTATGCAAACATTTCATTGAAGCAAGTCTGCTATACTCTGAGAAGCCAAAAAAAAAAATTAAGAAAAAACCCAAATCTAGTTATATAGTTGATTCTACTTAGACTTTTGTTCATCTGTTTTGCCACAAACCAAACCTATCGTTTATAAATTTCTTCATAAAATGAGTCAAAATTCTTCAAGATTTTGACTTCTTTGTCATCAAACCTCAGAATTTCTAAGCCCCAAAGTCCTTCAAGACTGAATATTTTCCCTGTTGTTTAACAAAATTTTCTCGGTTCAATGGAAAAAAAGAGTTTTTCAGAAAATCATCTTTGACGCTTAAGTGATCCACTTATGTGGGACCTTTTCTTGTCCTCTAGCTGGAACTGAATTCACATACTGTTGGAAAAGGAATAAAAGTTATATTTTAAATCAAGTGCAACTCCATGCATAAGATAATAGCTAATCAAAGCATGCCATTTTGTATTGTTTTGATTTGCATAAATTACCTAGCACACTAAAAACATCTGCAAAATTTGTATTCATTGTTATTGGCCACAGTGCAGCCTTAAGTGTTCTCAAGATGGTATCTCCACTACCAGTGCTTTTAGTTGAAACATTGTGCCCATTGAAATCAAAGGTAAAACCCTCTGACTGTAACCAAAATTTTACTCTCTAAAATCTGCTGTGGTAAAGCAGGGGCTGCTTTTAGAGGTTTGACTAAACAAAATAGACTCCTTTTAGTTTCAGTGTGTCGCATATGTGTGGACCTTTAAATCCCAGAGAACATGGTTTTATACAGTTTAGGTAAATAATGTAGCATATGTTGTTTCATTTCTGTAGTTTGGTGTATTTCATACATTTCATTTAATGAGCAGTGAAAGAGATTCACAGGTTTCTTCATTTTGCTTCCTGGTAATTTGACAGCTGTACATAGATGCTGAACATGGAGTAGATCCACTGTTAGCATGTCTTCTGTCGTCTCTTATGACAGGCATAAACGTGTTTGACACATGGCTATACCTCAGTCATTTCCATTTACTTCAATACTACATTTGTTTTCATTATTTTGGATCCTTTTCAAACTAACAGCATTTCTGCAGTGCCTTTATGTTGGATTTTTTTTTCCTCCTTGATCACAACACAGTGTCCAGAGAGTAAGTCAATTAATCTATTATTGTTCTGTGCAGCTATAACTTCCATCTTCTTTTTTTGGTAAGACTTTTTTGATTAGCAGCATCAAAGGTTTCTATCAGGTCAAGAAGCACTGTCTATGCCAGTTTTTCTTTGTTCAGGGCTGTAGCAGCAGAGCTAGAGCATTGTGTTTCAACAACGCCTCTTGAGAAGGATGAGGTGAGAGAAAGCTGAAAGTGAAACCAAGGAAACTAAACTCTATTGAAAAATAAAACTTGAAGTGGTGATTTTTATTTGTTTGTTTATTTTTGATTCACAGATCAGTACTTCTGCTTGATCTTAAATACACCATTACATTGGGCATTGCAAGCATTTTCACTGGCAAAGGAACTAAAGTTCTAGTACAAGACAAAGAAATAACACATGGATTTTAAAGCCGTCTCTATAATTATTATAAGTGATTAATGATAATTCACCATGCTGTTTTCCTCTTCAAATACAAACCACAGTATTTTATATGCCTTTGAGAGCCTTCTCTTGGCCCTCCTATAAAGCTGAATTTAAAGTTTGTTTGATAGTATTAGGGATTTGATTTTGTTTTTTCGTTTCCATGTTTTTCCTCTTGCCTTCAATATTATTTTAAAATGCCAAATACTAAATTGTAAACTGAGAATAAGATATGTAGTTGTTTTTGAACTGTTTTTTTTTTAAATCATCACTAAGAGCAACATGTGACACAGTCAAAGTAATCTCATCAGTCTCATAGGCTAGAACAAGTTAATTATGTACGTGGTTACAAATGTGAGCCTATTCTCTGTGAATGGATTGAGTGCTCTACCCTTGTGTTGTAGTGTGGTCCCTCAGTGATGCCAAAGTGTCAGCAGTCATGAAAAGAAAAACAGTACTCGCTTATTCATTGAGAGACAGGTGTCAGACATGTACTCTGTTTCATTGTATTTTTTCTCCCTTTGTGGGAGGACAATTATTTCTCCCGTTCCTTCTTATTATCTTAGCTAAAGAAAATTAGCTTTATTTTTAATGTCATTATGCTGTATTTTCTGTTTGCTTTGCCAAAATAATTAATGACTTCCAGTAGATATACATATATTAGTAATGTAATACGCTAAACAGTAAAGAAGGAAACATGTTTTCTCCTACTTACGCTTAGATTCTCCTAAAACCATGGAAGAAAATAATGAAGTGTCTGATGTTTTTTTAAAAGCTTATAGTTGCAAGGCTTTCTAATGTAAGCACTTGGATAATTCCTGTTTTGGGCCCCATGAGAGAGGAGCTCTCAAAAAAGGGGTGCATTGTAAATCCAGCAGAAGAAACATAAATAGCTGTTTCTGTGGCAGAGGTATCATTTAGTAAGTCTTTTTGTAAATACAGTTCAGCACTCTGTTTTTCCTTCTCTTTCTTGGATAATCCTCACGTAGCTATCTTGATTTCAAGACCAATTTTAGAAAATTACATTTTCAGTTTTATGAACAAGAAAAGGTACTATGAACTGTGTTTTCTTTGTAATGAGTGCATCTGTGAATTATTCTGTGATGTTTAAAGTGATGATCAATAAATAATGATCTTTGTGTTTTTATATATCGTACCAATAGATGTAGCAGGTGCAATTCTCTTATGGCCACATGAACTTGCTGTGAATATGCAAACCAATGAAGTTGTACTAGTTATTGCCTGTTTTATTGAGTTTGATTTTGGTTTTGCTTCCTTTTTCAATGTGATTACTGAAAATCAGACTGAACCTTCATTTAAAATATTTCATCTCTAGCTTATCCTGGAGCACAAACATTTCTTTTAGCAAGCTTTAATGTAATTTAATCTGTTAAACGTAGATTTTCATCTGATCCAACTGGGAAATCTGTGGGTTTGTTATATGTATTGAGTCTTCAACTCTCAGAAGTGTTGCTGTATGCTGTTGATTGTCACTGAAAATCAGTGAGTTTTTCTTAATAGTAATTCATACACATTCATGTTTTTAAGTCTGTTTTTCTTTCCTGTATTTCAGTTTTCCAATTTGACACCGAATTCTACATCAGTGGACTTGCACCTATCTGTGACCAGCTTGTTATACTTTCATATGTAAAGGAGATCTCCGAAAAAACGGTAGATTTTTTATCTCAGAGTTTCTTCACAACACTAATTTGCCCTGTGAGTTGGGCCTTAAACTAGTCATGCAAATTATCTGATTATCTGAGAAAAAATTTGTGATCTGCTGGTAGTGAACAGTGCTTGAAACATCTCTGATCTATAAAACAAGGTCAGTGGAGGTGATGTTGAAGACTAATGTGCTTACGTTTCAGAAATCATGTTTCGGTCCCTTTTTCTTGCAGAATGCAGAGAAGGTCTCTAGCTAGCCCTTCTTGCTTCTTTTTCCTTCCTTTCTTCCCCCCCGCCCCCTTTTCTCTCCTTTTCTCCCCTTCTTCCTGATGTTTCTGCACCAGAAGAAATGAAGAATCTTGTTTAGCCATAAGAGGAGCTTGCTGACACTGCATCTCAAAAGAAATGAGAGCAGTGAAGTTGATCAAGTCAAGCAATAAGAGTCACTGCGGGGTGGAATGAATGATTGTGAGTGAGTGGCATCATTGTCTCCCTTCCTTCTAAGAGCTGTAGTTGCGTACACCCAGATCCATGTGTGGATAGGTAGAAATTAGAATTCATGTCAGTCGTTTTTACTGTGTGCAGATAAGTGCCATGTCTGTCTCTGACATTGATTTCATATTGCCAAATAAAAGGCAAGGCAGTGGAGGAAATCCTTGAAGCTGCGGTGTGAGAATGGCAGATGCTCTTGATCATCTCTTTGATAAGCATGTCTTCGTTAAGAGAACCATCACCATAGTAACCTTAAGAAACTGGGTGCACAAGTTGCTAGGCAATGAAATGCTGTAGGTTCAAACAAATGCTCGAGCCTTCTGAAATCAATGGGGTTAGCTTCTACTTCTACATCAGGATGTCAGATTATTGTTTCTTTGTTTATATTAAGGAGAAAAACAATGTCACAGCAGTGTTTCCCAAAAGAGTCAGTGCAGTAGTCCTCCAGTGTGGGAGAGTTGGTGAAAAAAAAAGAAAGCAGACAAATGGGTTAAGAAGGGGGAGGAAAAGGTGGGTTGAAATGCTAAGGAGCAAGGAAATTGGGAAGCCACTGTTAATGAAAAAGTACAGGAAAGGAGCTAGTATAAAGGAGGTAGTGACTGCTAAAGGTTGAAGTCATTTTAATTGCTTTAGGAAAGAAAGATGAAAAGGGAATTTCAGGTGATATGATGGTAATTGAACATAGGAAATAGTTTTTTTCATGTATTTGCTTTTAATTAGTTTTTTAAACAAACTCCAAATGCTGGACTTCACGAACTCCTCAGTTCTCTGAGAAGTAGCTGTAGAAGGAACAGAAGTACAATTGTCTCTGAGGGTGCATCTTTGTCCTGTTGTGATGGGAACTCCTTAGTTAGTGTCTTGGCTCACTTGTCTTGTTAGTGTGGAGCCCAAACTGCCTGAGCTTGCAGAAGAATTGCTGCTCACTACAAATGTCCTTTGGTTGCAAGGAACACTGGTCTTCCTACACTTGATTTCACAGCTTGCAAATGACAGCTTCCTACTTCTGACAAATAAGATCTCAGTTGAACTTGCTTTGAAAGTTTTTTTTGTTTTGGGTTTTTTTTCATGGAACAGTTAGATTGA
The DNA here is from genome assembly GCA_013397865.1 of Struthidea cinerea. NCBI lineage: Eukaryota > Metazoa > Chordata > Aves > Passeriformes > Corcoracidae > Struthidea > Struthidea cinerea. The sequence continues at coordinate 69,831 of VZTI01003799.1, read as the reverse complement.
GAAAAGACCAAAGTGGTGCTACTTCCAAATGGGTATGTTAGAGCTGTTTAAATTCACTTTCAATATGTCCTTGCTCTTTCATTCAGTATTTTGCTATAACAGCCTGAAGTAGAAAATATAAGATTGTCTTGGACCTTGACTTAATTAAAAATGCAGCTAGTTGAAGACAGAAGTTTCCCTTGGACAGAAGATGAAAGTCCATTATGTCATCTTACCATAACCACCCACACTGCACTTGAAAGCTCATTTTACTCTAAGTTCCTCAGAACAGCAAAGGTTTTGTATTATTCTCAGATTAATTTTTCCCTGCTGCTGCTGGCTACTTAAAATCAAACACCAGCTTAAAAAAAAAAATTTCATCTTGATACCAGAATATCGTCGACTCATAGAGCTCTGTCCTTCAGGGCATGAGCCCAACTGGGTATGGGTTCTAAATTGTTCTGTTGCTTGTTGAATGAAGCAACTGATAATCATCTGTGATAGCCCTGAAAACTTCTGTGACCAAGAGCAGAAAAGTAGCAAGCAAACTCAGGGGTAGGATTAGACCTACATCTTGTCTATACCTCCTTCTCCACACTGATCTCTTCAAGGGAAGCAATCCAAGAGTAACTTGGATTACTTGGAGTAACTTTCCTTTGAGTTCCAGATGCAATTACTCTGTGGAGCACAACTTTGCAACTTGTATGATTTGCAGCTGAGTACCCAGTGCAAAGTACTGGATCTTTGTGAATGTTTGCAGCTGTTGAATTTCAGCCTTGTTTGTAGATGACCATCAGTTGGTATTGCTAAAGTAAATAATGTAAGAGGCAACTAAGATGTCGTTTTTCTAGGAAGTGGAGTGTTGTGCGAGGCCTAGACTCGATATTGTACAACCCCTACCTGAGTCCTGTGAAGAAATCTCTTCTGATGCACTAACAGTACGAGGATTTCAGGAAAATGAATGTCGTGATTATCATCTAGGTAGGTATTCTCAATATTGTTTTGTTTTGTTTTCATATCTTGCTTAAAAAAGACTTGATTTGAGAGTACTTAGCCTCCTTTTTCATTTTTATGTCTTTTTTTGGTCATCTCCTTGAATAGCTGTAACTGCTTATGACACTGAAGTGTATCATGGAAATCCACAAGAACCAGTCACATGAAAGAAAACAAATGTGTGTATTTAAATGTCATGATTTTTAATGCCATCTCTTAGGTCAGACATACTGGAGAAGGCAGAAGTATATATCTCATGTAATGTCCAGTATTGTGGAAGGCAATATCTTTGATGGAGATTTATTCAACACGTGATCCATAGGAGCTTTTTACACAAAGGGCTCCAGGAATAATGAAATGAGTGGCACAATGTTTGGAAAACGTGCTTTAGAGGGAAAGGTTGAATAAGTGTAATTTCAACAGTAAGATGCACCTGGGTCAACTTAAAAGGGGCACACTGATACTTAGCTTCCCTGTACTGACAAAGCTGCCAGTTGTATCACAGACATCAGAATTGATAAAATTGAGTGAATAGGAACTGGATTGTGGCAAGTTCCACCTAGAAGATAGGTTTAATTATGTATCAGGAAGGGACATTAAGCCCTGGCACAACATATGCTGTCTCTTAGTTTTCTGATCTATATGTTGTTGCTCAGAAAAATGCATGGCAAAGCTGATGCAGAATTCCTTGGTGAAGATAATGTAGCCTGTGTTATACAGAAGCATTTCTTCTGGCTTTTAAAATCCATTAATCTGAATTTTAAGCATCTCCTCTGGCAGCATGCTTCAAATCATAGGCTTGGCAAACCTCTCTGTGTACATCTATGCCCTTAAGCCACTAGAAACATAGGATATCTCCTCCTGACCTCAAAAACATCTGTGCTGCTATCAATAGAATTGGGGTTTCTTTATACATCTTCCAAAGCAGAACATTGATGTCCACAGCTGTACTTTTATGCTTTATGAATATTCTAATTTATCTGACAAGTCTAAGTGTTTTGTATGGCTTTAAGACAAGCATTATTTTGTGAATTGCTTATCACTTCAGGAGTGTATTTGTATGCATTTATAGAAACTGATCTGGACAATGAGTGGTTTTCTCTTCTGTACCTACAAAGTATTGGTGTTTCTTCATGGTTCTGTCCAAATTATGACTATTCAGAACAGTCATCTTATGCATTTGATTTTACCTTTTAGTACTTCTTTGAGCTTACTCAAAAATAAAGGCTTATGGTATAAGAAAATGCATTATACATACAGCCTTAACTTGCAGCATTGCAAATGCATTGCTGTAATGATGTGCTGTGTCCCCAGGGGTTATGGCATCTATCATTTATGCTTTTGATGGCCTTGACCTTGATGGGAAGGATAAGTTTATTGCAGGCTGTGTAGTGTAATAGTCCTCTAAAAGTATAATAATGGGTTCTAAACCATCATAAAGTTTACACATAGTGGATGAATCAGAATTTGCAATAAGCTGTAGTGATTTTTTGAAAGATATTTTGCCATTTAAACCAGTTTTAATTTATTGGAGAATACAGCTTCCAAACAAGTCTGTCCTGCAGGAGTAGCCTTGCTGTCTTCCTTGCATTTCTTCTTTTTAAATTCCCCTCAAGGGTGTACTAAAACCAGCAGAACTTTACTTAAAGAAAATGTAATAATAATAAAACTGTGTATGCATTTGCAGAGTATTCGGAAGGTGAATCACTTTTTTATATCATCAGCCCAAGAGATGTGGTTGTGGCTAAAGAGCGGGACCAAGATGACCACATTGACTGGCTTCTTGAAAAGAAGAAATATGAAGTAATTTTTACATCATTCTTTCCTTCAGACTTTCCTTGTTTGGAAATTGGAGTAGGATGATGGATTTTGCTAGGTCATTTGGATTGGACAGCTTCTGTTTCTACAGTCATTGACTAAATGCTTGTAAAGGGTGGGAGTTAACTATACATCCCTCCATCTCTTACAGTTAGTCTTACTACTGAAACAACTAATCAGAGCTTCACCCAAGTGAGGTAGCTGAATTAGATGCTGAAAATACTGCTCTCATCATCAGTTATGAAATGTATTAGCTAACAATGAAAATTATTAAAGCTGGGTTTTGTCTTTAGAACAGCAGAAGAATTAATTAATGAGCTGTGCTTTTAAAAGTGAAATACTATGAGCTCGAACTGTAGCTGCACATGCTGAAAGTAGTGTTGCTCACAATAAAGCTGATCCAATATTAAAAGACAAGGGTGTACAGCTCTCTTGGAAAAAACCAGCATTTTGTTGCATAAATGTTGGTGTGTTTAAGTATGTATTTCTAAAAACCTAAAATAATAATAATAAATTCTCACATACCATATCAACATGCACACAGTGGTCTGAATTCTAATGTCCTGCGTTTATTGACTTAGAACATTGGTTACGATGCATAAAGTTAACTTGCAAATTCTTATTTATGTGTTGTTGTGTGCCCATTATAAGAAAAAGAAGTGGAAAAGCCATTCAGCATGTATTGCTTTTGCGAATATAATCATGATATTTCTCATGCAGATTTGTTTAAATCCATGTGGATGCTTTTGCATTTGAATAGCAAACTTGTATGATGAGTGCAGTTTTGCAATATATGTAAATCACAGCATTTGGGCCCTGAAGACTCCAGTAATTTGCGAGTGACAGCTGTGTGTGTGCCTTTATGAAAGCCATTCAAGTCAGTAGATAGGTGTGTTACAATGTATCTTAAAGGTTTCATTTTTATTTGTAGAAGTGCTAGCTTTTTTTTCTGTACGTTTGAAAATGGTAGAACAGCAAATGACACTTAAATATAAATCATTCTGACTGGAGAAGACATTTGGGCTGGGGAACTGGAAGGTAGCCTTCCCCCATTCGCCCCCTTTCCTGTTGATTTTTTTCACGGGTTTTGGTAGTGAAGTGGTCTCATTTGAAAATGATCAAATCTGATTGCATTGTGTGTTTTGTTGTAATCCTGTGATTTGATCCTAATATAATAATGTGGAGTGAACCCAGATGGAAACAAAAGTAGTTTTCTCTTTGCTTGACTGCTTTTGTTTGAGTATGAATTCAAAGCTGTTCATCCAACCATGGCATTAAAAATTCTAGTGCTTCAAACACCCTACTCTGAAAAACAGTTGATTTATACAGTTCTAGAGCTTTCTGTAGTATTTGACTAGTATCTCTGTTTTCTCCCTTTTGAATATAGGAAGCTTTGATGGCAGCTGAGATCAGTCAGAAAACAATAAAAAAGCACAAGATTTTGGTAAGACTCAAAATTTCTATTCAAAACAAAATATCTTCTTTCTTTCAGAGTGCTGTAAGATGCAACAAATAAATTCCCTGTTTTTTATAACACCAGGCAATAACTGTTAGGCATACTCGAACTAGCATCTGATTTCTTGGTTTCAGCTGCAGAACAGGGGGGTTAGTCTGTGAAACATGAAAGGATGTGCATTTTATGAAGGTGCTGTTGACGTTGAAAGGAAGATAATTCCATTTCTCTGATTGCTGATAGGGGTTTTTGTTTGCTTTTACTTTTGTATTAAATTTACTGTTGTTTGAAGTAACGCACACAATACAATAGTACTGCACTCTTAGAGATTGCAGGCAGGAGTGACAAATTTGTCCTTAACTTACACCTTGTACATGTGACAGGGTTTTGTAAAGAGTTTAAGAGATGCTCCTTTTCTCACATATGGTTATTTCCCATGTTTATAGTCCCTTGCACAGAGCAACAAAGGGTATCGATGTTTAAAACAAAAGGGGGAATGGTGTAATAGACACAAAAGCATCACTGATTTTAGCTTTTGTTTGTTTGCTTTTGTCTAAATTCACTAATACTGCTGCTGCTTTAAATTGAAATTTGTACAAAGTGTTCGAAGATGTGTTTAATTTTTTTGGCCAGATTACTGATGTAATAAGCATGCTGTATATCAGTATGTCTTAAAAAACTTTTATTCTTGTGTAGTCCAGAAGTTGAATTAGGATTTAAATGGTGTACCTATCACAGAGTTTGCACTTAACAAAGCTGCTCTGTGACCCTTGCAAAAGATGTAAAGAATTGTTAAAGGAGGTCCTGGAAATGCGTTAGGAGGAAAAAAAGAAAACAAACCCAAACAAACAGAAAACAACCTAAATCAAAAAGGACCCCACAGCTTTTCTTGTGGTTTGCAGAAATTTGCTCTGCAATAAATGATTAAATTCAGTGAAATATAAGCAGTTTTTGAGAGTTTGGTCTCTAAAGCAAAAGCCAACAGAATGTGTTGCGGACACAAAATGTTGACACCAATCCCTAAGTGGAGGATTAGTGGTACACTGATTTAAAACAAAACTCATGCTCTCACTGCCTAGTGACACCACGCTCAGGATACCTGACAAGTCTGGTAGCCTTGGGGATTTTTTCAGATGGCAGTAATTATCACTGCTGCTCTGCACCTCTTTGAGCAGAGCACAGAGATCCTAAACAACCAGATCTACATCTCCTTTCCTTACACATCTTCTCTGCTCGCTGGGAAGCTGGTCCGCAGGACAATGAAGATTTCTCTCAGCCTCTTTCTTGAGAACAGTGAAGTTGAAAATACGAAGGTGGTTCCTATAGTGTAATGAAATCCTAAAATCTTATGTATGTGCATTTTTTTTCTAACTTTGTAGTAGATTGTCCAGTTGAAGTTGTTGCATACCCCTGTTCATATTCTACTATGGTCAGTACTGTCATTGATATTGATCAAAGAAATGTTGTGCCTCAGAAGATGCCAATGTTTATTTTTTGTAAGAAACAAGGATTTCTTTTTCATTGTACAGCTTTGTTTTTTCTATTTTCCTCTTTTTTCTTTCTAGAAACAATGTGCTTTTTTTAGTGATGTGATTCTTAAGTTATGCAGTGAGTACACTGGGTTGTGTCAAAATGGACATGAGTGTTGACATTACAGCAGGAGGCTCATGCCAAGATTTTAATATATATTAAATGCCTACGAGAAACATTTTACAACTGACCTGTCGAGAAGGGAAATTTAGTATGTAATAACAACTAATAATCTTGCTAAATTCTCAGTAATTCCTGCACTTTATTGAGCAGCACTAGGATTTATATTCTCAACCAACTTTTTACCCTTTGTGTTGACAAAGAACATGTCTTATACAATGACTGGTGGTTTTCTTTTTGAACTAATTCAAGCACTGCAAGATCAGTTTGAGTTTCAAACAATCCTTAATAATTACGGGTGGTAGTCTTCTCAGCATCAGTGAGGTTATGAGAATTATTTAAAAGAGCACCTGTGAGCAGTCTATGCAAGTATTTTGTATTGACTGTTTTATGGGCCCTACTTGTAAAGGAGAATCAGGGGATACACTCAGAGCCTTGATTTTCCAGCTGTGTGCACTGCTGTTATGGTAGTTCTTGCAGCAGTCAAGTAGTTCACTTCCAAACTTTTATAACTAATTCTCTATTTTTATTCCCTCTAGGACATTGGCTTAGCCTATATAAATCACCTAGTGGAGAAAGGAGAGTATGACCTGGCTGCTCGGTAACCTAGTATTAAAGATCTTCTTTGCTGGCTAAAGTGTGTCTGTGTGTGGGGAAAAAGCAAAAACAAATTATTGATTCTGAAGTATTTGCAGATGTTGATTTTCTGTGTGTTCTGGAGTTTCTGAAGTTTCAAAACATAGAGATGTATTGCAGTGCTGTATATATTTTGCCTGTAGTGACCTAAAAGTTAATGTAAACTTTAACTGGAATTGAGACGTGTATTTTTGAAGGTAAGTCTTGATTTTTCAAAGTCACACTAGATTTTCAAAATGAAGGTTTTCTTTGGATTTTGATAAACTAAATTTGTTAGTGTGTCATTGCACGTAAGACCATCAGAAAATAATTTGGGTTTGCATGGGTATAAACAAAAATGTCAAATATGAGAATCTAAAGTAAGGATCAGAAGCTACCCAAGGTTTTTGTTTTCGTGTATGTGCAAGTGTAAGCTTATCTTTTTAAGTGGTCAATTATTCTCAGCTGAGATTTAAAAACTTCACTCATAAAGCTGATGGAGAGGGTGGCATCTCTGCCCATGGTGTATGGGTTTTAACTAGATGATGTTTAAGCTCCCTTCGAATCCAAACCATTCTATGATTCTGTGAAAGCTAATATGGCCCTAATCACTAAGGGTGAATGCATAATAAGCAGTTAGTCCTCTTGGATGCAATAGAATTTTAGGGTTTGAAAGGAGGAGAACCTGGCATACTCAAAGTGATGGTTGCCAAAGTAAGTCACTCTTGCGAGTGTCATGATAGGGAGAAGAAGAAAGGAATCCTTGTAGTAATGCTGTCACATTTGTATGACTTTCTGTACCTACTTTTGTTCTCATCTCTTTCATTTTCCTTCCAGAAAGTGCCAGAAAATCCTTGGCAAAAACACAGAACTCTGGGAATTTGAAGTTTACAAGTTTAAAGAAATAGGTCAGCTTAAAGTAAGTTAATTTCTGTGTCTGCACTCAAGTAATTTGTATGCTGTACTTACTGTTTGTTTTGACCAAGTATCTAAAGCATCATATTTAATAGCCCTGTTCTGGTATTGCTGCCCCAGATCTCTCTTTGTTTCTAGACAATTGTCTTTCCAATTGATGTGTGTATTTCTTAAAACAAGATTGGAGGCATCGTGCTATGTATTTTACTTGTTGGCAGTTTCCATGTAAAAGACCCACCCCCAAGGCTTTTACTTGCAAAGATGCTCACAGTTAAATACATCTTTCCCATTTACTTTTCATTCATTTCCAGTATGTCCTAAAAATCCCACCCCAAATCTTAAGGAAAATAGACTCCATGAGTGCCAGTCATTCTGGCAAATCCAGGTCCCTTGCAACTTTGAGTGTCAAAGAATTGCAAAGCAACAGTGAAGACCTATGCTGTGTGCGTAATGGTGGTAAGAAGGGGGAGCAGTCTGCGCTGTCTTGTGTTTTCCCTAGTCGCAAGCCAGCTACTGCAACAGTACACATTTAATGTGAGATTCTCAGTTAATAAATTGCCCAGGACATAAAGCCATAGTACTGTCACTGCTAAACCAATTGAAAACATTATGCACACTTCCTTTGGTAACATATGTACATTTACTTCTGAATTTTATGTCTTCCTATTCAAACTCAATGAGCCAAAAAGGAGATATTATTAAGATCTCACAGCATGCAGTCCCTTGCTGGTTTTGAGCTATTTAATTCTGTTCAAAGACCAAAAGTGTTTCAGCATTAAGAATTGCAGAAATGTCTGACTTCTGTTTTAGAGCCACTCCAGTGCAAAAACAGTCTTTCCTTTAGTATGACTTCTTTGTGGTTTGGTGCATTCTTTACTACTTTGGAAGATGAAAACCTATGTTTCTGTTTCTTTATTTCAGTCCAATAAAGGACCTGAATGCAAGTGCAGGTGAATTTTTGATACACTGCTTCTTAGTCCTTTGGGGTTCATTTTGGTTTTTAGCTGCAAATGTCTGGAAGGGATATTTGTCTTGTCTCCACTTATGTCATCCAGCAGACAGTAAAATATAAAAATATTTGCAGGTTTGTTGCAAAAACATCTCTGCTCAATTACCGCCTTTCTAAACAGTTGGCTGTTTTCAGCCTTTAGAATATCTTTCTTCTTCTTAGAGCCTAGGCCCAGGAATTCTCAGAAAAACATGAGATGCAGTCCATTTCATTATTCAGCTTCAAGTTGCAGTTCTAGAAAATGCCTGCCTTATTTCACTATGTCAATCGCATATAACTTTTCCCAGATTTCTGAAGATGTCTGAGTATCACAAAGGATGAACTAAATTAAGCCAGATCTAAATGAAGGGGTCCTTGTAATGCTTGTGATCACTTGTGGGGAATTTTTACCTACTTACATGACTTGCAGATATTAAACACCATATTGTAACTGGCCTATAATGGCTTTAAGCCCTGATGAGGAGACTATTTGAAATGTGGAAACAGAGTTTATTTCAAAAGAGAATTTTCTTGGAAGAATTTGCACTGCATGTAAGTTGTTGCCTGAAATCAGATGTTTCGAATCTAGCATGATTTGCCAATAAGTAAGGTGACAGTAAACTGAAGGCCTAAAATTTCCTTCCTGCACAGAGGAATTAGTGATATCCCAGTGTCAAAGTCTGTGGGGTGAATGTTTTGTTTGCATGTGATTTTAGTGGGTTTTTGAGTGTTCTGTACTAAGTGGTCCTGTTTGGCTACCGAAGGTTGCATTTTGATATCTTGATGTCTCTCATGTCTTCAGTGAATGTCATCTAGCAAACCTCATTGTGGCAGTTTCAAGATTCTAGCGCCTTGCAGTGATCTGTTCCTCCCTCCTCCAGCAGTGGTGGCTTGAGGGAGTTACGTGCTTGTGCTCAAGTCACTTCAGTATAAAATCTAATGTCTCAGCTCAAACAACTCAGGAAGCTGGATGGATTCAAAGGAAGGTTTCAAACTGTGTGAGTGCTGGCTGTTGTGGCATGAGGGATACGCTCCATTCTGTTTGCTGGGACAGCAGTGACTTTCAGCAGTGGTGCGGGATGATCAGCTAGCAGCAGCAGTGCTTTAACCAAAACATAGGCTGGAAGACATTTGAAAGACTTCTCCTGACTGCAGTGGGCATAGCAGAGAGCAGCACTACCCTGACAGGCTCTTTCATCTCTTAGATATTCTTTAAGGAACAAGTAATTGTTGTTCTGGCTTATTGGTGAGATGGTTTAGTCTGTCTCATGTCAACTTTTGTATGGGCTTTCTCGTGTATACCTCATCCTTACATTTATTGATGAAAAGTCTGAAAGCAGATATTGAAAAGAAACAAGGGAAGAAAATATTTCTGTGTATAGTATCCTTTTTTTATTTAAAGTTACTTTAACTGCATGGTTCAAGAATTGGTACAAAGGCAGTCTGATTCAGAAGCCTTTTTGTCTGACCTTGCTCCCTAACTGCAGCTTAAACATAAAACAGGAAGAGTTTGTAACCCCCAGCATCGGTCTTAGTTCACCTTTGTGCCAAGGCTTAAAAATAACTTGTGTGCTTCTTACATGCTTCTTGTATGCTTAGTCTTTGCTGAGCATGGTGGTCAAACTGCAGGAGGTGGCCGTGTTTTTTCTTCAAAGCAATGGGACATGGGGCAGGAGAAATTTCCTTCACAAAGCAGCCTGGCTCACACACAACAAGGCAACGGCACCTCTCCACAGCTCGCTGTGTGGCCAAACTGCAGCCAAGAGTTGCAACAGTCTGTTGGGGCAGGTTGTTCATTTAGAAGGTAGCAGGAAGGCAGAAAGTGGGAGTGAAAACTGCCATTGGAGATTGTCTTCTGCCTTTGAGTCTCCAGCTAATATCCAGCTTGCTTTCTCTATGGTCAGAAGAGACTTTTTATGAAGGGGTCAGGAATATGATTCCCCAGAGCAGCCAGCAAGACTGTGTTAACTGATAAATTCTGTGACAGCTGGTGGGAGCTGATGTTGGCAGCACTACGTTTCAAAAACTGGCCAAGCCCAAACAGCACAGGAGGAGGAGAGGTCTAAAACGTAGTGAGATGTTTTCTCTCCTGCTTTGTTCAAGCAACTTCAGTAATAAAATGCTATTGTACCATGTGACAATAGTGGGCAACAGGCAACATCTCGGAGTGTTTGGAGGAATTTCATTGGTGTTGGTCCCTCAGCTACAAACCCTACAATCCCAACACAGCTGGTAGCAGTAGAATTTATTTTGGCAGGTGGAAATAATCTTGGCCTCTAGTTGCATGGAATAGTAGTGCTAATTAGATGCTGTGCTGAAATTCCAGAGTATGAGCTGATTTATTCTGGCAGCTTCTCATCTTCTGCCTGCTGGAACACAATTCCTTAACACCTTCTATACAGTAACAGATCACGTCTTCACCCTTTCCATGGAGAGATATTTTTTCAAATTAATTTTCAATTGGGTATGTAAAAATAGCCCTTCATAGAATGTGGTGACCCCAAAGTAAGTCATAATTCGAAATTACACATATATTGTGCTTGCATGGTCAGGTTCTGGAAGTGCGGGGGGGTGCTACAGGAGTGGCTTCTGTGAGAAGCTGCGAGAAGCTTCCCCAATGTCCATCAGAGCCCATGCCAGCCAGCTCCAGAATGGACCCACTGCTGGCCAAGGCCAAGCCAATCAGGAATGATAGGGACACCTCTGTGATAACAGATCTAAAAAGAAAGAAAAAAAGTTACTGCACAGTCGTAATTGCGACCAGAGAAGAACAGAGGGAGAATATGTGAGAGGAACAACTCTGCAGACACCAAGGTCAGTGGAGAAGGAGGCACAGAGCTGAGATTCTCCTGCAGTCCGTGGTGAATACCATGGTGAAGCAGCTGTGCCCCTGCAGCCCATGGAGGACAAAGGGGATGCAGAGATCCCTCTGCAGCCCGTGTAGGAGCCCACGCTGGAGCGGGCTGTGCCTGAAGGACTGCATCCCGTGTAAGAGTGACCCACCTTGCAGCAGTTTGTGGAGAACTATTGCCCATGGGATGGACTCAGTTAGAGAAGTTTGTGGAGAACTATCCCCTGTGGGAGAGAGCCCACTCTGGAGAAGGGGAAGGACTCCTCTCACTGAGCAGCGGGAGAAGCAACATGTGATGAACTGACCATAACCCCCATTCTCTGTCTCCCTGTGTTCCTGGGGTGAAGGAGGTAGAGCCCAAGAAGGAGGAATGGATGGGGGAAGGTGTTTTTGAGATTTATTTTACTTGTTATTATCCTGCTCTGATTTGGTTAGTAATAAATTCAATTACTATCCCAAATGTGAGTCTGTTTTGCTGTGATGGTATTTGGTGAGTGATCCCTCCCGGATCTTTTCTTAACCTATGAACCCTTCGTTATATTTTTTCTCCTCTGTCCAGGGAGGGAAGTGAGAGAGTGGCTTTTATGGGTGCCTGGTGTCCAGTCAGGGTCAACCCACTACAACACATTTTTCAGCTAATGAATCCTTATACCTTTTTACGAGGCCAAGACTTAACAAAATGGATTTTGAAAACTCTTCTTTTGAGGGGTCTTACATGGGTTGTGTTTTCTAAATGACTACTGGTTTCTTAAAGACAATGGCTGATTCTCCCATTCTAACTAGTATTTTGCCACCTGTCTCTCAAATGAAAGTTCTTTCAAATTATTTATACAATTCCAATGTGTATAATCCTAAAGTAAATAATCTCAGGGTGCTGCTTACAAGTATGAGTTTATAAGGCTTCCAGGTGATGACCAGGGGCCATGTTTTGCATATAGCTTTATTCTTTTGTTTCACAACAATGTTTTTTTCTATCAGTATATCAGGATGTTATATGTCATTCCCTGTCTGACACTTTCTTTGTTCCTATAGGCAATTAGTCGTTACTTGCCAAGACGAGATCCAGTTTTGAAACCTCTGATCTACGAAATGGTCCTGCATGAATTTTTGGAAAGTGACTATGAGGTACTGCAGCCTGATGTGTCCACATCAGTGTGTCCAATAGTTATTGCCAGCCAAATATCCTTAGCAATGTAGAATTCTGACAGCAAATTCTCAGATGTATTCAAACAGATTATCAGTGGACAGTTCCACAATAATGAAAATATTTAAAAATTGAATTTTAATTTTAAGAGAATAAATAGAATGTTCTTCAGAGCATGAAAATACTGTGAGATTGATTATTTCATAGACTGTTACTTTTAGTTTGTTTAATGTAGCGTAAGTGGTTGAGGTGATGCACGAAGCCTACAGCACCTGAAAGAGACTCAGCTTCATGAATCTTAATAACATTGCCCTAAGAAGGAAAAATCTGTGTTCTGCGCTGTACATGTCTGTGGGCATGTGAAAGTTCCTTGAAGGTTAAGCACAACAGGTATCATCTCAGAGGCTTTGCTGAAGCTTTGATGTTTTGAAATGCTCCTTAGGCTATTCTTTCTTTTTCTGTTACAATCTCTTATACTTTTAGGGGTTTGCAACCCTAATAAAAGAGTGGCCTGGAGATCTGTACAACAACACAATCATAGTTCAAGCTGTAGTGGATCACCTGAAGAAAGATCCACAGAACAGGACTTTGCTACGAACACTTGCAGAATTGTGAGTACAGTTTTAATTTCCTGTTACAAAAAGTGCACTTAAAATAGGGTACTGTAGTTTATCCATATTTGCTTAGCTCTCTTAACAGAAATCTTCTTTGCTGTAGTCTACAGAGTATTGGCTTTCTCTCCTCTCCACTCTGCTGATTGCACAGCTTAGCAATTCTTTACCCTTCCTTGTAAAGTTCACATTGAGTATGAAAGCAAATTGTTAAGCATGAGATTGGATTTCCTACTCCTCTTTCCAAAGTAAATAGCTAGCATTCCTCTTCATGCTGTCAGAGGAAACCTCTTTTGTGAAGTGTGCATTTCAGAATTACCCACAGGAAAATAAAATGGTGGGGGTTTTTGCCCACTATTTAAGAAGTAGTGTATTTAGGTTTACTGCATGGCTGGAAATATGTGACTGGAAAATTTGCCAAAACTGATCTGGTTCTAGGTCACTTTGTACAGGGATAAAGCTCTTTGATTTTCTCAGCCTGATCACTGTGTTATTTTCATACTGCTTCTTTGAAGAAAGAGGAATTACTGTCTATTACTATGTTGCAATCTGCCCCAAAGTTTTAAGAGAACAATGTTTTTTAGCTCTGAAGAGTGTTCCAATTGGTTTCCAAGAACTGAAAGGCTAGCATTTTGTGTCTTCCCCTGTGAGTTGAAAATGGAAAATAAAAATGCAGAAAACCACAGATCAGAACACAAATGAAGGCCAATATAAATGGGGTGAAATCAATGTTGCCTGATGTTTATTTCCCTTTAACAAAAATGAATCACAGCTCTATTTAGATATTTATAAAATCAAGTAGTATCCTAACATGTTTTATATGCTAGAGTATGTTTATATTTTCTCTCATAGGTGATTTTTCTACACTTAGGTATGTAACATTACATGTATTATAATCTGTTTTTATCAGGTATACTTACGATCAGCGCTATGGCAGAGCCCTAGAAATCTACCTAACTCTGAGGCACAAAGATGTCTTCCAGTTGATCCACAAGCACAATCTCTTCAGTTCTATCAGAGACAAAATTGTTCTGCTCATGGATTTTGATTCAGAGGTGATCTTAATGATTTTATACTCGCTTTCCACTGTATATATTTTAACAGATTAAATATAAATGAGCTAAAGATAGTGTTGAGGCAGAGAGCGTGTTCGCTGCATCTGGATACATTCTGAGATAAGAAAGATTGTTTGCCTAGACTGCAAAATAATTGACCCAAGGATTATTTTTTTCCTTTGTATTTCCATTTCTGTTTCCTTTCCATTTCCATTTGTCACTTTCAGTGAGAAAAGTGCTAGATTTGAGACCATTGTTGTGATCTCCAGTCACAACATTAAATATCATTTCACACAGAGTATCATTTCACCATGTTATTCTTTCTGTATTTTGGATCAAACAGTGGTATTAATAAGTCAAAGAAAGGAGATATTGAATTTACTTAGGCATATATTAAATGTACTTGCCATTTTCCTTTCACCACAGTCCTACTGAAAGTTTCCAAGGTTATTAACCTAAATTCCAAAATTCAGGAAGTGTTTATTCCATGCTAAATTCTATCTTCTTTCTTTCCAGCTCGCTATAAAACCTGTGCAAATGCGTTTTGGTATGATTGCTGGGAAGATAACCAAGTAGATCTGCTCCTTTTTCAGTGCAATAGTTGTTTAAGCACTGTAGTTAAAATATGGAGCCATCTCTACTGTAGGTGATCATCTTTAGTATGCCCATTCTAAACTACATGGAGAAAAAAAAGTATAATTTTTTTAAATCCAATAGAAGAAGTTATATCAGGAGTCTGTGGTTTGGTATTTTTTGAAAGTGAAGCAAAAGTTTGCTCGTGAAGGAGGAAGCAGAACCTGAATCCTGGTGGCCTCTTGGCTTACGTGGTCTTGTCTGCTTGATTAATGGTATTGGTGTGCAGGTAGTTTGGAGGAATCCAGTTGTAAGGCAGGTTGAATTCTGTGTTTCTTACATAGCCATCACCCTGCAGTTCCCTTTTGCAATGGAAAAATAGTACTTCTACATCGTTTGGCAGTGGCTTTTTGTGACTGACGATGATTCAGTGGGCGTACTTCACCTGCAGTGTATGTGCACAGCATTTATTGCTATTTGTGAGGAAAGTTAGGAGAAATATTCTGGAAGAATACTGTAATGCTGTGCTGTCAGGGTATGCTGATGTTATGCAAATTGCTCTCTGAATTTCTGTTGAGAGAAAAGAGTAGGTCTGCAATATCCATCTGACACCCATCAGTGGATAAGCATAATACTATATAGAGTGTGAGAAAATGTGTGTACCTGTTTCCTACTTGAGTTCTCTTTCTTTGTTGTAGAAAGCGGTAGACATGCTTTTGGATAATGAAGATAAAATTTCCGTGAGTATAAAAAATTCATGGCATGGCAGTCCAATGCTATCTGTCCTTCTTTCAGTCTTGTAAATGGGATGTTTATCACAGGTTTGTTTTCTTTCAGATTGACAGAGTTGTCGAAGAATTAGAAAACAGGCCTGAATTACAGCACGTGGTAAGTATTCCTATATTCGGTTGATTTCAAGTTGAGCCAAATAAACTCTATGCTGGACATATCTTTTACAGGTGTCTTTATCTTGTCAAAGTGCATCTGACACTGAAATGTCATAAATCATCAAAGTGGCTACTTCTGCCAATTTGCCCTTTAGCATGGCCATAGCATCTTCACAGTAGTTAAATGATCTTAAAATGTGTACCTGTGAGAATTGGATAACATACTGCATCCTTATTAACATACTCTTCCTTACTGTCTTGTAGGCACTTGTCTTTTCTTGCTTTTTGACTTTTCTTGAAGTCAATAACTTCTTGCTATTATTCCTCCTTTTTCCTTACCCAAAATTGGGGTTGGTTGGTGGGTGCAGCTCTAAAATATGTTTTGCTGATCCAAAGAGAAAGTGAATTGCTTGTCTTTCTGGAGCTGTAACTTCTATACACTGTTGGATTGTTCTTGTTTGTACAAAATTACAATATCACTGTAAGGCTGTGGCTCTACACTGCTATTCCAAAAGCTCCTCCTTGGTTTGAACATGCTGTCAGTGGAGTACATAATGTGTGACTGTGGGCTTGGGCCGTATTAGGGAGGGAAGTTTAACTTGCTGCTGGTTACAGATAGGGCTCAGGTATTCATCTGGTGGAGAGGTGATTTATGGGTTAGAGATCTGATAATGGGGAGCAGATCTATGAAAAGTGCAGCCCACAGCCCAAGAGCTTTGCAAAGGCAACAGACAGAGTGACAGTTCACAGAAGGGATGCATACAGAGGAAGGCAGTGAAGATGGTGAATGGTCTAGAGGGGAAGCCATACAAAGAGCAGCTGAGGTCACTTGGCTTGTTCATCTCGGAGGAGACTTGAGGGGAGTCCTCATAGCTATTTACATCTTCCTCACAAGGGAAGTGTCAGAGCAGGCACTGATCTCTTCTCTGGTCACCAGTGACAGGACCCAAGGGAACAGCATGAAACTGTGTCAGGGGAGGTTTAGGTTAGATATTAGGAAAAGCTTTGCCCACTGTAGTGTCTGGGCACTGGAACAGGCTCCCACTGCAGGGGAGTGGTCACAGCATCAAGCCTGTCTGAGTTCAAGAAGCATTTGGACAACGCTATCAGGCACATAGTGTCATTCCTGGGGCTCTCCTCTGCAGGGCTAGAAGTTGGAATTTGATTATCTATATGGTTCCCTTCCAACTCAGGAGTTTCTATTATTCCATAAATAATATTGAATAAGTGGGTTTGAATTCTGATTCTTTTTTGATTCCTAGTATTTGCACAAGCTTTTCAAAAGAGACCACCATAAAGGCCAACGATATCATGAGAAACAGATCAGCCTTTATGCTGAATATGATCGACCAAATTTACTACCATTTCTCAGAGACAGCACACACTGCCCACTGGAGAAGGTAAGCTCCAAAAATCTAAGCATGGGTCCTTGATTTTTATGTCTGGTCTGTAGCTTGTAGACTTGTGCATTTCTAGCTGTGTCTGGTACTGCCCTCTACTGCCAATATGAGGGATCCTTTGAGTTTGTGACCACCACCTGCAGTTTGGTTTGCAGAGCTGATGACAGCTGAGACTTTCCTCTCTCAGCTCACAGGGCAGGAATTGATGGGTATTTTTTATGCAGAAGATCTGAATTCACACTTGATGTGTAGCTACAGCATATGTACTTGTCAGTGCTTAGCCTGACTGAACAATAGGTTATGGTTGCAAGAAATTGACAATCATTTTGCCAAATCTAGGAGCTGTCAGTGTTAGATCTTGAAAAATCAGTAGCTGTAACTGTAGTTTTTCTGTCTTTTTATTCTAAAGCCATAAGTTTCTCTTGAATAATATACACAATATAAGTCACCAAACCAACAGGGCTAAAAGTATTTTGTCTTTGTACTTTGGCTAATACACTTTGGGTTTTACAGAGTGTCAGGTTTCCACCTTCTAATATTTTTATCTTTTTTTTTCTGTTTTCCTTCCTTACTCTTTCTTGTTAAATTACAAAATGCATAAAGGTAAGGCCAATCTTGAGTTGTTTCCCCTGCTTGAATCATTGTGAAATGAACAGAAATTCTAAGTTTTCCCGTTTAGATGGGTCAGTATTTTATTATTTGTATTCATTGCTGTTAATGGCTGAGAAGAGCAGACCTTGCTCTTCCGTATGCAGCTGTAATGGTGCTCATCCGTATGCAGCTGTAATGATGACACAGTGGGGTAGTTTTGACGTGTAATATTGAATATTGTATTTTACATGGTTAACGTTCCAAAGAAAACCAGTACTGTTCCTGGTACCTCTCTTGTTTTCCTTTTTTTTGTCTACTGGAAAATACTTTCCTAGGATTGGAGAATTGGGATTTGTTGAAACCATTACTTGAAACTAGATTGACTAGTTTAGGCAGTGAGACTGAGAGGTTTCCAGCCAGAAACTTTCATCTACAATATTGGCTTACTTGTTTTTAACTTTCTTAGTTTCTGCCTTATGTATTACTCATGTGATCATGGTTTTATGTATAAAACCTTACCCGCACTCTTTTTCAATCTTGAGGCAAATTAGTTTTAGTTATTGCACATCCAGCCTCCTATCTTTAGTGACAGCAGAAAAGTGCTGTGTGAAACCGATGCTCATTGCTGGCACTGCTTTGCTGAAGATATGGGCTATGAGCGAGAATAGGCCAGAGACCCATCAGCTTCTGGAAGGTGTGGTGCAATAATCACCAAAGTCAAGAGAGAAGGATGTTAGAAAAAATGTGTCATTCTAACCTTAATGTTAAACTGTTAACGTCTTGCAGTAAGAAGCTAAGGAAGAGAGGAAAAGATACTACTACTAATTCTGTAATTATACTTTTTACCACGCATGTCATACAGTAACATTTCTTGTGACATATAGATCTTTGTTCTAAGAAAATGAAAAGGGGACTAAGAATTTCCCAGTTACCAATATTTTCAGTTCCTGTTAAGCAAGTTCCAACACAGTGTATAAATTGCAAAAAGCAATTTCTGTTTGAAAAAATCCACTCTTAGTATTGCTCTAATGAAATTATAAACTCATTAAGAAGAAATAATTTGTGCTGTCTAGAAGTAAGCCACTTTTATTCAAGTGCAGTTTAGCGAACATTTTAAAAATGAGCTGGAAGAGAAATAGGAATGTTTCCTGTTTTCCTCTAGAGGGAGCATGACAGTCAGGAAATGTGCAGCATCTACAGCTACTGAATGCCTGGTGCTTTGTAGTTTACCTTCTAAGTGGAGAGGAAAAAGAAGGCTGTGAGCTGTGTATATGTCTTATTAGTATTATTCATACCTTTATTCAACTGAAGTATCTGGTTGGTAACTCACTTACCCCTAGCCCAAAATTCATTGTCCATATCTCTAATCTTCATAGTAACCCATCTGAAATAACGAGAATTGGAAGGAAAAGTTAATTCCTACCTACGCCTTTTTTCGTAGTTGTACTTCATGTATTTAAAGTTTTGATTTCCAAGTGTGAAAGTCTTTATTGGTGAACAGTTGTCTTTACAGGAATGCTATGAATCTTGAGTTTGTTTTCTGTTTCCAAATTGGAAACACACATGGCATCGTTCATGGCATACCAGCCCTGCCAATTTCCTTTTACTTCTAACTCGTTGGTAATCAGTTTGGTAGTTTTGGTAATTGTGCTGGTTTCCAACTACACACAGATTCTGTAGCTGCTAATGATACTTAGCTCAGGTCTTTAAACCAAATTTATGGAGGAAGAAATGCTTCCTCCATATTCTTTCATATTTATTATTTTTGCATTGTCTTCTTGGTACAAAATTTGGAGGGCACTCTCTCTCCTGAAACCATTTTGGTTACGCTGAGGAGATCTTCAGCCTTGTGTTTGTAATGAATGTCAAGCAGACTTCCATCACTAGAGACCATGTAAGTCCACCCACAGAAAGCAAGTCTTGACAGCAGATAACCTTAATGTTTTTTATTAACCAGCTTTTGGAGGCAGAATAAAGAAGTTGCCAGTAGAATTAAAGGCAGAGATTGACATAGTCCAGACTGAAATACCTGTCTGTCCCCAGATTTATTCAGTCTCAGAGAAGAATTTTTAAAAGAGTCATGGAAGTCATGGAGTTTCTCTTCTTAATTAAAGCCAGAGGACCTGACAGTGCTTATTACGGGAGCTGTGTTCCTGTCAAAATGAATAATGTAACTTCGTGGAAAAATCTCTTTAAGCCTCTTGCAGCATTTGTGATCAATAAAATTTCATGTTACATGGTTTCCTGTATTCTCTTCTCTCCACTCTTCCCTTAAATTCAAGGCTCTTGAGATCTGCCAGCAGAGGAACTTTGTAGAAGAGACAGTCTATCTTCTGAGTAAGTAACTCAGCATAAGTAACTGTGATAAATTATACCACTTTTAAACTTGTAATAAAGCTTATGGTGTTAAAATATATTGTCTAATATCGTGTAACATGCTTTCACAGAGACAAAGTTGGTATGCAGTCAGTACAACCAAATAACACGATTTAGAAAATAAAACAAAGCACTGGATGGATAGGTGTCTTAATGTTATATATTGTGTTACTGTGTTTCTTACTTGGTGTCCTTCTGGGGTTCTGGAAGTGTTGCAGAGGCTATGGGGAACAACTTGGGCGGGGAGGTATTTCTGATACAATCTCCAAGAGAAGAGTAATACTGTCGGTTTTGAAAAGAGAGGAGAAATTAAACAAACATTTTATTCTGAGTACATCTCAGAAGCTTAGTATTATCTTTTGCTAAGGTGAAAGATTTACTTATATTGCTTTCTATCTTTTTTCCCCATAAAATTAGTTGTAAATTACCTCCGTTAGTTGGCTAAGAATTCTACCAAGAGGCATCAGAAGACTTATATGTATGTTTATGTATTAGTCATGAACAGAATAGTGAGCATTTTTTTAAACAATCTCTCGTTTAGTAAGATGATATTTTGTGGACCCTTTCAGTGGAGAGTTGGATTTACAAATGAATTTATTTAAAGAATAGTTCATAATTTCTGCTGTTTCTTCCTGTTTCCTCTTATTTTTCATGAGTGTAAGGTGCACTATACTTACTGCAAATTAAGGGGGCCATGTGGGCCCTTGAAGCTGGTATTTCATGTTATAGTTTATGTCCATACACATACACACACTCCCCCTCATGTTAGGTGTTGCTGCAGTTCAGAGCCCCACATATGACCCAACACATTCTTGAGAAAGCTTCCAGGTCCCAGTCCAGCGAACTGCTCCAAGCACTTGTTCAGATTATACTGATTTGCATTCCTACATCTGAATAGACTAGATTTGGTCTTAGTTGAATTAGTTTGAGTCAACTTCACACTTACAAAATTCTTATTGAAGGAGCACTGAACACTGATAAGCAATTAGCATTTATAATCTCTTTTACTTATTTTTCCGTCCAGGCAGAATGGGTAATAGCCGCAGTGCCTTGAAGATGATAATGGAAGAATTACAAGATGTAGATAAGGCTATTGAATTTGCCAAGGAACAAGATGATGGAGAACTTTGGGAAGATCTCATTTTATATTCTATTGACAAACCACGTAAGTGGGATAGTTTCTGGGAATCCTTGCATGTGTGGAATGCTATTGCAATTAAAGGATTTAATTATTCATGTGTATGCTAGAGAAAGTGTTTATGTATGGTCAGGGAGGTGTTCTGGTTTGTGAAGCACAACATAGCTGTCCTACTGTCCATAAAACTTGCAGTAAGGCAGCATAAGGGTATGCTACACAATGAATACTTGGAGGCTTAACATTGAAGAAGCTCTGCATAGTTATGTCCTTAATGACAAATCAAGGGGAGAGTAGTACTTTTAATTTAGCAGAATTAGACTTTGTTTTTAGATAGCCTCAAAACACAGTCTGCAGGCATGATGAGAATGTTGCATGCTGTGTTACTACTACCCTTCGAGATTCTGAAAATGAAGAGCCTACACCTTTCTTCCCCTTAGCAAAACAACTAATTTATTTTGTTTCTGGGTTATAAAGGTAAGATTGGTAATAATGAGTGCATTTTGCCTTTCATCCATTATATGAATAGCTACTCCAAGTTAAAAGGATGGACTCAGAAACATAAGCATCAGTGTTGTCAAGGAGGCAGATTCAAAGAAGTTCACATGACTAAGAAAATAGAGAATTTTCTTAACTGTCTACTCCATTAGTTTTTGCAACCTCTTCTGGGGCTTTAAATCAAGACTTTAAAGTCTCTCTTGGCAATCCCCTTTTCTGGGGGATTGAAAGTCTTGTTGAATTAGTGTCAGAATACATATCTTTTCATCCCTTGGCTGCTGATTTTGACAGGAAGAAGTTACCAGAATCTGTTAATCCT
Source organism: Struthidea cinerea (assembly GCA_013397865.1). Taxonomy (NCBI): domain Eukaryota; kingdom Metazoa; phylum Chordata; class Aves; order Passeriformes; family Corcoracidae; genus Struthidea; species Struthidea cinerea. The sequence continues at coordinate 47,980 of VZTI01003799.1, read as the reverse complement.
TGAGAAGAATGGCATTCTCGAATTACCCATACCTGAATGCATCACTAAAAGTGATGCTACAATCAGTGACATCTTTAGAGCAAAAGGGATTCAAAGCATACAGAATTTTCTCAGTTTTATATGTTACAGTTTCTGCTTATATGCAGAGGAACTCTAGTGATATTCCTCAGTTGTGGGGGTTGAAGAAAAAACACAGCCTTGAGTCATCATTCTGGTGTGTTTTTTAGCCAGATGCTCTTCAAAAACCAAAATACTTCTATCATGTTACTCTCACCAATGTTTAGAAACACATTGAAATCAAGTTAGGTGCTTGAAAATTTGTTTTTAAGCCCTGAAACTGGGAATGGAATTACCA
>VZTI01003799.1:7749-47593 GCA_013397865.1 Struthidea cinerea | reverse complement strand
TGTTTTTTTTTTTTTTCTTTTTTTTTTTTTTTTTTTTTTTTTTTTTTTTTTTTTTTTGCTTGAGTGCTCTTTTTATTGAATCAAAATGCATTACTTGCTTGTGAGTTTGTGCGGGAGACTCAGTTACCACTTTGCTGAATACGCTGGAAGTTTTGTAAATTGCCAAACTGTATCTTGCTCTCTTCCCCAAAGGCTTGTATTCAAGTAAACACAGCTGCGAGAAACACGCAAAGACTCCAGAAGAGACTTAGTGTTTTCACTTAGTAGAGAACTGTCAAGGAATAAGCCAAAGCCTGCAGCTTGTCACCAAAGTATCCTTTAATCAGGTATTTTGCCGTATTGTTTTTCTTAATTTCTTTGCCTCTTGGTTTTCACAGCTTTTATTACTGGTTTGTTGAACAATATTGGAACCCACGTTGATCCTATTCTTTTGATCCACCGCATTAAGGAAGGCATGGAGATTCCTAATTTGAGAGACTCACTAGTGAAAATTCTTCAGGACTACAACTTGCAGGTAGATGTTGCATTCTTCATGGGATACTAATTTTCAGAGACACAGCAAAACCTCTTTGTCACTGAACAGCACAAGAAATTGCTATCATGATTTGTTCAGTCATCAGTCATGGACACTGTGGGCCAATACAAAACTGTGACAGAAATTGTGGAAATTTGCCAAGATCTCTTGATGGCTTCTAGCCCTTCTAAATGTCTTTCATACTGTCATAAGCCTGGTGCGTAAGTAGAAATGGAAGCATCTTGAGTGATTTTACACTGCCCAACTGTCCAGTATTGGAAAGTTTCATGATGATTACTTTTCATTCTTTCACATGAATGCAGAGGCAGAATGGAGGCAGAATGCAACATGCCCTCACTGAAACATTCACCAGGTGTTAGAGCCATATGTTAAGTGTCTTACTAACTGAAGGAAGAGGAACTTCTAAAATCAAATTCATGTCAATGGTGCAGAATCAGTTGGTTAGAGCCTCGTGCTAATAATGCCAAGGTTGTGGGTTTGATCCCTGTATTACGGACCATTCACTTGGACTCAGTGCTCCTTCCAGCTCAGAATATTCTGTGCATGTGTTGCTGTTTATGCATAAAAAAAAAAGGACTGTTCACTGGATTATGAGAGTTCTTATCCCAGCATAATTATACAGATATGTGCAGTTCCTTACCATGGCTGGTTCTGACACATGCTTGTAAGAACTTACAAGAAGCACACCCTTCAGTGTTCCCTGAAAGTAGCCAGCAGAGTGTATTGCATTGCATATTTCAAATCGCGCTGCTACAAAAGGAGTCCCAAACTTGAATTCTCTGTCATGCTGTTCTGCATCTCTCTGCTGAAGGAAAGCTACAGAGGAGTTTGAATGCCTCCAGTGTGACTATGCAGAGTCCAAGAAAACATAGCTCAGTAGGCAGCTGAAACTTCAATTTTCTGAGCCTCAAACATTTGTTCCACATCTGCTATTAGTTTTTCAACATTTCGAGCAAATAGATGGGCTTGATGGTTGCATTAAGGTCACAGCTGGTGTCTTGCCAGGCCAATAAAAGCCCATCTCTCTTCAGGGCAGGGTTTAAACCTTTCTAAGGCTTTTCCATTATTTTATTTTTATATGAACTTCAGATTATGACCTTGGCTATTTCAAGGGAACATTTTACATTTCTTCATCTTCTGACTCTTGTTATATGCAAGGAACCTCCCTGGATAAATAGATACATGTTTGCATATAATGCATGTTGTAACATTACTTACAGGTTTTGACTTCACGGGGTGCTAATATCCTTCCAAAATGATACTATCTAAGTACAATGCTGCATTTCAACAGTTGCATGTTAATCTTGCTGCTGTCAGTACTACCATTGATCTTCCTGTTCCTGCATTCTCGTGAAATCAAAATGTAATATTTGTTGTGTTTGCAGGCAGACTGAGAAAGTGCTGTAAGCATAGCTTCAGCTTTACGCATATACAGAGTATATTGTGTGGCTTCAGACAAGGCTGATGACATCATTTGGTCATATTTTGGGGATGGATGTATAATTTTTTCTTCAAATACCTTATTACAGAATTACTTTTGGATTAAAAGGGTGTATTTAACCTTGAGAATGATATCTAAAATGATTTGCTGTTAGCATTGAAATGATTAATGGATTTCAAATTAATTGATTTTGAAGTAGAGTTGGATCGCTCTAGGGCTAAAATTTAGATTTCATAGGGATAATAGGAATTGGGGAAGCTTAATGTAATTTGTGCTTGGCTTGCTTGTATGATAGAAAAAAGTATAGCCAAATAAAAGGCAATATTTCATTAGAGAAATGTAAGTTATAGTTTAAAATAAGTCTGTTCTTTAAGTGCTACTGGCAATGTAGAGTGCACTGTTTATGAACCAATGGTATAATCACATTGAAATTTAGGGATCTTATTGCTGGTCTTGCACACTTGCCTAAGTAGCCAATTGGCAAGCTCAGATTTTATAAAGGGACTGTTTCTGCATTCACCGTGTGCTTCAGGACATGGCTGGGACTTCAGGTGAATGTCTAAGCAGCCTCTCCTTGCTGAGGGCAGTTCTGCCCTAGTGGAACTGTTATTGCTGCCTCATTAGCTGTTTTAAATCGAGTCTTTGGTGTGTTTGTGTGGTGCCTGGTCATACCTCTACACGTTGTCTAGGTTCATGCTGAGAAGTCAATGGCCTTTATTCTGGCCTGGCACAACTCTGGCTTTTGGTAGAAACCTCCTGATATGTAGCATGAAACATACCAGACATTTTGAACTCATTCAGAAATACAGTTTCATTGGCTAGGATTTTCTATAACTTCATCTTTTTGGATCTCGAGCTCTGTACATATGTAAGTTTCATTGTTCTCATTTTCAGAGGCAAAAAGGATCTTGTGCTAAGATCCATGGAGGAGCACAGGGGAAAAGAGAACCTGCTCCTTGACTTGCAAGTCACTGCCTAACACAAAAACTGTGCTGGCCTTTTCATAATGTTGGCTTCCCAAAAGATGTTACCACTGTGCCATTATATTGTTTAATTATGGGCTCCTTTTGCAAGCCCTGATAAGACTATTTTATGCCTATGTAAGCATGCAAATGCAAATTTCCTATTATGCTCTTGAGTTTCCATACCAGTAAATTTTACTTAGGTGTGATTTGAAATATAGCTAGGAGTTAGAAGCAGTGCCTTTGACAGACTTTGTCTTTTTGAAAACCGTTCTTTCCATCCCAGCAAAACCAAAGTAAATCAAACTGAATGGCTGCCAAAGTATGTGTGACTCACAGTATGCATTAGAGAATCCAACAAGAAAGTCTACTAATGCAAATGTTATTGTAATTTTTTTTTTTTAATATGGACTCTTCCTTGAATAATTTTTATTAATGTTGGCAGATTGCAGACTGATTGCATCACTTTAACAAATTGCCACCCACTGGATGAACTGCTGCAGCTGTTCTATATGCTACTCTAAGCTCACCTCAGCTCTGTGGTTAACCTTTAAAATCTGATCACTACCAACTAACCAAGCATAGCACTAAAGCAGAATTAGATATTCTTTTGGGCAAAAACATAGATCATGCACGATTTTTTTCTTAGACTACTATTTCAAGTAAGTACTACTAATTTGCTTTTTTCTCTGACATTACAGCTCTGCTTTACAAGTAGGGTTCTATTAACCTGCCTTCCAGAATACCCATTTTTATTTTCCAACTTCAGGAAATGCAATTCTGCCATGAACTTAAAACTGAGCACACTCCTAACTATTCCCCTAAGCAGGGAAATATTTAAGTGGTTTTCTGAATTGGGATTAAAACTTGAAGTGATTTTTTTTGGTTTTTTCACCCCTGAGGATGATTTATGTTGGTTTTTTCTTTGTCATCATTTGAGTTAATCTATTAAAACCATAGTACATAGTCAAGTGACACTGTTTGATTGTAGTGCTGACAGTTTATTTACTGCTGAAAGAATACTGGTTTTAGTGTTTATACACAGTAACATTCACAAACAACAAAGTTATGAAGACATAGACAATGAGGACAAAGTTATAGTTCTTTGAATTTTAATAGGAGTATTTATCAAAAAAGTGTAGTCTGAAGCTTTTTTATTGCTTCTGAAATCTACTTTGTTGCTGCCATAAATTTATAGATAAATTAGACATGTTGGCTTAAAAAGAAACGTGCTTACTTATTAGAAAACACACATTCCTAGTGCTTTTTTTATTTAAGTGCAAATAAATCACCATTCTCCAGGTTTCTAAAGCATTGTATCACAAAGAAGGCTGGTAGAAAAATCCCCTCATTTGTAGACTTGTGAGTTACTTATACGCCTGCTATGCTTTCCAAATGTATAAAATAGGTGTCTTTTCAGCTTTGGTTTGTATCTGAATGAAATGTAGGAAATGCTTGTGGTATTGGAACAGGCTTAGATACCTCCCTTGTTTTAGAAAGAAATGCTTCATTTTTCACCCTTTCTATGTAATTTGTAAGAATAAATCTTTGAAAGATGTTGGTATTCTAAGTCTACTTTTACCCTAGCTTTAAAATACAGAAGCAATTTGTTTAGATATAGTACTATAGATTTGTGGATTAGGCATTTTACTCAAACGTTGACTTAGTAGTTTGCACTGCAGTAACTCTGATGGGTAACAGGCGTTGATCCATTCACAGAATCCACATCTATCCAGTCATAATAGAGTTTATGAACTAGCAGAACCCAATGATAATCCAGTGAATGCTGCTTGAAACAGCACCTAGAAAAATTGTTAGGTTATGCTCCTGAATGTAACTAAAAATGCTGTTCAGACACCTTGGAGGCACTAGGGGGCAGGTGGCAGCTTGCACAGGGGGACGTGCCTTTTGGCTGTAAAGATTAAAAATAATGTGCTTTTAATTGTAGTACTGATGCTATTTGAAAGAATTTGGTTAAGTGGCCTTGAGAAAGTTGGACTTGTTTGAGGGTTAAGCTGAATCAAGGCCTGAATTTATTCCCAGAGCTTTGAATATACCCTTTCAAATTAACTGCATACTGCAGTGCTTTTCTTTGATGTTAGGCATTTGTAAATCAAGACTGTTTTAATTAAATAGAAGGGTTTATGCCTAATAGCTTCCCTAATATAGCCAGAAAATGAACTATTTTTTGCAATAGCTGTTTTGGTTTTAGCAGTTTTCATTAATTTCATGAAAGACATTATTTTTGCACAAAACTTCTTTCTGTAGGTGCATGATGCTGTCCTGCTTGTGCTCACAATTATATTCTTCTAAAGGATAAATAAAATTCAGTTGCATTCACAATTCTGTTTCTTCTTGAGAAGTGGTTTCATTACAGATTTATGCCCAATGTCAGTTTTGACTAGTTCAACTTAATCTTAGGTGCAGTTACCTACTTCTCCCCCCTTTTAATGAAGCTCCCTCTCTTTTGACTCCAAATTCCTTCTCCTTTGCTTTCTGTAACTCTTAAATTATCCATCTTTGAGGTCTTCAAATCAATTTCTACAGAAGTGTTGAGATGTATTACCTTGAGAATTGACATTTTACATTATGCATTGTAATTTTTCCTTTTATATAATAATAGCTGCCTACTGTATTCCATTTCTAGCAAAATAAGGTCTGACAGTCATTAAACGTGGTATGGAAAGATCTTAGTGTTGTTTAAATAATGGGAGAAAGTGCATATTTCTTAAAAGATGTGTTTTATCAGGTGTTTCTGTTACTCCTGGGTTTTAAGGCATCAAATAGTATTGAGGTTTTCCAGTGATCTAGTGATGTCTTTTGTTTCCCTCTTCATTTTTCTTTTTTAATGAATTTTTCCTATTGGCACGCTGTATTTTAATTAGAAAATGCTGAGACACACTTCCATCTTCCCATGGTATCTTTGTTCTGCTCCTCTCATTTAACATGGTCACAGCACCAAGCTTGTCAGAGTTGTAGAAACATTTGAATAATGTTCACAGGCACATGGTGTGATTCTTGGTGCTGTCCTCTGCAGGGCCAGGAGTAGGACTTGACAATCCTTATGGGTCCTTTCCAGATCAGGATATTCTGTGACTCTATGCTTGTTTTACTCCTTTTACTTCAGCATGGGAGGGTTTCATCTGTCTATGCTGAGTGCACTTAGCAAAGACTCTAGTATATAGCCAAGACCTCATCCACTCCAAGTTATGTACTTCTTTTTGGAATATAATATGTTGATTGAGAATAACTTGAATCAGGTAAGCACTCTTTCTGAAACACAGTCTCATTCAGTTGTCCTTGCTAAAAGTTTCTTGGTTTTTTTTCAAACCTAGCACATTTTTCTTTATTTAGAACAAAATTTTACATTCTTTGTTGCCTTTGGATAAAGTTGGCAGGGGAAAGACATAGCCAGATTGTTCCTGAGATTATCAACAGATAAAAATGATTACTTTTTGATGTGTTTGTCTCATAGATCTGCATTCAGTTGCTGGTGCTCTGAAATGTTTTATAGCTCAATGTCTCTAACACTGGAAAAGTGTCATTCACCCATTGATATGCCCAATTTTAAATGCTCATAGTGTTACTCCATGTTAATTTTTTTAATGTACTTCAGATTTGCGGTCGTATCTGCATATCATTCTTAGCAGTGTGTCCTTATTACTTCACAATCCATATGTAAAACGGTAGAGTTTTGGACAGTGTCCACGTGGCTGTAAAATCTATTATTGTATTTCTTCTTAGGTATTTGCATTCGCTGTATCTTGCAGTATCTTAGAATGCTCGATATTTCCCGTAATACAAATGATCAGAAAAAGGAAGGAACATTGCTTCTTTATACCTCTCTTTTAGTAGGGTTGGTCACATTATACTTGACTGTGAGTATCTTTGGAAAGCACTTTTCAAAGAAATTATTGTCTTGGAAAACAAATTTCCAAACATCAGTTTGGGAGGAGAAATAAAAAATTCCAAAATGCTTATTTGGGTTTGTCATATTTCCATACTTGCTTCATTAAGTATTGTGAAATAAGGCTCTGTATAATTTTTATGCCCTTGCTTCTTCTGTGTTTCAAAACAGTTTCAGGCAATGACACGTCAATCTAATGAAAAATACCAAATAAATCAAAAGGGAGCTGAGACTTTTGCTCAAGAGGAATGAACTAGGGACCTTTGATTAGTTGCATGGACATTTAATACTGCTTATGAAATGACACCTCAGGAGGATACATGTTTGAACAAAATATATTTTGAATTGCTGTGTTTACGAAGCAAATCAAATATCAAATATCAAATATCTTTTCTGAAGAAGACAGGAAAGATATACATAGAAGTTTTGAAATGGTTTGGAAATTAATTCTGAGGGGCACTGTAAAAATTCCTCACTGTTGTAATTTATTACCACCATCTCATAGAAAGACGTTCATAATTTATGATAACAGTATCTTTGTAAAGGATTTTATTTCCTGGTGTTTGTTTTTGTTTTGTGGGGTTTGGGTTTTTTTTATTGTGGGCTTTTCATTTAGGTAGAGGTGATGGCAACAATAGGTTCCTCCTTTGCCTCCTTTATAATACCTTGAAAAGTCTTAAACATTCCTTGCACTCACTGTGGCAGCAGAGAAACACAGTGGTGATTTGTCGAGATAGTTGATACGCCCATCTGTTCAACAACCACTGTCTTTTATGTTCTTTGCACCAACAGATCTTGCTGCGGGAAGGTTGCAAAAAGATACTCGTTGCTGATTCTCTTTCTTTATTGAAGAAAATGCATCGAACTCAGATGAAGGGTGTTCTAGTGGATGGTGGGTACAGAGGAAACATGATGACTCTCAAGGTTTTAAGACTATTGCTTGGTTCATATACCCCCTGACTGCCTGCTTTGGAAGCTGCCCAAAAGCCTGAGTTTTTTTACCTTATCTGTAGAGTGTAGTAGAATACTAGATGCTTTTCCCCTTTGCAAAGGAATTACTTGTACAAGTAATTGTACAAGACCCAGCATGCAGCTGTTTCTCTTGATGAATCTCTGCATAGCCAGTAATGTATTGTGTCCTGCAGTTTGTCTGTAAAGGTGAAAGTGTTGTTTGGTGCTAACATGGATAATAATCTGCAACCAAAGCAAAAGATACAAGGTGGTTGTCAGAAACAGTTGAAAATATTTTGCAAGGTGCTAATGATGCATGTGAGCAGCGCTGTAATTCACACCAGCTGAGTGTTAATAGCAAGAGACAAAAGCTGACAGGACAGAGTACCAGAGCTTCTGCTCCAAAATGCTGCAGTGTTAACAGCCACCCCATCCCATGCTCCTTTTTTTGTTTGCCTTTTGTCTCTACAGCACTGATCCTAAGCAGCCTCAGTCCTGCAGTTCTGCCACCATCAGATCTAAATATTTATCGTGTCGTTGTTAGAAATGCTACTTCGGTATTGCTCTTCAATTTTTAATAGATTCTGTTAGGCATCTTAAGTAAATGCTTTAAGACCAAGCTCCATTTCTCTAATAGCAGTATGTTCATGCCTGCTTTATAAAAAAGTAAACATGGAGTTTGTTAACAAAGCTGTTCTTAGTTTTCTTTTGTTTTGTTTTTCAGAGGAGAATATCTGTGAATCATGTCTGTCTCCAATACTTCCTTCAGGTAGGATGCTTTTCTAGAAAAAAAAGAAGTTGTAAGTTTTTTTTAATTAATATTTTAAGAGGAACTACTGTTTGCATTTATTCATAAAAATGTGTAATCTCCCTTGGTGATCACTGTGTAAGTTTCAATCTCCTGTGCAAAGCTTGCTTTTGAATTGTGACATGGGAGTGGAGTCTAATTGGACATTTTTTGTTGCAGTAAACCCAGACACTCTTTTTTTATTCAACTTTGACTTCCTTATTTTCTGTTTCGAATACATTGAATTCAAGGCAACTCTTAATTCCATCAACATAAGTATTCTCAAAGATTATTAGAACCACAAAACTAAGCTGCTGCCACCAAATCTTGTCCACCTCTGTTGTATGATTTAGACTGAACTTGTAGATTATAAAATTTTATGGAATGTACTTTTTGTCTGAATGGTGGAGAGTTCTTGGCTTCAGTCGTGGCTGCCATGTTTGAAACATCTTAAAACCAACTAGCTTTAAAACACCTTCTAAAGTTAGTTTTGAAACTAGAAATTCAGGATGTTATTTTGGAGATGTATGTTCTGCAAGGCAACTATAGTCCAGAATTATCAATGTAGTTGTTGGGTGTCGTAAAAATAAGTAATTTTACTAAGAGAATATCTGTCATGGCATGTTCAAACAAGAATATATAAGACAAAGCATATGTACAGACATTTGTTTGTTTTCTAAATGTTAATAACCCGATAGAATCAGTTACAGTTTATCTGGTTTCTACCATTTTTCACTTAAATAAATAAATAAAAACAGCTATCCTGGGATCACGTGCAGCAATATACAGACCAGGAAATTCTGGCAGAGTTGAATGTGCTAGTGCTCTGAGGTATGTGTGTTGAGGCAAAAAAGAGCCAAAGTAGAATGTGAATGATGCTCATTAATAAGATGGTTATTCTTTAGGTATGTGGATGTTGTATTTAGGGTTCTAATTTGGCTAAATATTCATGTGGGAATGAAAACCCACGTCAGGCACCTAGGCAGCTTGTTGCCAAATTTCAGGATCATGGTGTGCAGTGCAGGCACTAGAACTGCTCAGTGTTCTGGTTCTCTTCACACTAGTGCAAGAATTTTTCTGCTAACTTTTCTTCAAAGCAGCTGAATTATTTGGTGATAGTTTACTGTTCTCCCTGCCCAAATTTAGCATGCAGCATTAATTGGCATGAAAAATTCCCAGTGGAAAGGTATACAGCATTTAAGCCACGGAATAAAATCGTTTTGTAACTCCATCACTGGCATACATTACCTGAAACCATCACTCTTCATGGTTTCTATGAATGAGCCAGAATAATTTGGAAATTATTTTGAGAGATGTTACTTGAAGTTTCTCTGTGTATAATAGAATGTGGGCATATATTGCTGTAGCCACTGAATCATTTGTTTCATTGCCCTGTTGAAATGAATTTATTTTTCTGTTTCCCAGATGCATCCAAGTCCTTCAACGTGGTAGTGTTCCACTGCAGACACATGTTTCACAAAGAGTGCCTACCCGTACCTAACACAGTAAGAAATTAGTATGAGGAATTATATGATTACAGTAATAACTTGTGATGATACCACATAGTAGTATGTGACTAAGGCAAGGGAGTTTAAGAACACTGCCACTAAAGTTCATCCAATGTAGAAAGAAATCACTGCTGTTTGAACAGTATTTTGTCACTTTCTGCAACCTGAATATGTAATGCAGCTCTGAGACATACAGGGAATACAGTCTGTCTAATTTTTTAATTAATTCTTTTCCATTCCAGCTTTTACTTTAATTAAACATACTCAAAGACAAATAAAGGTATTTTCTCAAGTGAACCATATTAAATGATTCTGACCTGGAAGACAAAAATCAGTCATTTCAGAGTGAATGTTTAAGTATCTTTGTAATCATCCTTATGGTCAAAACATGTTTTTCTTTATAAGTTTTTGGGGGGGTTGGTTGGTTTTTTTCAATTAACACAAAGCAAAAAAATAACTTCTAGATATAACAGGGTTTAAATTTAGGAACGAAATCATTTAAATGGTAACAAAATCACATAGAAAATTAAATTTAAGTTTTTAAGATTCTGTATCTGTCTCTGAAAAGTAACATGTAGTGAAAAAATAGCTTTAGTGAATCACTTCTTCTGTAAGTAAACAAAGTGCTTGCAGCCATATGGCACAGCATGTATACTTAAATATGTTATGAAAAGCTTAATGTATTAGATCATTTGTACAAGAAAGCCCAACTAGTAAATATTTCTTCAATATTTACCCCAAATTTTATTGTGAGAAATAATCTAAAATTTATCTAGCATTCTCAGTTTTCTGGGGCAGGTGACTGGTTAGGTGGGATTTTTGAATGTTGCTTTGATATTACATGATGTATATTCATAGACAGTATGTATGAATACATGGGTGTCTGCATGTAAAAGAGCCAAATTTCTCCTGTTATATTGTATTTTGTGACCTTAGGTGATCAGTCATGTTACTGATATTTGGTTATTGGTGACATACTGAAAGGAAAATAGTGCATGCACAAAACACACAGAGCTAAACACAGAGTAATAATAAATACATATTTGATGTCAAATGACAGTATTTGGGCCCTGATCTCAATTGTCAGAAATCTGTGGAGCAGTGTCCAAAGACAGAGCTGTGACTAAGGCATCCAGTGGTTATTGGAGCTGGCCAAGTGACTTTACTCTCATCTTTATATATGAAGATAATCAGTGATGCTTTTTACTGTGTACTTTTCATTTTTGATGTGGATGAAATTTGACCTTACTCTCCTGGCAGGTGGTAGTAATGCGCTTGGAGTGAGTGGTGAGTTGTACCCTCTGACTCCAGAACAGCCTGCCTTACTATGTTTTTCTATATTGTCTTCCCTCACTTGTCCATGACTATGTTGGTAGGGCACAGCCTGACTGTGAGCAGTAATGTTGAGAAGGGCATTAGCAGTTTTCATTCATCTTCACACATTCTGATGTGGCTACATTTCTCTGAGAGATTCCTGTTTTCTTTTTTGATTTAGGTATCTTCTGTCCAGTTCTGCAATATATGCAGTGCCAAACACCGGGGGCCAGGAAGTGCAATCCTGGAGATGAAGAAATAGCAGTGGCCTAGTTCTCCATGTCAGTCAGTGACACCAGATCTGTTAGGACCATGCAGAGCCACTGTATTTTTCCATTAGACATCATTTCTGTATGTAATTTTGATTGTGATTTAAAAGTGGTTCCTGTAATTTATCCTGTCTATTGAATATTTTGGGGAACGAGAAAATGTGAAAATCTTTCTCTGGTAAGCCTTTGTTATGCAATTCATATGTCATGGCTCCTTTGCTCAGCTTGTTACTTCATTCTGGAACGGGAAAAAAAAATAAAATGTGAAGAAAAAACCCACACAATTTAGAGATTTGTGTTTGCTATCAGTTAACGTGCTTTACAGTTTGGATCCACAACAGACTTATGGTTGGATATTGTAAAGAAGAATGTATTGCCATTAATTCAGCTCACCAGACTACTTCAGTCCTGATTTAGTCTATTAGGAACCTGTTCACCTTGAGACCTGTAGGAGTCTGACTCCTTTCCGTTGCTTCAGAACTTGAAGTTGTCTGTGTGCCAGCTCATATCTTCAGGTAACAAATTTGTTAACCACGAATTCCGTACATTGGCAATTTGCCTTGGTTACGCATTCATAGTTCATTAGAAACTGGTTAATTTCTCAATTCATCTTCACAATGCAATAGTTTAAAATGAGCTTTTCTCTTGTTCAACTCATCCAGAAACTTTATTTTTAAATGTCAGCATTAGGTCTTTACGCTTATTTTATGTGTGGTTGAAGTGTATGATTTCATTTAAGTGCAAGGGAAAAAAGTGTATCTGACCTTTCAAAGGTAAAATCTCTAGAAGTTTCTTTTGGCCTTAGCAAATTAACACCTAAGTTAAATAAGTCAATTGGATGTTAACAAAACCATACTTTTCATTTGAACTGCATTCTGTTTTGTTGATCCAAAGGAAGTGATCTTTCAGAATGTCTTCATGGTAATGTGAATCTGTTTATAATATATGCTGACTAAATTCAATATAAGCATCTTTTCCTTAAGAAAAGTAATCAGAACTCCCCAGTTATTTTTCTGCTTTTTAATAACTTGGGTTTGAAAATAAAAATACATTGTTTTGCCATCAAATTGTACATTTTAAACAAGTTAACATACTAAGTTTTAAAACAATGGTATAGGGATACTGCAGTCTATCTGTAAACCTGGAAAATACAGTACCTCTAATACAGTACCTTCTTCTGTACCTTATTCCCATGTAGGTACACCTTAAAATAATTTTTACTATGGAAACATGGATTTCTTGTTTATGTATACTCATAATACTCTTTTAAAATCCTCTGGGCAATTGGTCTAGCAATCTGAATAATGATTTTTTTTGTTGTCCACTGTGTAGATCTGTATAATACTGGAATAAAATTTTATGTGTTTAGAAATGCTAGGATTTACTCTGCATGATTACATAGGCAAAACAATCACTAAAAGATCTCTTAAAAGCTTAGTAATCTGTTGTGTTAATACAGACAGCTGAGGAAAAATTTAAAAATGGTGCAAATTATTAATGAATATGGAGTAGGTGGTATAACATAAGGATAGGAGGTTTGTAGTGCTGAGCATAGTCTGCACACATCAAGCTTCACCCATAAGAATTAGTGCCTGGCTTTGCAGCTGTTCGTTTTCAGCAGCTAGTACACATTCTCAGGTATATTGTTCATTTATCCATTCTTCACTATACTGATCAGGAAAGCTGCTTAGATTCCTAGTAAATTAAATGCTCCAGTGAGCTCAAGGGTTGTTTCACCATGATGTTTAAGTTATTGCATGCCATGCCTGTAAAAGTTTAAAAACTTTTTTAAACCCCCCTTCTTCAGTAGCTTTAAGCAGCTTTTCTATATTATATCCTAAGAATGCAATAAGCTGTCATCTTACAGGAGGAAAAAGTCAAATTACTCCTATACATGTATATGGCAAAGTGTCCTGTAGCTTAGAGTTATGTGATAATTTCAAGAAGGTGTATTTTTTACTTCAGCTTGGCCTTCAATTCCCTAAAGCATTTGAGCATTCTGTGATTCAGTTTGCTAGTCTGCCATCATCAGCAGTCATACTGCATTATACCCTGGCGTATTCTTTGCATTATGCAAGTAATTTTAAATCACTGTATGAAAATCTAATCAAAATCTTCTCTAAATCCAAAGCTTCTTTCATTTGGGCTTCAGGGACTACCCTTTTCATGTTCCTGAAGTCTAAATTTGCTCATTAAGATTCAGCAAGAAATGTACAGACCTGACTTTGATTCACTCTTCTTCCTAAGAAGCCTTTACATCATAGAAAACATCTGATGTTAGAGTCTAAAATATTCAGCTACCCAAGAGCTTTTCTTCTAAAGAATAATTTTGCCCAAGAAATAATTGTAAAGTTGCGGAGCCTTTCAGAAAAGTAGAGTAGCACTTAATCAGTTTCACCAGCACTTACTTCAGATGTCAAAGTTCTTGTGCTTGTTAGGTAAACTTAAACTTAAAAGCTATTTTTTCTCTGATACATCCCATTCTGTGTGAGTTCTTGACCAATGAAGCCAACTGAAAGGATTTGTGATGGATCAAGTACGTACATACTGGTTTGTCATATCAAAAGAGAGAAAACTATTTTGGCTTGTAGCAGAACATCTCACCCCCACAAGAACTTCTCTCGTTAACCAGTCAGATAACTTAAGCAAGCTGTCTTGTAGTGAGTTATTTTGGTGCCATGGGGTTAACACTGGTCTGGAATCTCCCAACTGCCAATAAACATCTCACTGTTGAAATGAGATCTCGCCCAGTGAGTTGGATTTCTGACTCACAGACACTCACTTTACAAACTATAAAAGCCACACCAAACTTTCACAAAGCAGGAAATCTTCTATACATTTTCCTGGAAATGTATGGGAGCTTTTCCCATGAGTAGGAATGTCTGCTTTGCAGTTACTCTCCAGGGGTTAAGTGAAGGAATCTGTGTACATTATCGTCATTTCAGTGGTAAGTTACATTCGACTCCTAATCAATACTATTTCTTTTGCTAGTTTAACTATAGGTACCTTGACATAGTGCAGTGTTATATGCTATGCTGTAATCTACTAGTAGTTCTTTACTTTTACACTTTGTAGTAAGTAATTCTGATTAAGATCTTCCTCTGTTATCTCTTGTCTGTTTAATAAATAGTTCATTTTTATAAATAGACCTGATCTGCCATCCTTAGAACTTGCGGGCCAAAGTGATTTCTTAAATTTAAACTGTTGTCAAAATCTGAGGCTAAGTCAGGGCTTGTGTGAAGCTCCCACTCACCTCGTGACAGGCTAAAGTGAGTCTTCGGATGATTTTTCTCATCTCTCCTTGTTTCATTATTTTAAACCCTCAATGCTATGTGATAGGCTTGGTGAAAATATTGGGATACACTGAAGATTTTGGGGGGCCCAAGAGATGGGGGGAGCTAGAGGTGCCTGCTGAGCATGAGGCTATTTAGTCCTGCTGAGAGCTCAGTTAAAGTGGACAGCATCAGGATAAAGATTGGCTTCTGCAAAAGGAGGGGTTAAATGTTCTGCTGGATCAGCGAGACATTGAATCAGCTGTGTGTGGTGCTTGGGCAAGAGTCTGCTGCAGAGCAATCTAACTGAAGTGATTCGGTGGGTCAGTTAATACTTCCAAGAAGTCGTTCTATATACAAAGGTATGTTATCTATAGCTGCACTACAGGAACCCTTGAACACATTGGGTATTATATGTTGGAACATGAATAAGTTCAGTGTCTGACACTGGTTTTGTGTTACAGGGCAAGAGCAAAGACAAAATTAGTTGGTTGCTTCCCCATTTTTGGATTAATATCATATTCCATATGGTATATTCCATGGATCTATATCAAAATATGATATTTTGGATCCATATCATATTTGGAATAACTGTTTTCATGGACGGTTACTGCCAAGGATTTGTCAAGCACTACTGTAAAGCAGCTAACAAGAAATAGCAAGTTGTCTGTTATGTTTCAAAATGTGTTTTTAGTAAAAGATTATGTTGCAGCATCTTCTTCTACATTTTGGCTGATAATTGGGTAGAGGCTGTCAATATTCTGTATAGAATGCACAGGTTGGTCTAGCAAGTTTTCATCGTAGGAAATTTAATCAGTTTCTATCTTAGGCCTAATGTTTATTCAGCTGGAATCTTTTAAGCAGGCACACTTTTATTCTTTGCTATTGAGTACACTACCACAGTGGTTTTCTGCTTGGTGAGTAGAGTTCCTGACTGTAGTTCAAGGGAACTGGAATTGCAAATAATCTCTTGAATAAAAAGTCACGGTGGATTTCCTGCTTCTGAAACATTGTGATTTAACATTCAAGTATTGTTTTTCTTCAGTCGCCTTGGAAATACAGTGTCGTCTCTGCAGGTTGGTTGCACTGGTCCCTGCCTATCTTACCTGATAGCAGTTTGGAAAACTACTTGCAGGAAAATTCTTACCTAATGCTGAACAAAGGCGATTATCTGAATGAGAAAAATCTGTCTGAGAAGCCAGTTTCCCTCTCCTGTTGTACAATTCTGGCCTCTTATTCAGGCAGTGTAAGTTTTACCCTTGTTTATAAATGCTAGACATAACATCAGGGTCTCTTCCTCTCTAGAAAGTTTCCCCCTTGAGTGCATCTTTGCCAAATACTTGCTGTAAATCAACTTCTGTACTTTCAAAACAATTTAAACAAGACTTGTAAGAAAAGAAGTACCTCATTTAGAGAATGACTCTTTAATTATATACTTTTGGGACTGTCTTCCTGTTCTACTGGGCCATGAAAGATTAATATACTTTTGGCATTAGAAATATCCCTAGATGATGTTTTTTCTTCAAGACAATGTGTGCTTTCTTTTACTGTAATCAAATATTAAATGATGCAGAAAACAGGACATCTGAAGTGTCTGAGGCATCAAATGTAGAAGAGAATAGAGTTTGTGAGAAGTTCTAAGAGAAGTCAATGAGTCATAGTGGGAATGACCTAAATTTAGCCTTAGAAGCCTTCCATAAATGGGGATCATAATAAGCTTTTGCAATACAGCAGGTCTTAGGGATTCTGGTATGTTCTGTCTGCGACATTCACCCAGGAGTCTGTCATCTGAATGGACAAGGCTGCCAGTGGCATCTGCTCCTGGATTGTGCTTAGGACCAATCATGGTGCAGGAGTCAGAAATGTGCTGAGTGGAGGCTGATACCCCCCCAGCCTGAAGGAGCTGCCAGAAGTGCAGGTGTAGTAGTATAATTAAGGGCTAGGAAGTGACCAGAGCTGCAGAGGGCAGTTGAATTGTTGATAGGGTTTTTCTCCCCTTGCTTTTAGTCAGATCCAGTAGGATTTAAGTCCAGTTAGGTTGATAAGGTAGTGATATCTTGGTGTCTGATAGCTGTAACATTTAGCAAGATGTCAGCTGGATGACATGTTCCAAACAGTGTTCACATAGGATACGGATTTATCTGTTCCTGGTGAGAGCAATGGATGGGAGCCACAATAAATAAGTTGTGGATTTTTAAAAAATCAGTTGAAGTGGAATGTTCTTTAAAATGAGTAATTGTCTCACATTTTATCATGTTGTGCTTACAATAAAGTAGTAACATTGGAAGGTGCAGATGACAATAGTGTTTTTACTGTGTAGAACCCATTCAGTAGCAGCTATTTTTGCACATGCTGGCACAAGAGTCACTGAAGCACTTTTCAGTGTGTCCAACTCTAGTGTGTCTCTATTGAGTCTTCATCTGGAATTTCTTCAAAATCATGAAGACCTTTAGTTAAGCAACGCCAAAGCTGGGAAGCATTTTCCCTGTGTTTCCCTGAACATTTGAGCCAATAATATATTTCTGGCATGACTTAGTTCTGTGCTGTGTAGACTTTCATTCTCTCTGCAGTATCAAAAAACTTTCCAGTGACGTGCTAAGGGAACTATGTTCCATTTACATTATTTCATAATCATTCTTTCTCTCTTCTCTCCTTCTACCCTTCTCTGCTCACCACTCCCCTCTGAATATGTGCATTGGAGTGAGTGCCTTTTTTTGAATTGTGTAGTGATTTTCAGTCATTATCTGCAAACACACTGTGCTGTTTATGTGTTAAAGTATGTACTTTGTATATCCTGTGGGATATACAGGTCTTTGTTCAACCTGAGTGCCTGGGGGAGTTCAATACCTGGTGTCAAACTAAGGAAAACATTTTCCTTCAGAGGCAAACTTTCCAGGACAACATTTTCAGTGGTGCTAAGAGAATCATTGAGATAGGAAGGGACCTTTCAAGATAATCTAATCCAGCACCCCTGCTCCAGGTTGGTCCATCATCTTCCCAGGAATTGATTGAGTCTAACAAGCCTGTGGTTTTCCAGGTACTACTTCTTGCTCTCTAAAGCTGATGATACAGTTAAAACGAGAACTAGAGCCTTGAAGAGTGAGATTTACTTTTTTCCAGTCTTCAGAAACCTCTTCTGATTGACATGGTCTTTCAAAGATAATCAAGAACATTTTTTTCATGCTCTAGGCTTTGTGCCTGGGTATTTTATAATGTTGCAGTCTAGTCCAGAGATGAAGCCAATATAAACCACTGTTGGGCTAAATCATGTTCCCCAGCCTAAGAGCAGATATTCCTAAATGCTTGGCTTGGGCAGAAGTGTGTTATTCACAGAAATAGCACTGACTTCCTTAGCAGTGGTGAAAATGCAGCTGCACTTGAGAATGTTTCTGGCACACAAATTTTCCTTTGCTGCTGCTTTCTTTCACAGGTAACTGTTCTCTTGTCTTGCTTGCCCACATAAACAACTGCCCTTGCAGCTCTCCTCTGTTACCCCATTGTCTATACCAAGAGCTATGTCAAGCTGCTTTAAAGCTGTTAATCTTGCATCAACAAAACAAGCAGATGTAATACATTTTCATTACTGATAATGAAGGATGAAGCTGGACACTTACTTGTCTCTAGGTACCGAGGAAGAATGAATGAAAATACATTGCATGTGTTAGGAAGAGGTAAAAATGGCAAGCCTTTTTTGGGGAAGGGTGGGAGAAATTTTATTTCTTAGCAGAATCAGTATAGAGGATTTCATTTGCATGAATTTTTTTTTTCAATTTTTGTAAATCATTCAGGCTTGTGATGCCTGTGCTAGATGTCATAGACCTGCTATGATGGGCTCAAGTCAATCATCATCAGCACATACAAAATCATCTGCAGCCATTCTATAGCTTAGTGAAAGTTCTGCTTTTATAGGGTGTGTTGTATTTCCTGCTCATTCCCTTGGGTTTACTTTTCATGATAGAACTCACTGTTAACAGCCTGAAGAGCAGGTAGCCTGCACATGCATCTTCTCCAGGCTCAGTAGTCACATGTATCTATGCATGCAGACAGCTCAGCAGTCGGAGACTCCAAGGCTGCAGACTGATGTCAGGAGGACCAATGATAGCTGAAGTCTGTGCTGGAGCTTTGGAAACATGAGACAGTTTTTGTTCCTCCTGAAACTGATGACAAATTTGCCTTGACTTAAATGAGAATGGCATTTGACCCTCCTCAGATAGTAGACTGCATTATGAAAAAATACTATCAAATCAAACAGATCAGGAATTTTTCCTTCTGAGATATGAGATAGCCTGTAGCTGCCTAAATTCAAGTAGTACAAAATACTTTAGTAGTGGGACTTGTTGGTCATCTATAGGATTCATATCTGAAGAGGTTTATGACTTTAATTTATCATTCTAGGAAACAGTGAAAACCCTTTTAATTAGTAATGTATACTTCCAAAATACTATTAAAACAAACTTATAATGCGTACTTCCAAAACAGTACTAAAACAAACTTATAAAGGCATTTAAAGACATTGCACTTGGTGTTGCTGCTGTGAAATATGGGTGTATTGATAGTTGCTGTTTTTAATTACTTCTTCCCTTATGCTGCATTGAAGTGTTACACTAGGAAGGCTCATGCCATTGGATCTAGAGAATGAAGAGCAAGTGGTGCACAATGAGATTAGGTAAAGAAATTAAATGATCAAGATTTCCTAAAGAGTTTTTTCTAGACATTGAATCCTTCATCTCTCCCCGTGTAGCTCACTCCAACCAATTCTTTTGTTACTGCAACCAGCCTTTATGCTGAATTGAATCAAATCATGTTACTGAATTCATTTACTATTCATTCAGTTACTATCTTACAATTCATTAAGTGGCAGATGATAAGATGATTTTGTTTATTTTGTTGGGGATGAATCCCAGCAAATGAAATCCAAAACTGGTCACTAATTTGTCATGTGATTCATTCTTATCATTTGATTCTGGCATACTGCAAAATTCTGTGTATCTTTGGGGGGGGGAGGGGCAGGGGGAGAAAACCCAAACCTAAAAGAAAAAAAACATTCCTATTTCCCTTTTTGTCCATTGTGATGATGGCAGTATTATCTCAAGGGTAGTCATAGTAACTCGCCAGGACATGATCAAATGAGAAATAACCTAAAAGGAGTTTGAAACACTGAACACTTAGGTCTAACACTTCTGAATATTGCCAGTAGTTGAAGCATGTAAATTTTCTAATGGGCAGAGTCCCAAAAGATACCTGAGAAAACAGTGTGGTAAAAAGGGATTCTGTGATTATAAGGAGGTGGGTTCCACCTATTCCTGGTATGGAATTAAGTTTCCGGCACTGAAATAAGTTAAAGGTGTTTTAAACCAAAAACTAACACGGAACTTTGTTAGTCTTTACCCAGAAGACTCGAAAGGTGAAGCTGCAAAAACTCTGTAAAGCAAAAAGACAGATTTTGATAAATTTCACACAGGAAACATTAAAAAACAAACAAACAAAAACTAAAATCTGTATTTTGGTAACATAAGATTCAGACTAAAATGTAACGTGTTCATAGAAGTGCTGTTTGGAAGGGATTTCTGAAGGTCATCTAGTTCAGGCTTGAGGCTTTGCTGAGAAGGAGATATCACTAAGACACCATGTTACCAACATTAAAATTACATAGAAATATCAGAGAAAACCTTGTGAGCAAAAGGCAGGTGCTGTTTAGGGAAAATTGGTATCAAATAAATAAAGGAATACTATCAAAAGGTAATAGAGAATCAGTAATGACCTCAATATTATGCCTGAATATGAAGCATAATAATAGGGATATACTGTGAGACACTTGACCAGTATGGTAGCACGGAGTGCAAGGAGTCAGAGACAGAAAGAGCAGTAACACTGTCAGACTTCAGACATGCCTGTGTAAATCACAATGGAGCATCGTAAGAAAACCCCAGTTTCAGTGCTACAAAACACTATCCCTCAAAGCACCTCATCAAGGAGCACAAAAGGAGGAGGAGTCCTTGACTTTTGCCCTGGGAGCTGCACAGAACCTGAATGCTACAACTGAAGGACACTTAGTAAGAGAGTCCTTTATGTGATCAAATTCAATGTCCTTGTAGGATGTAGAAGTGTCCTGGCTAACACAAAATATTACTATTTATGTATTCCCTATCTGTGCCAAAAATGGTTACTGGCTCTTTGAGGGCCAGCGGCGCAGCTGGAACCAGAATTGCAGAATTGCGGGGCAATTCAGGGCATGCTGGTCTCTTCAAAAGGTCAGGGCACCCGAGCCGACTCCCTCTCGTGCCTGCCAGCATTTCCTGAAGGCAGAGGCTCCGCTTCAGGAGGAGTTGCTTCAGGTGGGTTTCTGGGCTTGCAACAGTAGCCACCCAGAAAAACTGCATTTCTGCAATCAAAAACTGTTTCGGAGTGAACTTTGTAAAGTTTATTGGCAAAGCTTGAGCTGGTCCCTCACTGGGCCACTCCATGTGGATTCTGGGAGACTGTTTCTCTCTGCCCACAACACACCAGTGGCTCAGAGGACAGCAGCACCAACACTGGTGGAGTCCAGTGGGTGGCACAAGGAAGCAGCAGGCTGTGGAGCTGACCCCGCACATGCTGGCAATTCCCACATGCCACCAGAACTGCTTTGTAAGCTCCTACCTTCCCAGGAGGGTTCTTTTTGTCCACCATCCTTTCCATTTGTCTCCCAGACTGCATGGTCGCCTGCGAAGGCTGCCATGCTGGGGGGAGGGTCAAATGCCATTTTCCCTTTGCCTCCCCAACACAGTCAGCAGTGAGGGCCACCACATTGGAGAGGGTATTTTCAGCAATTTGGGTTTCTCTTGGTCCCGATGGGGTTCATGAGATTTAGCATTTTTATATCTAGTGGTTATTTACTGGGTTTTTTTGGCTGTTGCTGTTTCACTTGTTAGGAAACAGTTATTTTTCCACTTATATCTACTCGTATTTGTTCCTTACTGGTGGAAAGGGATTGGTTGAAACTAAGGGCAGGTAACTCATTTTAGAATGTCCACCTCTTTACGTTGTCTTAAACCAAGACAAGAAGCAAGAAAGTAATCTGTCAAAGTAAGCTTAACTATTCAAAAAATCACCACCAACCAAAAAGGAACTATATAAAAGTGAGGGAGCAAATTAAAAGCAGTATGGTGTTTACAAGTCATAGGAAAGATTCTGAATTCACACAAGTGGACTTTTTTAAAAAGCATCTCCCCTTTACTAAGTAAACCTTGATAGACAGCAAAGTAAAGAGACTGTTTAGATGTAAACAAATCTTTAAAAAATGCATGTTATGTTTAGAGAAGGAAAACAGAAAAGAACATTACATTCTGGCAAGTTAATATCAACCTGCAATAAAGTAGGCTAAGAGACTCAAGAGAAGCAATATGCTAACTGGCAAAGCTTACAATAAAATCACCTTTTGTTATCTTTATAGAGGACTACCAGTAGAAGACTGAAGCAAAAAAGAGAGACCCTAGCAGGAAAAATAAGTCAGTTCTTTGGCCTGAGTATTGAATAATCATTTATTATGAAAATGAATAATTATTTATTATGAAAATGTTGAGAGAAGGCCTAGAGTGGAGCCTCTTTTTAACACAGAAACTTTTGAAATTGAAGTATTTTTAGAGAACATAGGGAAAAGCAATACATAGAATCAAACTACAAACATCAGTAGGTACTCACCTAAAACTGGTGAATCTCTAAACAGGATATTGCTATACAAATAATTGTGATGTGTAAATTGTCTTTAAAGTGACTTCTAATGCTAGAAAAAAGGAAAGTAGTTAATATGACACTAATATTTTCTGAAAGGATCTACGACAAATTCCTAAAAATACAGACCAGTAATTATCACTTCTATACTGGATAAATCAATAGAAGTTCTACTTTTAAAAAAGAACATGAAAGTACATCAATTTTATATCTTACACTGGGGAAAAGTGAACATGGATTATGGAGAAGGAAGTTATGCCTCCCATTCATCTGAGTTTCTAGGAGGACTTGATGAACCTGTCCATAACTGATTCAGATGATATAGTGTTTTTACACTTGAAAAAAAAATCTAAAAGCTCATGCTAAAATCCTTGAACAAGATTTAAAAAGTCAAGGACATGGAGGCAGGACGTGATGCATGGTAAGTAAGTTTCATGATGATACCAAACTGGAAAGTGCTGCTGACTCTCCCATGGGACAAGAGGCTTTGCCTTGCAGAGGGATCTGGATTGATTGGAGCAGTCACCCATGACATGAAGCTGAGCAAGACCAACCAAATGCTGGATTCTGCACCTGGGATGCAGTAATTCCAGACACGAGTCTGAACTGGGAGAGGAGTGGCTGGAGAGCAGCCCTGCAGAAAGGGCTTTGGGAGTGCTGGTTGGCAGGAAGCCCAAGGGGTTCAGCAGCGTGCGTGCCCCGGCAGCCAGGAGAGCAAACCTCATCCTGGGGTGCGTCAAACACAGCATCACCAGCCAGCCAAGAGAGGGGATTATCCTGCTGAATTCAGCACTGGTGCAGCCTCACCTCGAGCACTGTGTGCAGTTCTGGGCCCACCATTTAAAGAGGGTGTGAAGGTACTTGAATGTGTCCTGAGAAGGGCACCAGAGCAGGGGAAGGGGCTGGCAGGAATGTGCTCTGGGGAGCGGCTGAGTGCACTGGGCTTGTCTGGTTTGGAGAGGATGAGGCTGAGGGGTGACCTCACTGCTCCCTACAGCTTCCTGAGGAGGGGAAGTGGTGAGGGAGGTGCTGAGCTCTTCTCCCTGGTACACAGTGCCAGAAAATGCAGGAATAACTCAAATCTATGTCATGGGAGGTTTGGACTTGATCTGAGGAAACACTTCTTTACCCAGAGGGTAAAGAGGGTAGCCAAAACCTGGAATAGGCTTCCTGGAGAGGTGGCTGATGCCTCCCCCAGCCATGCCTGTCAGTGTTGGAAGAGGCATTTGGACAGTTCCCTTGAAGCCATGCTCTAACTTTGGTCAGCCCTGAAGTGGTCAGTCCGTGGGACTAGATGGTCATTGTAGCTGAACTATTCTTTTCTATTCCGTGCTCACTGTGAGTTGAATAATGATGAGACTGTTATAGATAGATGACAGGGGGCTTCAGCTTCAAAACCACTTGAAAAAACACATAATATGGGTTGGCATGTTGACTAGAAGTCCAGAATCTTCTTTTAGATATTTCCAAGCTGCATCCTACATGTTCCTTGAATGTCTACATGTAAGGTCCAATAGATCATACCATTAAAACTTACACTGAGCATGTGAATGTCTTTTATCTTCTTTTGCCTCTCAGATGATACAAAGTTTGTTCCAGAAAAGGTTAAGCTGTGCAGCTGAAATTGCTGTGGACACAAGACAGCTACAGTATTTAGTTCCTCAGACTATAGCCTGTTTTTTTTCCTAGTGTTAATCTCCACTACTTCTTCACACAAAGAAATTTGCAGCTAACTTTAAGACAAACTTCAAAACCCAATGAGAAATTATGCTGGGATTATAATGGCTCCATTCAAAGTTACATTCATGACTCTTCTCTTCTGATGTGCATTCAACAGGTACACAGTCACTTTTCCCATGGTTCCTGTAATGAGAGAAAGAGTGGGGTTAATGAATCAGAGTAAACAGTTTTCCATTCCGACTTTTTCTAAGGTAGCAAATCTATTTTGATGTTGATTTAAAGTCAGTTTAAATGCTTTGAAGAAGCAGGAAGGTGATCTGAAATAACTCCTCTGTGGAACCTCAGTGATTTCTGACATGGGGGTGAGTGTCCTGTGTCCAGGCATGAAGTCCACAAGGACTCTGTGGTAGTGACTGGTGTCAGGCTGGTGTGTCAGCAGAAAACTGGGGTTTGTGTGTGTCTCTGACAGGCTCTGCATGAGCTCACTGTAGCAGGCTCCCCTTCCCTCTCCATGATGTCAGACGCTGCCCCATTTGCTGCAATGACAGCTCCCTTACGGGACACATGCCAGCCTTGCCTGTGCACAAGGTCCCCTCCCTAAAGCCATTTGATCTGCTTCATTTGGTACCAGCTGTGCCAGGATGCTAAACTCTCCCCGATGAAGGAGCCAATAAAAGCAATTTAGTGTTCCTACTCTAAGCATGAAGGAGAAGTGAAGCACGATACCTCGTTTCATTTACTCAGTGTAGAAAATTTGGATCCTTCTTTCTCTCAAGCCAAGATTTGTCCCTGGGTTTGTCTCTTTTCTGCCCTCCCACTGCATCTCACTGTAGCAGGCGTCTGGCTGGCT
Organism: Struthidea cinerea; assembly: GCA_013397865.1. Taxonomy (NCBI): domain Eukaryota; kingdom Metazoa; phylum Chordata; class Aves; order Passeriformes; family Corcoracidae; genus Struthidea; species Struthidea cinerea. Next base: position 22,407 of record VZTI01003799.1, on the reverse strand, counting down.
GCTACTTGGTTTTAGGCATGGAGGGTGGAGGTGATGCACCAGAAGGGAGCATTGCAGTCCTTCTGAGACAGCCATCATTGCTCTGCTGTTGTTAATCTTTCATTGGCACTGAGAGGTGGCATGAGAAATGCCATTGACTTGGGAGCAAATAGAATCAATGATTTCATTCAGCTAAAATCTCTCATTGAGGATATCACTGCAACACTTTCAGCTCCTCAGACTACTGGGTCGTACAACAGAAGCCTCTACCTAATGTAGCTGCAATCCTGAGAAGCCAACAGTTCAATTCCTGCTTCACTTCAAACTGCCAGTAAATCTCACTAAATGATAGATGGTTAGGTTTTAGAAGGATGGTGAAGAAGAAGATTAGCTGGTGCTAATTCTGAGAACCCTGGACACCAAAATGGTGCCTTAAAGACCTAGAAATGAAACAACACACTTTTGAGAAAATATTAGTATAGGAGGTAATATAAAGGCTAGTCTTTATTGGAGGCCTCCAGGGGCAGATATGGAAAATGCCCACCCCCGCATGGGGTGAATACAGTTCTATGAGTTTAGCAAATTAACATAACTGACAAAAATCCCCAATTAGAGACATAAGTGGTGAGGTAATTCCCCTCCAGTTCAAGCCTTTTCTAAATCCTCCCCCCTTAGATAGGAACTAAACTTAGTCTATGAGAATGTGTCTCGAAGAGCTGGTTTCAGCCTTGGCTCCCAGGAAGAACCAAGATAGGATAGAAGCTTTGTATCCCCAGCTTGGAGCCTCTGGAATGTGTTTTGCTGCCCAGGGTAGGGAAAAGTACTGGGGCTAGCTACGAATACTGTAATAGGCTACAGAGCTACAAATACATGTGCAAAGAATACAGAGAATATATAAAAGCAAAAAAGGCAAAAATCAATCTGGCATCAGCTTGATACACACAGAAGGTCAAGACGACCTCATAAATGATGGTTTGCTATTTGGATTAAAATAAATGCATGAAAAGTGTACAGGGTCCAGCCAGTACATGGGCCTAAGGTCCTCTTCATGTGGTTTTCTCAAAGAAGTGAATATAACTCTTTGCAACCTTGTTTATGTGCTAGGTTTCTGTCCATCATGTGACTGAACTGTAAAACTAAAATCAGGAAACAACTAAAACCAATGATAATTTAAAAAGAAACTAGTAAAAAGGCAGGTAAAAATACGTAACACAGAACATTACTGTGGTGAAAGCAAAATCTCTGTCTTGCACTCTGACCTTGGAACAACCATACCAGAGGGAGGTGGCAGAAATCTGTATTTTGGAGTGATTTCTTAATACTGAAAAACAGAGAACAGCTAGGCTGGCACCAGAGAGCAACATAGTGTGAGTGGAGCAAAGCAAGTAGAGCTGAGGATTCAGTATCTGCCCTACAGATGCTTTACCTGTCTTGCTTTAGAATCAGTCTAGTTTGGTCCTTTGGGCTGTGCACCAGCAGGCAACTGGAGCAAAAAAATATCAACTCTGGAAACACATTTTCTCGTTTAGCTACATATAAAAGGAATCCACTGTGCATGTTGTGACTGCTCAGAGGCATGAACTGAAGCAGTGTGAATGCGCGTGGCTGAAGAATGGCCTAAGCCACAAAACCAACACAGATGAGTGACAGTCTGTGGTTGTATTCTCCACCTATGAGGATAAGATAACAAAACTCAGCCAGAACTGTGTGGAAACTTGGTTTGGTAGATTTGTAATGTTTTTTAGGAAAAAAAGGTAAGGGTAGGTTCATACTTTATATGCTAACACAGTTCATTTGGTTTTTATAGATGGTATCCCTCAGATGTATTCAGTTTTACGTCTGCAATTTGTTGTTTTTCTGGACTCCATTTGGATGAACTGTGTTAAGGAAGGATTATGAAAGCAGAACCCCAATATGGCAGCAGTTAAATTCACTGCAGTAATTTTAATTATATTCAAGCTATCATCCTTCTTTTCAATATAACTAATTTTACTATGAAAAGCAACAGGAAAAAAGGATACTCTCTTAATCAAAATACATTTGATTGCTTTTTTCGGTTACGTATTTTAAGAAGCAAAAGGGTGGTGTGTAACCAGCTATAGCACCTCCTCTTAATGTTGTGTTAATCTGTTTATAAGATTGCCTCTTTGTGTCTGCAATACACTTACACCTCAAGATGCCGGTGAGTATTCTGCCGGAGTGCAGAAATAACCCTGCTTTGCAAACTAAATCAGTTTCACTTGAATATTTTAGAGAGCACCTTTGAGATAAAAAAATAAAAATGTGTAAAAATATTCTGGTGACGCATCTTTCATATGGTATGTTTTTATTCGCACATAAATCCATTTTTCATTTAGTTACCTTTTAGCTTCACAATTAAAGCAGAAATGGGCGGAAAAAAGCATAGTACAGGCACTATCATTGTTTCCAGGGTTTTAATTTTATTTTATATTTCTCAATGGTCAGTAAAATTCAGGCTGAAACCTAATGTTCAGATCTGGAGATCCTCCCTCAAATGATACTTCTATCTTCTGCTGTTTTAGCTACTAGCACTAATGAATATGCAACATGTTCTTTTCAGGGCAAAGGTTTGTTCCAAAGTGAACTTGTTTTCTCTAGTTTATCCTGTCATCAGCATCCTCTCCTCTGTTACCTGCTGACCAGTGCTACAATGCACTAAATATATTCACATCAGTAGTTCTTATCAGCGCATGCCTTGTGTTCTCATCTGCACAATACTCAAAAAAATCACTGGATTATTGACAAGGTAGTTCCAAGAGTCTCACTGCCATCAGTAAATCTCAGATCAAATTCACACAATTTTGGATAGCTAATAAAATCTTTCTGATCATTCAACTTTTCAGTTTCTCCATAGGCAGATGAATTACCAAAGACTGGTAAGAAGATTTTCCTAATGAAGTTAATTATGCACTTTAGAAGGATCTCTGTAGGTGTAGGAAAAATAACACTGGCGATCAGCTTGCTGCCTTTTGTTGTCTTGTCTATTCTGAAATTGTACCACCTCTCGGTCAGCTGCCTTTCCTTTTTCTGTGGTAAGTCATGCACAGCATCTCTCAGGATTAATCAGGGCTGTTCCTAGTATGTTCGTCTCATTTCTGATGTTCCAGTACAGGCATAATCTGATTTATTTATAGTCATGACCTAATATATACAGTATATTACAGTAATATATTGGGATTGCTTCTATGACTACCTTACAAGAGATGCACAAGTTATCTGGAATTTATAAATGCAGTGGTGTAACACACGTGATGGATCACCAATGTAAAAATCATGGCATCAAAACTATGTTGGAGATCTTGGGACAATGAAAAATATTTTAAAATTTTAAAACTTCTGAACTGGTGGTCTTGTACAAAATTCCTGTGGTTTCATGTTGACTTCAGCTTTACTTCTACTTCCATTACACTTCACCTGCTACATCTCTTTAAATATTCATTGTGGCCATCTGCCTGAACTGCGCTGACTGAACTAGATACCACAGCCTCATATGACATACATCCCAACCTCTCCTCTTTCTTCCCTTTCATCCTCTGCTCTCTCAGGCACTAAGCAGCATCTACCTGCCTTTTACTTTGAACTGGTGACTTTTCTTGGTGATGACTTTGACTCACCATTTAAAAATGTTAAAGTTCACAGCACATGGGCCATGGGCAATTGCTGTCATTAGCTTTAGGAGCAGTCCTCCCATCTTTTTGTCTAAATAGAGCCTAATTTCTATTCAGAGGGCTGCAGGGAGGGGAGATGAAACCCACCCTTAACAATTCATGTAAAGGCTTACAAAAGGAATTTCTTTTTCTCAACAATCTTAAACCCTGGCCTTGTGCTTTAATTTTGTTCCCTCTAGGATGTGATACAATTACAGGGATTAGGTTTGTACTTCTTCCATTTCAAAAGGAGTGTGTTTCACTTTTACTTAGTGACACTGGTTCACTAAGAAAAATGTATGTCTTTAAACTCACATTAAACACAAATTAAAAGTACCAGCTGCAGAGAAACTTCAGGCCAAAAGTGTTCATCGTATTTGCACAGGCAACTGCATTAAGGTTGGGTAGTACCAAAGCCTATGTTAAAAGAAAAGTGGGTTTGTGTTGCACAGAACCAAAACACATGGATAGATGCATCCTCTGCCTCAGAGAATAAGATCCTAAACCAAAGCATATTCAAGACAAACAGAAGTTTTCATTTACTTTGATAGCAACCAGGACAGGCCTTGAAGCCCCAGAACTTCAAAGAAGCTTTGTAGTTCTCTATGACTGTAAGTAAAAATCCATGAAAAATGTAAGCAATTCCACCAGGTCCTGCCACCAAGGGCTGCTTCTTGATCGTGTCAGATTACAAAAGCGACCGACAGTAATAGGGCATTGATTTGGTTTTGGGAATCAGGCAGCAGGTTTGACACTCTTAACACTCATTCATGTGATCCTTTAATTTTCATTCCCTGTGAAATCTTTTGGGAAAGTTATTTTCCTCTCTTTTTAATTTTTTCTAAAACAATTTCCATACTGTACCAAAGCTAAATGTGTATCTTAGTTAGAAAAATGATCATCAATATAGAAAGCAGATCCTGCTCAATTGCATCCGTGATATGCTTCAATAAGAGCATAGACAAGTTCTCCCTCTCTCTTGCTGAGTGCTGTTAACCTTCTCCGAACTATTTACATAGGGGAGTTTTTCAAAGTAATGAATGTTGCAAAAAATGATGTCAGCAGAGAGGTTTTGTTAGTTTGTGCTAAATGATAAATGATCCCATCTTACTGCCCTTCTGACCTCTGCAGGCTATATTTAGAGCCCTGGAATTTGCAGCACTTTTGGATCAAGGTTTGAGTTATATCTCAAAGCATGTGGAAATGTGTCATGTAAATTCTACATGTTGAGCAATATATTGATGAGTCATATAATACAAAACATGACTTAAAATATCTTTTCAAATCTACGCTATACCAGTCTGGTTCAGTCTGCTTCTGCTCATCTTTTCCATGTTCCATTGCTCCCTGAAAATTCCTGCATCTCCATATGTTGCCCTCACCTTTCGTTAGGCCCAGATGTAAATAAAACGTCAGCAGCTCAGTACTGCAAAGCCTACACTGCATTGCAAAGTGGGGTCTAGAGGGACTGAGACAGTTTCTGAAGTTTCCTGTGCTCTGATGAGTGGAAAAGGCAGAAAAAAACTGTTAACTGTGCAGCCCAGACTCCCTCACTTGGTTCAGGCAGCTTTTACCATAAGCAGATGGAGAGTAATAGCAGGGTTTACGCAGAGTATCCCACACACAGAGGACAAATTGCAAAACAGTTCACTATTGTCTAATTACTAAGACTGGGAAATTGCAGAGCCACCACCCCAGTAAGGCACTGGATTAATCTTGGCAGGCCAAGGACAGGCTTCCATTCCACCTTGTGAGGGGCTGAACCTTCGCTTTGCTCTTCCGAGTCCTTGTTTTTCCCTTCTATTTTAATATCTTTTCAGGTCACAGTTTTTCCAGTGAAATTTCCTCAATTTGCTGTTTATCCTAGTCTCAATGAAGTTGTCTTTGCCTGCTGTTTTCTTTTCCATACTTTGCGTATCTCTAGCCAATGTGCTTTCTCACTACGTCTCTTCACAGCTCAAGAGCCTGAGCCCAGGTTGTGTAGCTGGACTTTATCATATTCAGCCTTCAGGTCATGCAAGGCCCCAGCTTGGGGATGTGGATTGAAAATAGGCTCCTCAGAGAAACTCTGACTGTGGACACACTTCTGCCAGTTGCTAAGAAATTCTGAAGATAGGGATGTTTTTCTCGTGACAACATGGGTGTAGGTAGGCGTCTTTGTGAAACCAGGACTCAGCACCTGATGCCTTAGATCATGATTTTTGTTCTCTGGGTGGGAAGAGCAGGAGGTGAGATTACCACCCACTTGTCTACTAATAGTCTAGCATTTGGAGCATCTACCCTGCAAAGGGCAGTATGAGGTCTGGGACTTGCTTAAAGCCTTGTCTCTCAAATCCCATGAGAGTGCTGTAAGAAGCAGTCTGGAGGGGAGTTATTCTGCATTCTGTGGCAGCAGCCATTCCTGGATTTTTGGCAGTTGCCTGCCCACATAGGGCTGCCCTGACAGAGCTCAGGAACAGCTTTGAAGCAGCCCATGCCCCAGCATGGCTCTCTACAGGGCTACGGTGGAGACTATGAGGGAGTCTCCTGGCATTAGGTAGACCTTACTTCCCCACAGTCCAAGTGAAATCCTGGGTATACACCAAAAATATGCAATCAGGCTGGAATTTCTTGAGTTTTACAGTTTGAGTTTTACATACTCAGAAACCTGAGTATGTTTGCCTTCCAAGTCTATTTGACAAGGGGTGAAGGAATCACTTTGGGGGAAACTCAATATGAATGGTTAATAGCTTTAGTTCTCACGATGCAAACTGGTATCCCTAACCTCCCCATGAATTCTTAAGATATTCTTAAAATATTTCCTCCAAGTTTTTCATCCTATTTCTGCCTCAGGGGTTAAACTGAAGGGACAGAAGTGCCTGGCTGTGCTATGGATCTCTTCCCATGAGCACCTCAACATGGGTCTCATGGCAGGTTCAGGCACAGACCTTGACTTCTACCTGCAACTCCAGACATCTCAGCTCAGTTGTCTCTGCTGCCAGCAAGGTGGAGTAACACAAAGCCAACTTTACACAGAGTCTGAGGCAATGTAATGAGAAAAAAAGACTTCCCAAGAAGACTCCTCTTCTTCCTTTCCAAAACCACTCTTAACTTTTAATCTTGTTTTTGGATTTTAGAAGCATTTTAGCAGATACTGGCTAACAGGAAGAAGGGGGTTTTTTGGCAGATATGTAGAGAAAGATCAGAAGAAACTTGTTTCTCCCTTGACATACAGAACAGGTACAGGCTTCAAAGACTTTTTCATGGGTAGATACGAACTATACTGCAACAATTAGCTTTGTGTGTATCAGTGCTCTGACCCATGCCTCTGCACCATTTCTCAGCAGTCCTTTTGTTCTCCTCGTTAAGGTGCGTGTCAACACCCGGTGCACGTCAGCTCTGACGTAGTGACACTACCGACACCTGTACGCACTCCACTAACACTCCTTAATTTATTTATCGCTCACCTACTATTCCACTAACCTTGATCAAAAATTCGTCCCTTGACGTTGAAAGGGACAAGACTAGATCTTTTGCTTCAAAAGAAAATAGGATAGTACTTGAAACTACTGGGTTTGAACAAAGCTACACTGAGGTGAAGAGAAATCTGGGCACAGTGAAAAATATTCCACCAGGTTCTGCTCATGTATTTTCTGCAAATCCTTACCCCATCTACAGAAAATCCTTATTCTAGAAGAGCACCAAGAAGAGCTGCCTGAACCTTCAGTCTGCTCTCTAACCCCGTTCCTCATTTTCCTTGGCATAATGGATCTTATTTTAGTTTCCCTGTTTTACAGGTGTTCAGGGACTAGAGTAGTATATGAAGTCCATGATCTCTCTCTACACAGCAATGCATTCGTTATTGATTATACAAGATGGATTCATCTAAAGGCATTTGCCATTTTAAAACATTTAATTGATATGTTGGAGTTATTAATTCATTGGTAATTAAGATTTACTAAAGGTTTTCCTTCTGAAAGCACATTTTTGAGTCCTACAGTCAGGAGATATCATTATTATGTAGTTAGCTCTTTCATCTTCTGCATGTCGTTTCTGAGATACAACAGGGAGAAGAGTAGCAATGTGTGAACATTTCTCAATACTATTTTGAAGAGGGGAAAAGGAAGAGAGAAGGTGTTGAAATTTAATTTTCATTTTTACCAAGGCTGCCTCTGATAAAAGCTGCAAGAAGCTGCAAAAAGATGCCTCTAAAATAAGACTAGCATAACATTATTAGCTAAAGGTTTCTTTTCCCCACAGTGTAAGCAAAATCAGTCTCGCATGCCAAGGACTAGGAAGAGTTTGGTTCCTATAGTGACTGTTACAGCAACTGTTAGCATCCCAAGTGTGTTTTCATCTAATGATAGAAATAGCTCAAATTTCCTTCCAGAGACAGTCGCTGGATGAGTGGAGTGTTTATTTCATGCATACATCTACAATAAGATGAAACAGATCAGAAATGAAGACTGGAGAAAGACCAAAGAAAGTTCTGCTGTGATCTGGATGCAAAGGCTATTTTGCCTCCACTCCCTGCTGTTTGTTTGTAGCTCTTTTAAATGCTGCAGATACCTTTCTGGGGAAAAAGAACAAAACAAAATTAAAAAAAGAAAAAAAAAAACCCACAAAAAAAACCCAGAACAAGACAGGCGTAGAACACAACTTTTCATATATGCTGAAGAATACACGAGCCACAGCTAAATAAGAATCTCTTAAGCAAGTCAGGACAATTACAGGTAAGACTATTTTAACTGACTCCAGGGACTACTTCTTACAGCATCAGTCTAGGACACCATTGGAATGAATAATAATAAAGCTGGAGCCATTGTAAATGAAATATTTTCTTTATGTAAAGACAAATGTATGTTACAACTTTTCAGTGTGCTGCTCTTCCTAATATTGATAAGGGAAGTGCTGGCATTCCCAAAGTCCTGATGCAGAGCACAGGCATCAAATTCAGTTTGAGATTCCTTGGAAAAATTATGGATTATGGTAAGAGAAGTCAGGACAAATCTAGCTCAATGAAGAACAAATCATGTACTGAGAAAGAATTGTGGAGATATTTGAATAAGGATCTTCGATAATCAAAAGCTGGGGTTATCTTTGGAAAGTCCATAGGTTTAAAACCTGACTTTTGACTACGTGATTTAAAGCAGCAGAACCTACAACTTGACAGAGTCTCCAGACAGGTACTCCAGGGGCACCTTTCTGAAGTTTGGATTAACTCTTTGCTATGTTATATGGTATTCATGATGAAAGTGCCTCTCCTGTGGCCAGAAGTCGCATTATTCCCTGCAGACCATCGCCTTTTGGGACATGCCTGATGTATCTAGGACTAGTAGCAAGAGTTGGGTAGTGCTGCTTTTGCAGGCCATCTTCTGTATCCCTGCAAGCCCTAAATTGTTATTGGTTCCTTGAAAGCAGTGAGGGTCAAGGCAAGAAGGACTGCTGCAGAGGAGGAGGCCTCCAACCTCCATAATCTAGCTTCAAGTGACTAGGAGGAAAAATTTCCTGATATTTAGAAAATGACATGTCAGATACTAAAGCAGCACAATCAACTCACAGTGGTTTACATGCATCTGTCTTCTTGAAGAAAAAAAAATGTATGACCTTCATAATGACATAAATGTATTTATTATTTTGCATGTATATATTATCTTGCATTTCATGGCCTTCCTAAATTAGGGGCACACACAGAATAGGTACAGCTAGTCACTTTTCTCCAAATTTTAAACATTTCAGAATTAGGACTGCACATCTCTTTGCTACATCCCTCCTTCTAGCCCACATAAGAGGTGGAAGCAATGGCACTGTGTAAATGTGCATTAACACTAGGAAAAAAGGAGAGAGGCTAGATGCTGTTATGTGATGTGTGCATAATGCCATTAGCAGCCAATTCATGAGCAAAGAGCAATTTAGGGAATCAAACTGGTGCCATGCATGCCAAGTCCCCTTCACAAGTGCCTAACCTGAGAAAGAAACTCACCACTGGTGAGGCATTCCCCAAAGAGACAGCAAGATTGTGCTGGAATGGCTTTAAAGAAGAATGAAAAAAGGGAGAAACAAACTGTCACCATATTAATTTTTATTGTTATGCAAACCAAAAGGTGTGCATTTCTAGATAATACTGTAAATACCAGGAATTTTGTAAATATATTGCATGAGAAAGAGAAGAGGAGGGGTATGGAAAACTGCATGTGGACAAATAAGCTTTTTAACTGAGACTGGCTTTTCTTTCAGGAAAGATCCAAAGGATGCTCTACAGAAAGACTTTCTGTCCTTTTTACCTGACAGTTAAAAAGGAAGATATTTCTCGTTCTGGCCTGTCTCCTTCTGACTGAGAAGATGAAATGTGCCAAGAACACTTAAGTTCAGATTTTTCAAAAGCAATTTTCAATGATCTTTTGATGCTGACCTCACAGAGATTAAGGGAGCCTGAATTTTGGCTAAGGGTGGTTGGTGTGTGGTGGGTGTCCTTCATATTTAGGTGGGACAGCTCATAAGTTGTCAGTATAATTCTCCAAAATTCATCTTCTGTGCAGCTCACTGTGCTTTTAATTACAAAGAGCATCGGGAGGAGGCCAACCAGAGCACAAGTATCCTCATCAGCATTCATTCCGAATGCTGGAACTGGTGCTGTATACACAGCCTATCAGGATTTTGTTGCCATCTAAATGATGAACATAAAGCCAATTTCTTTGTACAGGCCCCTTTGCAACAGGTCCAAATTGCCAGTTATCCTCACTGAGGGAAGGAGGGAGGTGTGGATCCCTGCAGCTCTGGCCATGCTGAAATTCATTCTTGGATCTCAAGAAATCTTGTCCTTCTTATCACCCTAGTCTTTTCCTTAAGTTTGTATTTTACTGACACATCACATCAAATGTGTAAAAAGTAGAAAAGCCTGGTATTAACTCAGTGATATTTAATTATTTGCTCCTCCTACCCTCACCTGCCAATCCTAAAGGATTTTGGCTCTCTTGTCATGTCTTCTTATCTACTTGCACTGCCTCAAACCTGAAAAGATTCACCCAAAGGCAGCAGTAATTCCAGGAATTCTCTCTCCAGCAGGTTTTTTTTCTCTATAATTCCTGTTTTTTCAGGGAAGAGGACTTGGAGGATGGAAGGAACATAACCCGCTCCCCTGGAAGTCCAGCATGGACATCCATGTCCTGTGGGTGCTATCCAGGAGTGAATTTCCTATGGAAACATCACCGGTGCTTGTTCTGTGAGTGAGCTCTGCAGCCTTTCATTAGTGATACTTTCCCATGTAAAGCTCATTTTAGGTAATTTCAGAGCCTGGGGTGTCAACCCAGAAATTTGCTGATTGAAGTCAGCAGGACAGACTGCCTGGGTAACAAAGTGAGGCCATTGCTGAACACCACCTACCTGTATGTAGCTCTGTGAAGCCAGATAGATTCAAATACTGAAGCTGAAATCAAAGGGCACCTTTCAGATAAAATGCTTCCCAGTGATGGAACTGGTGTTCTGTGCCGGAATGTAAGTACCAGTCCAACATACATTAGCACTTTATTGGATGAGAGGTGTTGATCTGAAGGTATGGCAGTGAAGGAAAAAATAAAAAAAAAAAAAAAAAAATAAAAAAAAAAAATAAAAAAAAAATCTGTATTTGCCTTTATAAGAAGAATTTTAATTAAAAATAAGGGTTTAAATATTAAAATATAGAACATGTATGGGTTTTAATTTCAGATGTTTATTAAAATTTTCCTAGATTTTTACAGCATTTAGAACTACATTTATTTTAAGAAAACATTTTTCTTTTGATTCATGTTTTCCACTGTGTTCCTTACTTTCCTTTTTATGTGAGACAGAAAGCTCTCCCCTCTCTGACTCACATCCAAAAGTCAGCAAGACCTACAGAAACTGCCCAGATAATTTAGACAGTCTTTTGCTGCCCATTACATGCTAACCTAAACCACAAGTATAGTACCAAGTTGTCACATGTAAAAGAAGATTTAAAATTCAGGTCCTGTACATCTGAAACATTTCATTTTCTCATATTGCTTTCCCATGTTTGTTATTCTATTAGGCCCAACTTGCATTGTATTTTTGTCCATACATTCTGCCTCCCCAAATCCACACTACAGTGCGATTTCAACTCCCAGGCTGTCCTGCAGTTTCATTTCCCACTCCAATTTTCCACTGCACTGAATATTAAAGTGGTGCGCTTAACGGGGTTGTCTTTTATCTGCCATGTCTGTAGTGGGAATTGTGAGTGTTCATATGCTGCGGTTTGTAGAGGTGCAAGTCACTTCTTACTCAGCTGCAGATGATATCTGTATTTCAATTATTATTGCAATGGAGACAGCTGCAAGATACCTGCCAATTTTTCTATCATCAATATTGTAAAATTGACTCCTATGGACCAGTATCTTTAAATTTTACTGCTTTACACTAATAAAGAGTGATCAGAATAGCAGAAATGTGTGATGAGAAACCATGTTGTTGATGAGCCAGAAATCATCCAGATTTCTTCTTTTCCTGACTAGCATTTTGGGTGAATAGGGATCAACAGCTGGAAAAAGTGGTGACATAGTAGTTGTACTAATACTTAACTTTCTCCCTTCCCTTTAGAGATTTTATGTTGAAAATGCTCCCTTAGGAGCATTTTTGTATGAATGACTTCTATTCAGGAGGGAAACTGAAGTGAAATCTCATTTTAAAATAACAACAAATAAACAATAACAACAAAACAAGTGGAAAATAGGGTGAATTGTAGTAAAGGATTATTCATTTTTAAATATCATCTATTTCAGACTAAAGCATGAGCAATACACAGTGAAAAATTTGCTTTGAAACACATCTTAATGGAGAAATATTCTCTGAAGTATTAATTACAATAGATGTTATATGCAACAGACAGAGAGTATGGAGAGAACAGCCTGATCGTTTGCTGATAATAACTTTCCAAAATCTAGTCGATGGAGAGCAACACACACATTGATAAACCAGCCAGTGAAAAAGCCTTGGCTGTTGTCCAAGGCCATTAAATGGGGCAAAGCCAATGCAGGTCAACGGAGTGAGGAGGAAGAGACTGGCTGTCTGACTAAGAACACATCTTCATTCTCCTCATCCACTGGCATGAAAAAGCATTTTTGGGTTTGGTGACAAGGGTTCTACTACTATATCAGACAACAGGGATCAAAGAGGCACAAGAGAGTGTCCTACATCCATCTCCTAGCCCAAAGGCAACCAAATGCACCCTGTGCTGCTGATACTTCCTACATTTCTTACCCTTTGGTGAAGAAAATGCATGAATAATCAATTAAGACCATCTCTTTTCATGATTTTTTTTTTTTAATCATTCTTAAGGTGGTGGAATCAGAAGCCAAACTGGCCAGAAAGAGAAACTCTGAAGATGTGAAAAATTACTTCACAGAATTTGGGAGCCCTATGCACTCTGAGATTTTGTTTTGATCTTTCACCACTTTAACAGCATTATAAGAGACTGCCTGTAATCTTTTAGACAAAATAATTTCCTTGGTTGCTGTGATATGTTTTCTTTGGTTTTCTGCATTTGTTTTGGGTTTGGGGTTTTTTGTGTGATTATTTTTTCTTTTTAAACAATGTTACGTGAAAAGTAAGTACTTACTCTTATATAGGTCACAATTTCTTACTAAACATTGCTACTGCTGCAGTTGATATGTTAAATCCACTTCTTAATAGTACAGGAAAATGTGTCAGGCACATGTCGGACTGAGCAGATGTCAGAAATAAAAGGTCTCAGGAAACACAGCTGAACTTACACATGTATGAGACATTTTCTTTTGGCAGGTAGAAGACCTTCCGATTTGTGTTTTGTACCAATCTGAAAAATCAATGAGAAGTATTATGAACATAGGACAGTTCCGTATAGAAGGATATAGGCTCAGGCTAAGAGCATTGAGTTCCAGTGTTTTGGTTTGTATTGCTTTGCTGTGTTTGCTGCTGGGTTCCTACTCTCCATATCAGGGAACTCCATGCTTGGCCAAACAACAGAAATAAATGCCAGGAGTGAATTTGGGGCTTGGTATCTAGGAAGGATGACTTTGCCAACCTTGAGTGACTGGTGCTGCGTGATCCTGTATTTAGAAGATTTTGGGGTGCTTCAGTGTCAGGGGAGGACAGAGGGTTTTGTCATGACTGCCCTTCAGTTTTGACTTAAAGTTGTAATTTCAGAAATAAGATCAAAAACATGAAACCAGTCTGGAACCAGTTTATTGCTGTTGGTTGCTACACTGAGACAGGAGTGAAGAATGGATGGGAGAAGGATGTCGAGAGCAGCACAATGGCAAGTCAACGTGTACCACATTCAGCAGCACGGGCATAATAACCCCAGAACAGCTGATGTCTGTACCAGCAAGCCCAGCTCGGGCCGAGCTCGGGTGCATGTGCCCTAGCCGCAGAACCCATCTACTGCATGTGATGCTGCAGCCCCCAAACCGGTGAAAAGTGTTAAAGGAGATTGGACCTGGGAGTGACCGACTTGGTGGAAACTTCTAGGGGAATAAGTAGGTGCTTAAGGTTCTCCGGCCGTACAAGGGGATTTGTGCCAGTAGTGGATCAGCTGTGCTTCAGGAAATCATCGTCCCCACTTTCTCTCTTGATGTGTTTTACTATCTAGAGGACTTGCCCCATCTCCAGGAGACAACGCTACCCGCCCTGCGGGGTCCCGACAGCCGCCTCCCCAGGGGCCGGGGGCGGGCGGAGGTGGGGGACCCGCGGCTCACCTGAGGCGGTGGCAGTGGCCACGCCTCTCCCTGCTGTGTCTTTAAAGCCCTCCTCCTCCTCTTCCTCCTCCTCTCCATCCCTCCATCGTTGCCTCGCCGCTGCCGCTCGTAGCCGCCGGGCTCTGCCTCGCCCGCCTTCTCTCCCCACCCTCCCTATCCCCGCCGCCAGCCATGGCCGACATGAAGACCGGCATCTTCGCCAAAAACGTCCAGAAACGCCTCAACCGCGCCCAGGAGAAGGTGCGCTCCGGGGCGGGGGAACCGCTGGGAAGGGGCGGAGGGGGAAGAAGGGTGCGGCGGCGGTGCCC
>VZTI01003798.1:623408-691488 GCA_013397865.1 Struthidea cinerea | reverse complement strand
TATATATATGTATGTATATATTTAAAAATAATCAAGAAAAAGTATTTATATAAGATACCCGATTTTTTAGTGGCACAGGTTCAACTTTTAGATGGAAAATTTTAATACTAACTTGCACTGCACATGAAACAGATGGAAAAGTCCATGTGAACCCTGTACTTAATACACTTTTGAACTTTCAAACAGTAAGTACAGAGGCATTGTTATGAGCATTTCTGCCTAAACTGTTTTTTTTTTTCCTTTAAACAAACATCAGCAGAATCCCCTTATTTTAACAAAGATATGACATACTAACAGGATAGTAATAGATTATATTACTGTGTACTTAACATGAAAATAAAGTGCATATTGTATACTTGGCCTGATTTAAAAATGGGCAAACTAGCTAAGATAATCTTATATTTTAAAATGGAACTGTATGAGCAATCAAAATCCACTGTTTTTGCCACATTTGTCTCTTTTGCTATTTTTAAGAAGTGGTATCTTTCAATCACTAATTATCAGAAAAAGTACAGAGACAGGAAAAAAATTAATCAAAAGTATTAAAAAAATGCACTTTGCAAAATACTACTTCAAATTCTGAAGAGGTGTAAGGATGAAATGCTGTGATAAGATTATCTTACAAACCTTTAAATTAGTCTAAATTTAGGATCTTAGAACTGTTTCAGTCACTTTCTTCCTTTTTAAGGTAATTAAATTTGGGATATATTGTTTGTTGTTTTCTTCAAACTGTATTACAATGGTGAGACAGAATTATATTTCATAGGAAGAATGAGAGATCAGGTAAATATCTCACTGTATGTATTTTACCATGTATTCTAATCCTTATCTGCAAAATTATCAAGGAAACAATTCAGAGCAGAAAAAAAATTGCCCATAAAGAGAGTACGTATAGATTAATTTTATACGAGTTAAGTACACTGAAAGATTATAAAGGAGCAACAGTGTCGTGGTTAATTTCAGAAATGTTTTGAAGTTGGTCATTCTCCCTTGGATGACAGAAAATAGGGACCCCCATTTTGGGAAAGGGGCATGCCCCCAAATTTTTTCTTGCCTTAGGTCAAGTGATTTGGCCCTCCCATATTGATCCATCTATTTATCTATGCCTGAAATGGCTTTTCTGAGGGCAGTCCTTGTCTGCATGCCTGACTGGCAGTACTGTTTCTAGTGGGATACGTTCCCTTTGTCTTTGTGCCTTCTGTTTAAAGATCACTCTGGGCAAGTGAGAGGAAGACACTGCGTAACGTGCATATGAAATGCAGACTGCCTTCCCACTATTACACCTTTCTAAATTTGATATAGTGCCTTTTGTTGGGCTTTCTCTGTGTATTTTAAGTTTCTCTTGGAGTGGAGCATAAGAAACTTGGATAGTGAGATTAACTGTATGTTAAGCGTTTAGCTAGATGGAAGGCAAGGAGGTCAAGTCACCTTTAGTAAGTATATGACAAATGAAAGAGGGCAGAGAAAAGATGGGACTGGATGACTTGTTATGATTTGAGAGCCAAGAGGAAATACTTAATTTAACAGATCACTGGGGATATTGTTGTTCTGCTTTTCCATCTGATCTCCATTGAAAGGAAAAAAGAGATCATTCCTATGTAATAAACTGTAATTTAATTAACAATAAAACCAACTGCTACTATAGAAAATTGTATTTTAAATGTAGTTATGGTGGCTTTTAAACCCAGAATTACACATGGACTGAAAAGTTGCAAGAATTAACTAGATTTTGAAGTTCAAGTAGCTTTTCTTAGTTTGACACCTGATGGTTGTTGGATGGCAAGTTGAGAAATGTAACTACTTAAGTGTAACTAGTAATTATAACTAATATTAGTACTTAAGTATAACTACTTAAAGAATGTATCACAATGTTCTCATTTAATACCTCCCTCTTTTTTTTTCCCCTCCTACCAGGTGTGTATCTTTTTCTGCAGTCACTTCCTCTCCCTTTTCATTAAGAGTATACAAGTATTCTGCATGACCAATAAGTTGTAAAGAGACTGCTGCAATGTATTTCACACCTTTATAGGAAGTGACTTTAGTGCAAATAAACCAGTACATACCACAGACTAGGGAAGGGCATGCTTTGCTCTGTATTTCAATGTATGCATTTCAAATAATCTTAGTATAAAAATGTTGAAAATTCAATTAATTTTAAAAATAAGTTAAAACAAACTTTCTTTTGAACCTACAGTATAAGCAGATACAACTAAGCATCACAAAAATAATTAAGTTTGCTAAAGGGAAGTAAGGCAGAGCAATTCTTAAAAATTGAATAAAGTATTATGTGTACTCCACTATACAAGTTGGCAGCCATATTCAACATATGCAATACTAAATGAAAATAAGGGGAAAGCTTTTATAAGGCCAAAGGTGCAAAGACTTGCAGTTTTGAAAGCAAATGCCAAAAAGGCCACTCAAATTAGACTCACTGTACTTTCTCCTCAAGTGTGGAGACTCAAGCATGCAGTTCTGAGATCAGGACTGGAGACAGTTTCCTTTCAAACTGTTTCTAACAACAGAAAACATTTATGGAGCTTCTTTGGCAAATGTTTTTAGGTTAGTTTGACACAAACGTCTATGAGCATCTTGATTCTTTCTTAAAGAAGGTGAATTAACACCATTAAGATACTGTTTTTTTCAGCACTTGTTGAAACCAAAGGCTTGTTATCAACTGTATTTAAATATATTAACACTTAAAAACCTTCACAGATGCTAGTTGATCTGTCAATGTAAAGTATGTTTAGCAATCTGACCACTGCCCTTCTAGTACATGACCAGTATTGATTCAATTCCATTGTAAAATAAGCAAGCTGGCAAGATACAAGGTAAATTCCAATCTGTTTACAAAGGCTAAGCAAATACTTGTTAAAAATTTAGAGATGGTGTGTTACAGTATAGTTGCACAGTGCTTATGTCTACTGAATACACAAATCCAAACTTTATGGAACAAGACCATCATAGATCTTTCAATGTCTGATAACTGGACCATGGTCACAGCTCCCAGCAAAGATCTAGCAGCCTGTCTCACAAAAGTAACAATTAAGGCCTAAGTCTCGAGCTGTGTTCCTTCACCATTCCTCAGGCCTTTGCTTTGTGGTATCGTAAGCTCTTATTACTTCAGACTGGGAAACTATTCCATTTTCATCTTGAGAGAAGGCGTAGCCATCTGCAGATACAAAGCAAAAGAGAAACAAATTAAGTTTTGATCAATTTTATTTTTTTAAAGCTTTAATAGAAACAACTTAAAGAAGGTGAATAAAGGGGAAAAAACCTCTTTTCAACAGTTAGTAAAATCCTGTGCCATTTCTTACAAAATTTTGCAGTTATAAAATAGCAGAAAGAACTCTGCGCAGTATCTCAGGTATGAAGGGAAACTTAACCACAGGCAAAGAACATGGTCTAATGGGTTTAGGATACTGCATCTTTACTATAAATAAATGCAGCAAAAGACAGAATTTTACTATGTTATTAATGGTATTAATTTTTGTCAGTGAACACTTACGAAGCAAGTTTTGCTGCAAAGAGTCAGAGCGATACAAGTTCACATGGTTCTTCTTAAAAACATTCTTCAGTAGCTGGGCTCTTTCAGTTAAGCTAGAAAGAAAGTAGACACGTGAAAAATATTTACTTACTAATTACCCTATCCCTTTATCTTTGAGTTTGCTCAATGGGAATTAATTATTAAATGAGAAGTGTCCACTCCCTTTTTTCTTTTTAAATTGTGCCTGATGAATTACCAAGATGATGATTAAAAGCTTGTGTGAGGACAGATTAAGTCCAGACCCCTGGTAATGATTTTATTTGTCACAGTACAGCGGCAAAATATCCGTTTGAAACACTGCTGTGTGCTGACAACACAAGTAAATGAATAACATTGTGAACCTTTGAGTGCGACTCCTTTAGAAACACACAATGTAAAGAGAAGACACTGTCTTCCTTGATGTAGCACAGCTTGAATAGTGCCAGGCTGAATTAGTCTTTTTTTTTCTTACTTAGAAACTGCTCCTAGCCTCTATTGACACAGTACCCCAAGGGGATTGGAAACGAGGTGGAGGTAAAGCCACATTCATGGTCATCAGCTGTGTGTACAGAAACATATCACTTCCATGAAAAGTGTTCTAGAAAGGAGTATTCCCCAGGAAACTCCAGAAGGTGTTTTTCTGGAGATCATACTCAAATAACAGACTACTATTGCTGCTAAGGCTGGCCCATCTCCTTCCTTCCCAGCACTACTGAGTCTGTTGTGTTGCATGCTTATCGTGCTCTAGTGTGACTCAAGGTACTCCCCATTTCAGCCCAAGTGGAAAACAGAAGCATTTAACATTTTTTAAATTGCGACTCAAGCATCAGTCGAATGCTGCAAACTGTAGTGAAAGGAATAGCAAAGGTATTGGGTCTCCTGTCTGTCTTTCTCATACTAAAGTTCTGTCTAATCGGAACTTATGTTACCAAATAAATACCAGGTAGATGAGCCATAGCTCAGAAAAATTGCAAAATCTATCAGTTTTAATAACATACTAAATATGTGCAAAGGACTATATTAAGAAAACCACCCAAACAAATTCTTCAGTGTCTTCCTCTTGATTTGATATTCATTGTGAATTACAGCCCGTGTTTCAAGAAATACCAACCTATCACTCAAACGTTTCAAATGCTGAAAAATCCAGCCCTCTTTCTATGTAAACTGGTCTAAAAATTAGTTCAGTTAAAAAGAAGGCATACCTTACGTTTAATCTGAGTATATAGTGATTTGATACTGCTACAGTTTTGCTAGATTAGTGAAGTTGTCTCTTGTGCAATGATGTAGTAAGTAAAACACATTTCACACACCTTAGGTTACCAAGTTATGATCACTCAAATTACTTTTTAATGTTATTGTCAATTAGCTCAACAGACTTACCTTCCCAGGCTATCAACCAGACTAAGTGGTGCAAGGAAGGGAACTAGACTGCTTTCCTTACTAGATTACCATTCGAGACATTAAATTAGAAATGTTCATTCTTTCTTCAGTGACTATATACTTCTTACATATGAAGCTGAGCCACTGTTTAAGCTGGAGAGACTAATGGTTTTATCTCGCTTTTCTGTTCCCCTCTAGTGGTGGTTAAAGCACATGGCGAAAGCTTGGCTTTTCTAAGTTGGAAAAGGAAAATAAACCTACTATTTCCACACCCACAGAGGAATGCTAATTGGAAAATCTACAGGGTAAGGTGATAGGCAGGGGAAACTGCTTCTGTGGCCATGTTTTGAATGAAAAGATGGAATGAGACTTCCTTGTAAGAAAAAAATTAGGTACCAATTCCAGGAAGGTAGTTGGCATCTGCTGACTGAATCAAGAATGGAGAGGCTGAAGTACTGAGACACATCCTACTCTCAATGCTTTCCCAAGCTAACTCTCTGGGGATTTTTTTATCATCCTGCGTGCTCCTCTATGCTGTGTAGGAGCCTTCTTTTTCAGTTTGGAGCTGTAAACTGTTTAAGTGACAACACTAATAAAAAATTAGGGACTGAAATCTAAACTGCAAGAATACACAGTATGAATAAATAAATCAGTATCTTCATGTAAGATTGGAGGCCAAGGAGGTGGAAGACCATGGGTACACTTAGATGCAGTTATCAGCTGTATCTCTTTTGCAATACATCTGTGAAATTCTTATTAATGTGAGTTGAAATAAACAAATTTCTATGAAATGTTTGACAGGTGTTATTTTATAATAAAAATATTTTATTAAAAACATTAGCATGCCTATTATAGCATTCTTGGTACCACCATTCTTTACTCGTGTTCCACAGTGGAATGTTCAGATTGCTTAAATGCTAAGCAGTGAAAATACTACCTCAAAGCTTTACAAGAACATGAAGTATGCACATGTCTTAGCTGATGTATAATGAAGTTTCCACTGCACAGATCTGATTGCTGGTAAAGAAAATACACAATACATAGGAGATACACTTGAAAAAAGTGCTTTCAGCTATTCAGGTATTAAATTCTGCTCTTTTTCTACAATTGAAATACTGTGGGCTCTCTATTATAAATCACCCTATTGTCATTCAAAAGCATATTTGAATATCTACAAGTGAAGCCAAGAAAACATAGTTTCATAGTTAACCAATGTTAGATCACAGTAACTAAATGCCTGTGCTCATTATGTGTACCTATATGGACAAGCAGAATATTAACTATTTTTGAGCATGAAATGTATACCTTTACAGGCAATTAAACACAGTTACAGAAAAAAAATTACTAATTTATGTATTCCTGACCAACCACTTATCAGGTCTAAAAATAATTTCTCAGTGAACTGAATTAAAAACAATGATTTTATGAAGCAGCATTTGAAGTATGTATCTCTGAAGATGTTTCCACAAGTTTGGGCTGTTATTCATGTTATTGTTAGTCCATGTAAGATTCAAAACAGTAATAATATTTTCGCAGTAAGTATTAATACTGTTGTTTCTGCTTAAGCATTTTATATAAGTTATCAAAAAAACCCTTTCTGAACAATAGTTGATATAAAAAAAAGTATCCTTTTACCTTAGTTACTTCAATTTTAAGTAGAAATGGCTTAGTGGCATTTCAATTTTATGTCTCTAATGATAGAAATTGTACTTCTTGTGGCACCAATTTGTTAATACACCGAAGCTGCTCTATTATGCTATCAAGGTACCCTCAAGTCAGTAGCATTCCAACATGAAAGTTCACTTTCTGTTGGAAAAGTGGCTATGCAAAATTTGCACGTTCTTACTCAAGATATATTCTTACTTAACTGAAAAATACATGGGACAAAACAAATTTTACTGTGTTGCTTACAGAAGAACCAAATAAAGTATTTTTGGACAGTTTTGGTGAAAAAGCTCATTGAACATCCTTACACATACTGAAACAGCAAGATACAATAGCAATGCTCTTCCTGAGCTTTCAATGAAAACAGTTTAAAAACCTTTTCAAATCATCACGGTAAAAACACGAAGGATGGAAGATATTAAGACTGTATTATCATGTCCTACTTTTAAAGCACATTCTAAAGTACAATACAAGTATTTTAAGAACAATATTTTAAATTATTTCAATGTCAATGCCAATTTTTATGCTGATTTTCAGAAAACAGCCAAAAGTGCAAATTTATAATTTAAATAGAAAATTCCCATCCTAAGAATCTTTGACAGGAAAACACCAAAAGGGCAAAGCCTTACAATATTAGCTGTAATTAAATGCACTCAAAATGATGTCAACACAGTTCTAAAAAATGTGCAACACATATATTCTAGCTGAAAAAAACCAGCAATAAAAATTAACAATATCATACTTCATAGAATCACAGAATGGTTATGGCTGAAATGGACTTTAAAGATCATCCTAGTTCCAGCCCCACTTCCACTAGATCACGTTGTTCAGAGTTCCATCCATCCTTGAACACTTCCACATCCACAACTTCTGTGAGCAACCTGTTCCAGTGCCTCATCACCCTCACAGTAAAGAATTTCCTCAATATCTGAACTAAACCCACCCCCTTTCAGTCCTATTATGACACGCCCTTATACAATCTCCTGGCTTTCTTGTAGGCCCTCTTCTCAGTAAACATGCAGATACTGATTGATTACAACACGTATCCAACAGAAGAATCCTGACCTGTTATCTGTGGAAGCTGAGACTTTTATTCTGTGTTGTAGTATTTCTAAGATGGGAGTGGACAGAGTGGAAAAGTTTCTGAGTTATCTTTCTCACTATTTCCCAGTTACCTTTTAATCAAGCAGTGATTTATATCTTCTTAGGTTATTTTGGCATTTCATGAGAAAAAATCCCTTTTTCTGTTACAACAGAAAAAGGTACTCCCAGAGGTATATATGCTAGAATTAAAAAGTCTCATGTACATATTTTAAACAGATGTAGAGGACATTCCTCACCCATTTAACTACTTACTCTACACTGGTAACTAGTTAATCCAGGCTTCTGCAATTTAGGAGACTCAAAAATTCTTACAAAAGTTGAATAAAATTTTTGTAGATGCAAGTAAGCCAGCTATTAGACCATTTCTTTAACAATGAATTCCTTCTCCATAAAAGGTAAAGTTTTGGCTCCATTACCTGAATTTAAATACATTAAAAAATAATGGATGGAATAAAATCTTAAGAGATACTGAGTTGTGTAACATCCATTGATTTGCATGTAAGGTGGATGCTTGTATCATTCAGAAATACTGGTCAAAAAGTAACTTTGTGGAGAAGGAATAGATCTAAGAAAGACATTCTGGCAGGTAACTAAAAAGCTCTTGTGGAGCCCTCATGACTACTTAACTGTGGGATAAAAAGATAATTACAAAACCGATGGTGAAAACACCAAGTTCATTTTACCTATGTAAGAAGGGATTTGGAAGACATGCTGTGTGCAGAATGAGGGAAAAGCATCCTGCCTAGACAACTGAAGTAGCTGAATTGGGAATACAAGAGAAGTCTGGTATACAAGACAAGGAATGCAAGTATGAAATACTAAAAAGGTAGGTTACCTTACTATTTTCTATATCTACAAGATGTTCCCCTTTTAGCACCATCCAGTACTAATGTCTGCTTTCTTTTCTGCATCTTGTTCTTCTGCAGCTTCTTCTCTTCGCAAAAGAGCACAGAGCATACATTGCTTCTGGCTCAAAGCTCAGCACACTGATAGTTGAGTTGGTTAATTTGGAGGAAGATCTTGCCCTCAATCTGTCTGAATGACCACTGCCAGTGGAGAAAAGCACCTGTAACAATCCATTTACATCACCTTTAAAAGCAAGAGAACTTACTCTTGCAAGCACTAGTTAGGTCTGGCAGTGATGAAGGAAAAGTAAGGTCTAAGTAGGAATTGCCACCAACTAAGGGGTCTTGCAGTACTTCCAGTGTGAAGCTGCTGCTACAAAGACAGTAGAGAGCCTGACAGGAGATTATATGCAGGTATCTCCTCTTTTGTAGCCCACCACACCAGACTAGGTGTTCCATGGGCTTGGATAAGCTTCCAGGCCTCTTGGCACCTCCCCTGTTCCTTGTTACCAGGGAAGATGAATCCAACTACAGACAAAACATTCTTGTGAAAGCTCTCACACAAGCTGGATACTTGCCCATTAAAAATGGTGGTTATCACTTTGGTATCTGATGTCATTTGATCTCATCCTGGTAAATCCTAGTAAGCTGATTCCCACTGAACTGGAGGAGGGATACAATAAGATTGAAAGGGAAAGGAAACTAAAGCATCTTATAAAGTACTTTCTGAAAATTGAACCTATAGTAAAAGAAGTGGCTGTGTTTTTTCTGCTCTCTTTCTGTGCATAGCTTGGTAGGAAAAAAGCCTTCTTGGCTAAGTTTTTTGCCATGAAGATACTAAAAGAACAGCCATCCAAAGAAAAGAAAGAACAGGAAAATCAAGTATCAGCAGTTTTGGCTTTTTTTTAGACTTCACAAAACTCAAGAAAATGAAGACAAGAAAAGAAAGCTCTAGTTCAGCCAAATGGCACTAATGAAATGGAAGGGGGGCAGAGGGGGATTTTGTCATCTCATACATTCAGTGAGTGCTTGCTACGAGTTCAGCTGGGGTTAAAAAGTCTGAAATATTTTAGTAAGTGCACACCTTTACATGTAGAAAATGTCCAGTTGCTCAGTTTTACCTTCTCCCCTTTCAAATTATCTGCCTGGTCCATGAAGGAGGATGTAACAAGGGAATTCTTGTGGAGTCTTAAGTTAAAAATTTTTCTTACTTCATATAGGTTAATCAAATTAGTTTGCTCTGGACTGGCATTAAATACAAAGCCAGCTTATTATATTCAATTTCAGAAAATCCTAGACAGATTTTTTCTGTTTGACCCTATGCTACTGAGCAGCTTTTAAAGAATTTAGTTTTTGGTTTTTGTGCTTAGGCCCTGTTTATGGCTATACTAGAAAATGATGCAGGTTTAAGCTCATTTTGTTCCAACCTATTTTCTTCTTATTTTGTTTGTGAATTAACTGTTAACACACGCAGAAGTGACACAATTGAAATTGTACCTCAAGTTTGTTCTATCCATAAGAACCAGAAACCAGTCAGCTACAAAGAAACACATCAGCTAAAGCTTTAGGTAAAAACCTATATGTAAGCATATGAAAAAACCCATAGGCTCAATAGACCTGAAGGTCCTTCACAGATGCCTTTCATTCGTACAGCTTTTGAAAAATAACCTTTTGTCTTTGATACATGTATAAAGCTTAAAATATTTAGCTTTTTTTTTTTTGACAATGTTCTACAGATTTTTACCGTACCTCTTGCCATGCACAACTGCCCCAGGATCCTCAGACTTTGCTTCCAGCTCCTGAACTTCATCTACTAGTGTCTTGTAAGTAGCTCTCTTTACTCTGTAAGTACATACAAAATACTGCCAGACTTAATCTTCTTGAAAGTAGAACAACAGATGGTTTTAACACTTCTATAAATGTTCAATTTATAAATCCATTTCCCCAGACTTAAAACTAAGCTTTACAAGGAGAAATATCAAAAAACAAATCTAAAGAATGAATTTTACCAGCTGTTCTTGCAAATTAGAAACAAAAATATTTATTAATAAAACACTATAATTATTGAAACATTTAAAATACTACTAAATTTTGTAATAAGGTTTTTCAAAAACAAAGACGGTAAAAAATAATTTTATATAATCACCAGAATTGATCTTAATTTGTTCTTTAGTATATTAGCAATTAGAATACACATTTAGAAGTCAGTATTTCCTTCTGTAAACCCCAGCATTTTCGTACTCACACTTTGTATACTATATCAAGAAGTAAAGCTGTCATAGGAATACACAGGAGTCCCATCCAAAACACTCCAGAGCTGAACATCATAGCTGCCTGAAGAGAAAATGCACAAAATGCGATGTCATGACAAGAACTAGAAAAGATTTTAGAAATATCATGTAGTTAGTTGAGGCTATCAAAAGCGAATTTAAATGAGCCATTCTAGTTTGACTAAGGTGAAATAGAACTTGAAGTCCTTTCTAAAACCGCCTGAGTTGCAATATAAATCCAGTAAATAGTAAGCACTATTTCATGTCGAGAGGCTGGTAGAAAGATACACTGCTTAGCTCTTTCCATGGGGGAATCACCCCTCCACAATGCTGCTCCTTACCACTATGTTGATTACAGGCATTTCCATTAAAATCAGATTTATCAAAAATCCACCCTTTCCCAACTTTGTGAACACAGTTTTCCCCAACATTGTGAGCACAGTTTTCCAGTTTGCAATCAACTCTAACAGGATGTAATGGTTTCCGACCCCTCATATGGATACTGGACACTGTTACAATCATTCTGCAATAAAACTTGCATCAAAGTTAGCTCCCACAGAACTCGCTGTACCACAGTCCCCACACTGCCACAGACTCCTGTTAAACAGACTGCTTAAAAATGAGAAATAAGGAAACAACTATTTACGTAATTCTGAAAGTATGCAACATATTGTTAAATAAAGATCTAACACATTAATGCATGGTGAAATATTTGAAAACCCTGTAATTGTTTTTATCTGTGCATTTGTTTTTTTTATACATAGCTATGTGTAATACATAGGAATTTCTTCTGTTCATAACTTGGTCTGTAGCAATACTAAAAACTAAAACACACTGAATGGCCAAAACAAACATCACAATATATGGACATCAAAGGAAAAAAGTCTTTACCCTTGTAATTCACGCTCAAATGTCTACATCAATAATCGTATAGACACAAGGAGTATGATAAATACTTACTGAAGCACGTTACTAGAAGTTTGACTGCAGTCAGTATTAGAAATACTTTTATAATGTAATTAGATTGTAGAGAGGTGGAAAGTAACATGACTCCACAACAATATCCTTTCAAATCCTTTGTTTCATTACTTGGAGACTAATTTCTTTCAAAGGTTAAGCCTCAGTACGTAAAATAAATAAGCTGAAATTTTACTAGTTTTAATTAGCAGAGCAAGCTTGCAGAAGGTAGCTTGCAGTAGCTGAGGTCTAATTTCTCAGTGTGCAAACATGAACATTTTAGAATTATACTCAATATGGCGATATATGAAAACAGAAGTGAATTATTTTCAGAAAGAACCCTAATTCTCATATAAGCAAAAAGTTTTATTTACCTTGGTTTTGTATCCAAATTCCTAATGACATTGATTCTATGGAAAGCATTACAATGTATTTTAACTAAAAATTTGGTAGGCTTTCCATGGTTATGTTAAAAGGACATAGATATTGCCCTGAGATTCTACTAACTATTTCTGCCAACAGCTGTCAGCAAAGGTGTAAACACTGAGCAGTGGCAGGTTCAAAATAAAACAATTCACATTTTCAAGGAGAAAAAAAAAAAAAAAAGAAAATTTTGCATCAGGAAGTGAAGGAAATGCATTAGTGAAGAAAATGTATTACCAGTCACTTTATAAGCAAAACCTGACTTTTGACATACTTGATGAAATACTCATTTTCTAGAACAGGAGCTAATAGGAAATGTCTATCACAAATGCATTTTGCAAGACATTTTATAATTAAGTAGCAATTAGATAGACGGTTCCCTTAAAAACAAGAAAAAAGCACAAAAATACAACTTGAACTAATTCGGATTGTTACTTCCTATTATTAACAACATTTTTTAATTTATAAGGACATAGCAAAGAGCTGTCCTTGTGTTAGCCACCCGGTATTAAATGTTTGCTGGTGAAACAGCAAAAGTGATAATGTAGGTCTTAGGATGTTAATTCTGACCATTGTAATGCTAACTATGAATGAAGGAACAACTGGCGCCTGCTATTCACTCCATCCAGCCTTTGGCTTTACAAATGAACAACATGAATTGAGGTAAAAAAAAAAAAGTTTTTCTGCGTCATATTTGAAAGCCTGTCAGATTTTTTTTTCTTTTTACAGAGTTAATCCAAACCTAAAAGATTTAAAGCCGACATTTGCGTTAAAGACAGAGGCCCTCTTTGTATTTTTTGGACGAAGAGGGGAAAAAATAAAATCCCACAGAGGTATTTCCTTCCTTTCTGTACAAGAAAGCTCCCCCCTCACTCTGTAGAAAACATTTTTGTCTCTAACTTTTCACATCTCTCTACACAGAGGCAGGTCATCTGGGAAATGGCAAACCAATCCTTTCCAGACAATGGCACTAACAGGAGCAGCCTGTTCTGGGGACGGACTCTGGCTGCCTCTGTTTGTGGTTTACAAATTGTTCCTAATGTGAGAGATTTGTGGTCTATGCCAAGTCTTCCCCCTTTAGGCCTTGTGAAACCAAATGGAATCTGCCACAAAAGTGGCTCCCAGGGGAATTCAGAAGTAATCCAAAATGAGAGCTGGGAAGCCCAGTTTATTGTAGGATTTACAAATCCTGCAGGGAAGATAAATAATTTGTTCTATGTATAGCTCATGCCCAATATTATGACTTTCTAAAATAAATTAACATTGTTTTTTAAGTTTAGATTTTTATATAGGTTCTCATTTTTCAAAAAAGAAAAAAAATCTGAGAAATACTCCTTTTCATGACTTAGTGGCAGATAAGAAATCCTGGCTGCAGAACATTTTTAATGCACTGCTGAAGATGTAGTGTTAGGAAATTACATGTCAGAATGAACAGAGAATATTTGCTTTTTCCTCATTATTAAATGATCTGCCAAAACAGCTAGCTCAGATTTTAAAAAGCCTTTTAAAAATAAGAAAAGATTAAAACACTGGTAAAATTCTTGCTGCAAAAAAGCTTACCCTTTTCAGTTTATCTATTTCAGGTACATATCTTCTTCCTATCAACTACAAAGCTATGATATACCTCAACAGCATCAAACTATCAAAAGTTTCTCCTCTCAACCTACAGAAAAGACTTCATTAGTAGTAGTTATGTGCATGTGTTTGCCTTCATATGTGCCAAAGTACTTACTGTTGTAGTACTAAACCAGATCTGCATTAACTTCCAGTGCAATGAAGTTCCTACAAGTAAGTTCTTGTATTGCCTCTAGTCTTTCTTTGCTATGTAGAGTTTAAAACACATCTTTTAGCTACTTTTAGTTAAGAACTGTGTTCCTCAGAATTCCAAAGAATTAAGTTCCTCTCTATTAGGATCACTGGTTATTAGGCATATTAACCAAGACAGACCGCTGGAAGCAAAAAAGGTAAATTGGGCTGTTCAAAGATCAGCTCTGCTGTTCTTGTTCGAGAGAATGAGAATGTAACTACTGAATATGGAGAAGGATCTTTAAAGTATATCTGAGAATAGCAGATTCTGCCTCACAAATAAATGTCTACCACTAGCCTGAGTACAATCAAACCATGTAGGTTTGAGGAGTCAAAACGGAAACTACCTATCAGGAATTAAACAGAAAAAGAAAAACCCCTTAGACAAATACTTTTGATTCCTGAAGTGAAAGACAAAAAGCAAACTTTAAATAATTAAATAATTTAATAGTTAAAATATGTTAGTATCAGAATGGTAACATAATTTTAGGCTCTCAGGTGAGGATAGGTGACCAAAAATGGATATGTTTTATGGGCTGAATTCTGATTAACTTAAAAAAAGTCATCAATAAGTCACTGAATTTTTTGAAGTAATAATATTCTCCACAAATGTACACTGAAACATTTTATTTCTCTAAACAAGAGGTTCACATAGGTATAGAAAGGAAGACACATACAGATCACTGATTATTGTTTTGCAAAGACTCACAGGTCTGAAAAGACAAGCTGGGAAAACTTGGAAGGGAGATGAAAATGTGCTAAAACTGTAGGATAATGCCTGTAGGGGCCTTCTGCTGAGAATGGGCTTCAGAATTATTTTGGACTGTGAAGGAAAAGCCTAACTTTTATTGTTGAATGATTTCAAAGTTCTTGAAAACTGTACTTCAACCATGCTCTATAATCAAGGAATAAACCGTTGCTGAAAATTTAGTACACCAGTTATTCCCCATGAAATAAAGACACAGGATCTGGATAATATTTTAATCCAGATTAGTAAAAAAGCAGTGCAACAGAAAAAAAAAAAGAAAAAAAAAAGAGAAATAAATTACAGCACAACTACCCTAGATATTAGCCATTGAAGAATGACTATATCCCACAAGTTTTGTGATAATGAAGCGAGAATTTATTAACTTTGGTATTTGCTTACCATACAGAGCTCAAAGCAAGTTTTAGAAATAGAGATTGCCAACTCAGTTATCTGCCAGGTTCCCTTCAAAGCACGGCACAGTAATTCTCTTGTTTTGAAGAATTTAGAGAAATCATTACTTTCCAAATTTTAGAGGCATTATTTATAACTCTCCCTGCTAACATAAAGGAAAAGTCCCATAGCAATTTTTCTTAAATATATAACCATTTAAATTTATTATGCTGTATTCTGCAAAAGTTATTACACTAACACTCAGCTGTTTTTTAAAAATGCAAGAGACAAGTATCCATTAATAGCACCTTTTACAGCTGGAGGGACAACGCAGCAGAGTGCAAAAGCTGTAAGATCCTCATAGAGAAGCTGTTGATGTATGGGCTGGATGAACAGACTGTGAGATACACTGAAAACTGACTGACTGGCAGTTGGTGATCAGCGGCAGTCTGGCTGGAGGCCAGCAACTGAAAGTGTACCCCAGGGGTCAATACTGGGTCCAGTTCCAATTAACCTCTTCATTAAAGGTCTGGATGAGAGGCAAAGTGTACCCCAAGGAAGTTTGCTAATGACACAAAACGGGGCGAAGAGTGGCAGATGCACTAGAGGATTGTGTTGCCATCCAGAGAAGCCTCAAAAGGCTGAAGAAATGGGCTGACAGGAACCTCACGCAGTTGAACAAGCAGAAATGCGAAGTCCTACACATGGGAAGGAACTTCCCCAGGTACCAGTGTATGCTGGGGGCCACTCAGCTGGAAAGCAGCTTGGCAGAAAAGGACTTGGTCCCAATGGACACCAAAGTTGAAAACAAGCCAGCAATGGACCCTTTTGACAAAGAAAGTGAACAGTATCTTTGGCTTCATTAGACAAAGTATTGCCAGCAGAGGGGAAGGCAGGTCCCCCCTACTCAGCACTGAGGCCACACCTAGGGAAGTCTCTAGTTCTGGGCTCCCCAGTATAAGAAACACAGACATACTGAAATTACTCCAGTGTCCTGAAGCATCTCTCATACAAGAGAGAAACCTGAGATAGTTGGGACTATAGCCTAAGACAAGGCTTAGGGGCATCTTATTGATGGAGATAAGAGTCCTGAGTGGAGGGTGCAAAGACAGAGTCAGGCTATTTCCAGTGAAGCCCTGTCATGGCACAAGGGGCAAGGAGCACAAACTAAAACTCTAATCTGAACATCAGGAAAACCTTTCTTACTGTGAGGGTGACAGAACAGGGACACAGGTTGTTCAGAAATGTTGTAGAGTCTCCATCCTTGGTAATATTGAAAAGCTGTCTGGACATGGTCTGGGGCAACTTGGTGTAGTGTCAAAAGCATTAGACCAGATGACCTCCAGAGACCTGTTCAACTGTTCTATAATTGTATTCTATCCTAAAGACTTTGCTTTGTAGGCTTTGCTCTACATTAGACTAAAACAAATTCCCACTTTTGGATCAAACTTTAGACAAACATCTTACTAGAGAAGACCGGTTCATTAGAGACTGAAGTATCTGGACAACTGTATTTTAAAAAAAGTTATTTGGGATTTTTGTGTAAAAAACCCCAGTGCAGTAAAGGCATATCTGATATTTTAATAAGCATGATTCCATACAAGCAGGATACTTGGCATAATACAGACAGAAGCAATATTTAAGAAACTAATACTGTCAATACAGTATATTCTAATACATCTTTTCTACACAGTGTAGCTAAATCATCCCACAAGAAATATCACTGTTTTTCACAAGGCTTCTGCAAACCTCAATCAAATGATCTAAAATTCTGTAAAATACATGCTTGTACCTTAACTCCAATTTCCGTCAGTAGTTTTATAAATCCTCTGGGTCAGACAGAGCAGAAACAGATGGTGCTCTGGAGAACTTCACAGTGCATTGTCTACAGTACCACAATAAATTAAACAGTTTTGTGGATACTGAACTTTTGCTTTAGTATCAATGTCATACTTCTTATTCAAGTAAATCATTATTATTCTAAGCTATCCTATTAATCATATCTGTGTAAAAAAAGAGGCCTAACAATTCAGAGCACGTAACAGTAACAAGGAGCTTTACTAGTGTGAAATATACAACAGATTGATTTGTTTTTCACCCCTCCTCAATTACAGGTTTTCAGCTCAGGCCACAACCAGATTTTTTCAAGAAAGAGAGAACTATAACAGTTTAGAAATGTATCTATTTTTATAATTTAAAAATCAGTCTGTTTTTTTTTTAAAGAGGACTTAAAGGAAAAGTAGACCTATTAACTGCAAGGATGGAAGAATTAATGGAAGGTTCTAGCAGCTTTACAGCCTACTGACACATGAATGGAGACTGCTCTTAGTAGGTGATATAAGTTACAGAAATTTCATTAGTTAATGCAATTATTGCAAAAGGACTACATAGATATAAAAACATAGAACAATTTAATCACAGCTTCATTTATTTGTGCAGTCATAATACACAATATGACAAAACATGGACAACAGGAAACTTCTGGAAATTCCCTGAATCACAGATTAAAAATGCATTTTGTTCAGTATCACAGAACAGTTCTCTGTGTATTGAAGAGTTTCAAAGAAAAAAGAAAATACACCTACAAAGCAAATACACCAACCTTATCAAATATGAACAGACTTGGCATTTACTTTTAAAAACCTATGCCAAGTTCATCTGGCTTAAACAGAAAATACCATTAAGTTGTTAAAAATATTTTGTAAGTGTATTTAAATTATCTATTTGTTAATGTTATGCATAGAAGTATCAACTTAATTTGTAACAATGTAGTAGAAAGACAGACCCAGGCAGTTGATTTTTTCAAGTCCACAATAAAAATTTTCTTCTAGTCTGTAGTGACATTTTTTTTTTTGAAATTAAATGCAACTTGTTTAATGTAATGGGTCAAAACTTACAGTGTTAAACCTAACCACAAAATGCCTACAAGGAATTTTATGTTGGCTCTTTTTCTTCCTTTCTTTCTTGTGCATCTATATTTAAAAGCACAGTCTTTACTGGTAAAATGTTAAGAAAATAACTTGTGAAGTTCCTTGTTCACATGCTTCCATACTAGACAGTACTGACAGACAACAAATGCATGAATAAACATTTCTGCAGATGTAATGCAAATTGTAATATAATAAAGACTGTGTTACAGAGGCTGCAAAGTTGTTATAAAATCAGTGAAAGCTTCTGCAATGTTTTCAGTATTTCTTTCTCATAAGCTGTGCATCCTCATTCCTTCCCACAGAAATAGTGTTTTGCTACTACTACCAAAATCCTCCTTGCAGAAAAGATATTTTAATACTTTGTTATAAGTAGGTAGAAGTTGAATCCCTAGTCTTTTAGGGTCTGTGTCTAAGACTAGAAGAATATAGTCCCTAATTCTTAGAATAAACTCAAGGAAAGTAATTTTTAAATGAATGATTTTAAAGTACAAGCAAAATAATATGAAAGTAAACAGTAAGTTCAGCTTACTTAATGATGGAATATTTATGTCTTGTTTCTACTGAAAGACTCATGAAGTTGATTTGCTACAGTACTTGAACTATCTACAGATACTATACTACATAATTAATTACTTAGGTTATCACCCCTTTTTATCACATATCCTTCTTAAGTTTTATTGCCTATTTTTCCATTTTCTTCAGCTTCATAAAGCCCATTGCTTCCCTTGTAGTTTTCATCCATTTTTCCCTCTAGCCTGTGTCTGCCAAAAGACTGTGGCGAACTGACAGTTTTCATCTGAACATCATCAATCATGGAAAACAAATGAAGGTTTTTTTCACTTGGAACTTTATTTCTTTAAGAAAAAAACACCAAAATTGGAATAGAAACTGTTTTAAGGTTGACAAGATGTAACTGGTTTCAGAATTTTAATATGGAAACATGTTTCAGCTACTATAACGCAGACGCCTACTATCAATCTCTAACAGATAATCAGCTACAGAACTACTAGCTATTCATATCAGGAGAACACTTGTGCCAGGATACCTTTCTTATGTGAGTCAAAAGTCAAATTTCAACTCTTCTGGTGCACTATCTATTTGGCAACAAGTTACTACTACTTACAGGATTTAGGATTACTGTACCATGGAGAGCCGTGCAGTTGCCACACTGGCAGAAATAGCACTGTATGGGTGGAAAAGTTGGGCTAGTGCGGGTCTACCGGTCTTGAAAAACCAGAAAACAAAGGTCTTGATGCCAGATTGCCTCAGCATTCTGGATCAACTGGGCATTTTGGATCAAGGGGGCCCCTGTGTGTTTTTGTTCTGGGAAGACTCAGAGCAAAAGAGAGAGACAGAAAAATACACCTGATTATACGGTTAGGAACATGTCAAGGAAAGGGGTCTAGTGGCCTAGACAACAGAAAAAATGCTATAACTGTCATAATTTTTCTTTTTGAGCATGGCATTCTGCAATCTTTCCTTCTGTGATACCAACATACAGCAACCTATATGTAAAAGCCAACTTTAAGTATCTTCTGTACAATTGGAATGATACGCAAAAAGATGGAAAGAAAACTAGTGTAAAAAGTCAGAAAAACTTGCAAAAATATGTGACATATTTGTTTCTTTGTTCAATAAGTGATTGGGTGATGCTTCCATAGTAAAAGATGAACACAGATCAACAACTCTTATGCTTTAACTTTGGGCCACTAGCTTTAGTGCTCAAACGTAAGTGTTTTAGCAGCATGAACTGACTTTTCTTCTGTTACAACTCTATTTTTTCTCAAGACATTACCTTGCAGTGTTCTCCCTTGAAACACATTTATCAGAGTTGAGTATTTTATAGGAATGGATACAAAAAATGAGATTAAAAATATTTAGATGAAAACCTTCCCCTGCATCCAATGAATGAGTTTTCCATCACCTCCATATGCTTTTTCTCTCCCCTTCAAGAGCATTAGAATTTTATTTTCTTGGAAGAGAACCAGGAGTAAGCAGGAACAATCTTATTATTTTCATGACATTAATATGAAGAAAGACTGAATCCTTATTAGAATTTTTCATTAAGTTCTTTTCTATTTCAAAGAAGACAAGAAAAAGATGTTTGTAGAAGACATCATCTAGCTGGTACTTAATTGTTGGAATGTCATGTCAAGAATACTGACTGGAAAAACTATAAACCTACTGAGATAGAATTGTTGTTACCAGCTCCAAGAAGAAGAAAGAGAATACCTTTAAACTTTCTAAGGACTACAGATATATAACCTGTAACTATACATCCTTATAAATCTGAAGTTCATTAAAAAGGGGGCATTTTTAATGAACACATTTGGGACAAAAAATGCATAGAAGTCCCCTTCAGCATAATTTATCAGATCAGACCAGCTAAAATGGACAAAAAGCTAAGAAGTAGACGTCAGCTTTTGACACACTGATTTAACTTTTGCCAAATGTAGCTGGATGAATTTTTCAAGTCTGACACACATTTGGAGAAATCAGACAAGCAGTATTTGCACATGCAAGCAGAGTTGCTTATACGGATTTGTTTCTGTCGCACCACAATCTTTTGCACAGTTAAATCTGTGAATCTTTTAGTTTGAGTACTTATGGAAGGCCTGACTTGCTACAGAGAAACTCAGTGAATTCTGCCCTGCCAGAGACCACTCAGTCAGTACGGTGGCTTCCAGGAAAGCGTACCAAAATCCTGCTTCCAATCTGAGCTGCAGTATGCATCAACAGGACTTTCAGCCACACAGAGTGCAGCGCAAAATGCTAGACCAGAGCTTTGAACATAAGCTTTAATGGTCTATGATACATTTAGAAGACCTTATTCTGACATCACAGACATTGAAACGTATTCTTAGGAAGAAAACAAAACCAACGTCAGTCAGCAACTTCCCCCTTCAAACAACTTCATGCATATACATCAAAACTACTATATACACATACAAGAATAAGCAAACATACTAACAAAATAAGACTACCCATTTTAAGTACAGAAAAAGTTCTATC
Source organism: Struthidea cinerea (assembly GCA_013397865.1). Classification (NCBI taxonomy): domain Eukaryota; kingdom Metazoa; phylum Chordata; class Aves; order Passeriformes; family Corcoracidae; genus Struthidea; species Struthidea cinerea. The sequence goes on along the minus strand of VZTI01003798.1, from coordinate 670,435 downwards.
ACAACAAATAAATGATTTTAGGTTCGTAAGTCAGACTACTTTGGCACAATGTTGAATTCAAACCCCAAGAGAATTATTTTTGTAGACAGCTACATCTCTTTAATGAAGAACCATTTCTACAAGATCATGGGAATTACATTCCCTCAAAAACAGCTGTTTTCACAGCAACTTCAGTCTGAAAATGTACTAGCTAAAATATTGTTATTTCAATAGTGAAGTAGCCACCCTTATGTTGTAACAGGTATAACACACCATTTTGTTCCTACTGTGCTTATCACCATGAAAGTTCTGCTGTCTTAAAAACCATAAAGTTTTTACAAAATCTCTAAAAACATCAAATTCCACAAACATTCTGTTTCTTCAATAAAATACAGTGTATACGAAGAAAAATGCTGAAGTACGAGACCTTCAATTACTTGAATTTATCATAATGTACAGAATTAGTTTTGAGTAGTGGAGGCAATGCGGTAATGAAGAAAACCTACATATATACATAGGTAAGACATCATAATAGAGAGGAAAACCAGCTAGAAATTGTGTAATTTAAAATTCTTTTCCTTAGGTGTCCAAGTATTTAAGGTAATGCCTTGTGCTGTTCATTAAAATGTAGTAGTTACAGAAATGCCTACATACTATTTTTTCCTGTAACTGTATATATAGGAGGTTGGATTTATGGGTCTTAAGTACTTTCAAGTGAGGGAGAGATATGCACCTACATTTCCCACATCCTGTATAAATTTTTAAATTGCAGAATTATATCACAGTGGTGGTGGCATTAAAGGGACTCACTCTTTCACTGGGGTAAGGCTTGATTTAGTTGATGTTCTTTGAGAACCATTAGAAGAGTATCTTTCTGACACAAGCAGATATTCTCAGTTTCTGATTCCCACTGAGAATGCACACCACACTTCTCAGCTCAGGATGTACTGGTCATGCCCAGAAGCAGATATTAGTGTCTGAGAAATTAATACTTCAGATGTTTCTGGAACTGAATGGTATTGAGAATTTGGGACTGCAGTTCCAATTAAATCAGGCAAGGCAGCAAATAAGCATCTTTTATGGATTCAATCCAATTTGGAATATTCAGAGCAGGTTTACACAAGTGGGATTACAAATGAATGAGAAACCACTAATTACTGTCAAAAGGTTAAAGATACACTACAATAATGCATTCCAAGCAGCGCATTAATAGAAAAGGAAGTGTGCATGACAAGCAGTTCATGCAATGTTATGGCACCTCAAATTTTTTTGAGGCATTTCACAGTTTCAAGTACTTGGCAAATTTGTAAATTCAAGATGAAAAACAGCCTTAACCAGGCTACTACTGGTTACTTCATTATAAAAAAAAGCTCCAGAAAAATAAGCTCTGTAATTCTGAGTACTGCATTTAGTAAGACTTTTCTTTAGAAAATTAAAGCTTACCTAAGAACTGCAAAGCAGCTTACCTGTCTATTCTTTCTCATTAGAGCACATACTCACAGTCTGTTAGCTGACCTCCATTTTTACAAGAGTAAAAATTGATTGTATTTTAAATAAACATGGCTACCATATTGAAGGTATAAAAGACAATGACATATGCACCTCTAGTTAGCAGAATGATCCAATAAAAATTAGGTCTGTACTACAGACGGAAACAATATTTTTTTCACACATTCTGGTGTTAGTTAAAATACATTTTTACCTCTCCTGACATATCAGGTGCCATAGGAATGACTGGCCACAAAGAAGAGTAGATTCCAAAAAACACTACCCAAAGTGCAATGCTTCCCCAGATAGCTACATGGCTGAACTGTTAAAACAAACAAACAAAAGAACAGTTATCACAGATGCATTGTAACATAAAATAACATCTTTGCTACTTAGTACTTACAGTGCTATTTTGATATATTGGATTAAATTTCCAATGCCTTGTATTACTTTAACTCTACTACTTCACTTAGCTATCTCTTAAAGGAAAATGATACTACAAGCAGCAATATTTCTGCATTTTAAGTCAATTTAAATTCAGCTATGGTAAGTCCAGAGTAATCTGATTTTTGTAGTTTAAGTATTAAATTTGTCCTAGTATTCAATATTGAGCATTGTTTTTTTATATGTGGATATTCTGTCCTTCCACACAGAAACCAGTTTGCTACTGTGTAGGCTGACAAACTGTTAAGGGTGCAACATACTAAATAAGAAGAAAACAATACAATTATTCATCCATAATATTTCACAGAACATTTGAGAATATGATGAAGACATTTGCTTACCAAAGTCCAATACGAGGTCTCTAATCCAGCCTTCAAACACACAGTCAGAACCACAAACTTAAGGAGAGAAAGACAGAGAGAGTAGTCTTAATATGGGAATCTTAACATACAGAAATTGTTAGTTTGGTTAAACTTTCAGGAGAAGACAAGAAAAAGTAAATTGCCACTAGAAGATTTAAGGATACATCCCAGCAATGAGCTAATAACAGAACACTTAAGAATTACTAGCTTCCATTAATAATAGCCACTCACTTGATTTGGAAAACTCTTCTTTTGCATTAGAAATCTTATCTTTGCTACTTAGAACTCTCTAAGTCTGGCTCTTACCAAGTTGTCAGCATCTTTATTGACGGCATTTTGGTTACACGGAAAGGTTTGTGAAAAGTGTAGTAGTCCTCTTCAGTAGAGACTGAAGACCCTCTAATAACAGACAGGATGACTAAAACTTTTCACACCAAGACAGATTTAGAAGACACAGATGCTGGACTGAAAGCTTGCAATTGTTCAAGCTTACATTAGTCTAAACTTAAAAAACAATCAGAAGTTTTATTCACTTCATTAGTAAATGAGTCATCTGCACCAAACCTTGTAAATCCAAAGAGTTAAATGTTGGTAATCTAAGACCTATGTTCTGCATACAAATAACATGTTGAAGTCTGTTACGTCATTTTCATTATTCCCTCTGATCTTTACTCTTCTTATCTTTACACTTTTTATGGAGTAGTCTCTGAAAACATGACATTTGTAGGACATGCTCCATTTTAGTTTACAGATGAGCAGTAGGAGAAAGTTTATAATCCCACAGCAAGGACTAGTTGATAAATGAAAATTGTTCATCGCCTTCCTTTGAAATTCACTCAAACAAATTTTCTGTTTATAGTTATTATATTCTGTAACTCACTTGTGAATGTATATCACAAGTTCTGCTTTACCTGGAATCTGAAGAACATGAGGCTGAAAAAAGGAGTCATAAAGACTAAGCTCCAACTCTAACAGCTAGAGTTTAAATTCTAGTGTGTTGGACAAGTTGGCAGCACTGATTGTCAGTGAGTTTGTTTGTGTTGAACTTCAAACAGCCTCAGAAATTCATAAGAAATGTGCTTCAATCAGAAGCTGAAAGCAACTAGTTAAATATGTATGACAAAACTTTCACTATGTCTGGTGCACAGAAGGATATAAATACTGCCAGAAAGCTTTCACCTATAAGCTTATACTTTCAATTCTGAAATCCTGCAATCTCCTATCTCAGCTGTGCTATTAAGGACCAAAAAAAAAAAAACCAAAGAAAAAAGTCACAACACCATCTAAAACATGTTTGAAAAAACATGTTTTATCTAAAACATGGTTTATCTAAAACATNAGGACCAAAAAAAAAAAAAAACCGAAGAAAAAAGTCACAACACCATCTAAAACATGTTTGAAAAAACATGTTTTATCTAAAACATGGTTTATCTAAAACATGTGTGAAATCTAATTAGAAGAAAATTGAGGACGATTATGAATATTATAATTTGCTTGGTCTATCCAGTTTGGGTTCTGTATTTGGATGTGTGAAAAAAATGAATTGTGGGAAAATAACCCAAACAAAATCATCTGGTACACTTGTTTGCTACTTAGGTCAGTCATATGAAAAGAAAACCTCCTTTAGGATGAGATCAAACATTCCCGTTGCATAGACAAAATGTATATACAAAACAAACACTGCAGATCTCTATGAAAGGAGATACACAGTGTATCTATATCTATATCTATATGTATCTATATATATCTATATATAGCCTTTACTGACCTGTGATGGGATCATAACTGATACCCCTAACAAAATCACCAACTCTGCACAGCCATTTCCTCAAGAATATGGGGTTTATTGCTCCCTCCTTTGCTTGATCCAAACTTACAATAGTGCACTGAATCCTACCCAGGAAACAAGAACTCAAACTAGTATTCTATATAAAGACTGAGCTTTTTTAAAAAAACCCCAAACCTCTCAAAAATGATCATACAGATATTTTCACAGCACTCTATTCCTATTTGAAATCTGTGTTTAAAGAAATAATTCCAGGACATGATATGAATCAGTGCACATTTCTGACTTTATTTGTGGATCCAAAGAAACAAAACTATATCACTTTCTGAATTCTTTTATTATTGACTTTTGCAGAACTGATGACTGCAGACTTCTTAAAACCACATTAAAAACAGTATGAGGAATGAGAATTACCCTAGCCTCTGAATTTTGATAGGACTGATGACAGTTACTGCACATACACTTCACGTGCATGGATTTAAAACAAAATAAAACTCTCCACCCCCATTTTGAAAATCTCTCAAAATTAATTTATGTTCCAGATTTCCTTGAATTCCTGTGCAAGAGCAGGAAAACATCAATTGCAACTTCTATATATCCCCTGACTTTTAACCTGAAGGAAAACAGTGTTTTTTGGGAAATTCTTGACCACTCTGCAGATTAGCAGCAAGAAATTAACCTCTCAAGTTTCAGCTCTCCTAGTTGAAAACCAGTTGTAGAATGTGACAGATGAGCAGCATTGTGATCTCTGTTTTAGCATGTGTTTAGAATATTTTCCTTTTATTTCAGTTCTGATGTTTCCTTATTCCCCAAGGAAAGTGATTTTGATGTGAATTCATATTACAGCCCCCTTACTTTAATGGAAGAATTAATTTCTTTTTTGTACCTGCCAACAATAAGGAACTTGAGAAATTATTTAAACTTTTAACATTGAAGAACAAATGACAGTAAGCATAAATCTAACTTTGCTTCTAAGAGAGATCTTGGAAAAGCTGCTATTGAGTAACATTCATATCTAGTTAAGTGAAAAACACATATTTAGCTTTACTAATTTATTCTAAGTGATAAAAGATTAAAAGAAAAAAACCAACAATGACTAGTATCTATGAGAGTAACAGAACCTTACTGTTAGGTATGGATCGGGTGTACTTCTGGTGGTTTGATTGACTCTGAAAAGGCATCCCACAACCTTTGTTCAATATGGCTCAATGCCTCTTTTAAGGCCTCATGATAAATTAAGAGAGAGAGAACAGGATTGTATCTTCAGAAGTCCACAAACCATTTCTATAATTAATAACTTGAGATTTCTCCAACGCAGAAACTTAACCTAAATTAATAAGCATGCTAATTAGGGAATTGTAATTCCCATTATTTAAAAAACCAGAGAGTTTACAGGAAAGGAAAAATGTGTCTTCTGCATCTTTATTCAACTGTTTTGTTTTAAAATGGGAATTAGAACACAAAGTGCACTTCAAAACTTCTCAAAGAGTCATTCAAGAGCCATTTCTTATTCTTAAGGCACTTCTTAAGGCACTGCACTGAATTAAGTCTTCTATGAAGAGAATTAATAGTAATAGTAGCACCACATCCTTAGAAGAGTTAAAGCCAATATACACTTACAGTGTATACAGTGTTCCCCAGGAGCAGGTAATCGGAAGTTTTGCCATTGCCGAATACAGTACCTGGAAAAGGAAACAGGGATAGAAATAAAAACATTTAAACATCTGCAACAGCACTATATATGTTCCTAATTTCGATACAAAAGAGATGGTAACACTTTCTACAGGGTACTAATGGATTTCATCTTGAACTGTACCAAACACTAGAGAACTATGACTTGTACGATGTCTAGTGCTTTAAAACTTTCAGTGACCTCAGGGATTATGCAGGAAACAGGAACTTTTTCTAACACCACATACCAATAAGACCAACCTTGTATTCGGTAGCACCACAATTAGAGTTACTTTTAAAATCAGAGATATAGTATCTTACCTTCAGAAAAATGTGAAATATAATGGTTTTAGTATATATTAATTATAACATACAAGTAAGCAGAAAGCTTAGAGTCAGATTTCCATGAATTCTGGTATTTTTGGTACGGAAACTTATCTTTGCTCTTATCCGTATTTCTGAATTCAACTTCAGTAAAAATACAAAATATACTCAGTTTAAATTCTTGAGATGCTTGTCATTCATAAAATTTTCAAAATTGACCCAACTCAAATATATGGATTCATGTAAGTACATATCCATTTGGCCTATATGGAAACACACACACACATCGGTTATGCAGTCAGAGCTCTCGAGAGACACATTTTTATAAAAAATCACATTTTCATAAAAACCACATGGTTTTCTAAGTTTAGGATTCTGAAGCAGTGAATTTTCCATTATTTATCAGAATTTTATGACTATTTTTACAGCACAGGCTTTTCTGATCTCAGTTCAGTCAAATTTCTTTTTAGACATGGGATAACTGACAACTGAATTATTATGAGGAAATTCTTCAATTAAAAGTGAGGTGTATGCCACTGAGGTAGCTACATTTTCACATGTTCAGTTTTGAAATGCTTTTGGCATTCAAGGTTGTTCATATACTGCAACTAAACCAACTAAACTGTAACACTCTGCTGTAGAGGCTCTAACCACTGGGATATTGCTTTTTACTGCCTTCTGCACAGATATCAAAATGCTGTGTAAGTAGCAAGCAAGGATAAAAGTAAAAGACAATAAAGAAAATAATAATAAAGAGGATTTTTAGAAAAGCTGTACTGGGGGAAAGAGAAGAATAAAGGTATTTTTCCGTGGGGGCATTGAGGGGGTTTGTAACTCCTCTGATTAGGCTGGACAGAGGAAGGTGACAAAAATGGTGATAAATGCTGATAAAAACAGCCAGTAGCTGAAAACACTTATTTTTCCACTATCTCAGCTGTGATACAGTATATTAAATACTGCTAATTAAGTATGTTTTCATATTTGTGTTGACTGTTTCTCCAGCCTTAATATCATCTTTATATATGCTTGAAATTAAATCCATTTTGGTTGTGGATGAAGAGTGTTCCTCTCTAAAAGCTTTTCAGGACTTGTGAAGACAGTTTAACACAGAAAAAAATGATCTATTTACTGATATTCTGGAAGAGACAGCAGGGGACAACTTCACAGAAAAATATTAGAATGAAAGTCCTCCTTCACCTAGCTGTCTCCCATTCCATGATGAGGAGCTCACAATGGCTGCATCCTTAGCTCTAGTGATACTGGTTACATTCTGACACTTCCCTATTTAATTTTCTCCCTGGACAGACTAGCACATCAAGAACAACTACAGGAGCTGAAGCCTGAAAAAAAAAGCTGAGACCATGGCTTATTTTAAAGATTATACAAAAGAGGGAGCACCTGGTGAATTTAATAGTACAAAAAAGTTTGGCTTCTGCCATTTATGTGGACAAAGTTGCATCAGAAGAAGCTTCTGCAAAAATTTATGAGTCACTTTTCATATCCACATGACAGTACATGGAGTATAAATTTTGTGTACTGTACAATGGTAAGGTCCCATGGACCCAATTCTGACAAAAAATTCTTACAAATCCATACTTATTCTCTGATCACATATTTCTTGAGAGACTTTACTATGACATATGCAGTTTGGAAATTTCTACTTCCAGATAAGAAACTGGTGGATAAGCAAGACTAAGACTAAACAGGAGAATTTGACCAGGAGAAGGGCTCCAAGAGATTTTAATAATCTTCAAGATTTTTCAATGTTCTAATAAATACCTGCTCAAATATGCACGGCACTGCTTTACAATATATACCTAGCAGTAAAGAGCATAATGAGAAAAAGATAGAGAGAACAGGCAGACAGATAAGTCTATTTCCACCAGCCAGACTGCTGGGACTCAGCACCCTAATGCAGAAAGCTGAGCTGTACCTTTCATATTTCAGGACCTTCCTGCACCTCTTTTTTGCTACGAGAAGGTAGAATCTGAGACCTGTTCTCAGAAGTTTCTGTCTCTGGTACTCCTTAGGAAACTAATAGCATTATTTCCCTTTCCTCTTTACACACACAGACAGTAGAGAGTTAATTAATAGCACATCTTATTTTGCACTCGTATCTCCTTCATGCAAAACTCTGAGCACCACCAGACCCATGCCAGGTATTGATTATACCACATCATGCACACAATTCCCCCAGGTCCCAATTCTGCTGCCTTACCCATCCTTTCCCTAGCAATGAAAGGCGAAGGCAGCAGGCAATTTGGTCGGACTCGTAGAGGCCACCTGCCAGCAAGTCAGTTCTAGACCAGGGTTTGCGGGCTGGAAAGGCTGAGCTACAGCGCTCATACAGGCATCTTAGCTCTGCCGTTCACACATGAACTCTACTCTGCATCACCACATATACTCATTAAACACTTATCCATGGTGCATAAATCTCTCACATGGATTGGCTACAGCTTTGAACAGGGATTTCAGTTTGAATTTGGGATTATGGTTTTAGAGTACGCACTGACATTCTGGGATCTCATTCCTCCTGGGCTGTCTAAACCTCTCCAATGCAAACTGTTGCCACTGAACTCACACCCAGTGTGATATGAGTGGCCATTCAGAGAAAACAAGCTGCCACGCACCTCCCTTTACCCATTAGGAGTCACTGAGCGTAAAATACTGTGCAAGAAGTTTTTCCCTTCATCTTCTGGCGCACAAGCAGCTGTGACTGTCTCACTATCTACTCTTAACAGCTTCAAGATGTCCATGAGAACATTTCTGTCCCCTATGCCAGGGCAGACTGCTTCGCTACATCACCAAAACTGAGCAGAGACTAATTTTCAGAAAAGCTGCAAGGTACACACCCGTTTTTTTTCTCCCCACAAATTGGAAGCAAAAAAACCTCCCACCTTTCTGAGAGCTCTCCCAGCCCCAAACATTCCCACAAACTGGAAGCAGTGCTTTCAAATTTCCTTTAACACCACTTCCCTCTCAACCGCCTCACTTCCTCCTGCAGCTGAAGTGCATATAGAACAGTTGAACTAGAAGATGGACAGGACTGAGCAGTGCAAGATGTCACTGTTCCTCTGCCACAATCCTACTCATAGAAATATAAACTGGCAGGTTAGTGTGCCCTTGAAGTAACAGGACAGAATGTATACACAACAAAAACAAATGTCGACAAAATGAAAGAGACAATACAAGGGACAGTAGCAGTTTAGGATCTTGTAGGTATTTACCATGGTAGTGTATTTTATAAAAATTAGCATAATTAAATAGCAATCTCTTTTTCTCCATCTTGTTTCAGTTTACATAAACCCTATTGAGATAGTTAAATGTATATGTACATAATTTTCTGACTTTTACACAGATTTTAAGTAAAACATTTAAAGTACTATGGCATCTGGTCTAGTTCTAGAAATGGTATCTTGAAATTTAATCATACTGAACTGTTAGTATTTAAAACACTTCCCTCAGAAAAAAGGTAATATTCAGATATTTTGTACTGTTCAGCATCTTATTTTTATTTTTTGTAATACTTACCATGCTGCAGGGCTTTTAGTGGAAACCAAAACAGAATGAATGAGTGGAAGAGGCCATTTAAACAATGAACCCAGAAAACCTAAGAAAGAGAAAACAGAAAATCCATGAGAACCATTTGCAATAAACTAGCTCTGTGAACCTTGACCTTTCTTTTTATCTGTGTGTTAGATTCACAAAATGTGTTTTTGTCAGGCCACCACTGTGAAGTAATATAACTGACAAGCACTTTCTGCCTCTTAGCTCTTCATGGGTCATTTGTTTATTTTTATGCTTTGAAAAAAGTGTAAATTATCTCCTCCTTTTAATTTCAATTCAGAAGGCAAAATAAAATATAAACATATGGGAATATCATCAGAAAAATTAAACTAAACCAGACAGCTGAATCAATTGCTACATTCTAAGTAGGGAATTAAAAAGGACTCTAGCTTTTATAATTCGCATTTAGTGTAAGAATAAATTTAGATAGTAGAAAAAACAAAACCTGAGTTACACATACGCCTAATCTATATATTACACACAAAGGAATTAAAAAAGGACAAATATCAGCTTCTTCCTTAAATTTCTCCTTAAATGCTCCATTCCTGAAGAGCACAATTTGATCACATTATAGTTCCTTTAATGTAGTTGCTAAACAATTGAAGTTTTACTTTCAAACTTATTTTCATTTGTAAAAGATGCCTTCTGCAAAGAACTGTAATAAGTTTAAGGATAAACAATCTATTAATGCCTTCCATAATATATTGCATAATGACATAAAAAGACATAATAAAAAATATGTAACCCTTCATATGTAACCCTTTATCCTTCAGTATAGCAAATTATGTTTTTCTCACTAACAATGCTTTTGACTATTACGGCTTTTATTGTAACTAACTGATGTGTATCTTGAGTGTTAAGGTGTTCAAACAATTGAAATTAAGTTGCCTGTCTCACATTTTCCACAATGTCTCAACGTCTTTTGTTAGATTATACAGCTACACTAGGTTGCATGATCCAATTTACACTCCAATACTTTGCACATTTAAACTTGTGCTACTTATTAACCTTTGTCTCTCCTTCTTGCTATGTCATTACCAGAAGTTTTTATTTGACAGAAAGCACAGGTGGTGCAAGAAAAATTAGTTCTACTTTTCCATTTTCCTGACCAATTCTTTTTGTCCCATGCTAATCCTTTAACCTCTGTCATGACCTCATAACCTTTGATCCCTTTTACCATAACAAATATCTGCATCAATATTCAAGGCAGTAATGTTTCCAAATCTTTAACACCAACTATTCAACATATATAGGTGGGAATTTTGTAGCTGGTGAGTTTGTAGACATTTACTCATAGCAAATGTTGTATGGGAACAGCCACAGAATTTCCAATTAAGTCAAAAATATGTCTGTGCAGTAATAAAAATATTAAAAGCTTATTTTAAAACAGAAATCAACTGTTATAACTCATATTTACACTATTTATTAAAACTATCACAACACAAAAGTGTCTATATTCACAGGACCGTGAAAAGTCTCATATTTGTAAAGCATTCACAGGGACACAAGACTCTGTTACCTAGTATCCTTACAACTTTCAGGTTGGCTTTTGTAGGGGAAGGGATGAAATGAGGAAGAAGGAGAAAAATCTCATCTGCTTCAGTGAACAAAGATAGTTGAGACAAATAATTAAACATATATTGGGGTAACTGCAGTTATACAGCACAAGTGACACAGATATAAGAGCTAAGAATGCTGCACCAGCTCGGCACATCTACTACAGACCATCACATGTAGGCATTGTTAATTCAAGGATATATTGAAAATGTCCACAAGTTCAACAAAAAATGACATTACTTGAAATGTCACAATTACATTTACCAAAAAAAAATCAGAAGAAACTCTTACAAAAGTCAAATACTCAATGAAACCACAGATTCAGGAACAAGTTTAATTTAGTTTTTTTTAAGAGATTATTTATAGGCAATGTTGTAGAAATTTCATATATTTTATGTATTCAAGAGTCCTACATTCTTCTACTACAACTTAATTTTTGTAGTTGTAGCTGTAGTTTTTACTACAACTTACAAGCTAGCCTCTCTAAGATGAATGTCACCCATTTCCCACCAAAAGTAGCCTCAGATTCCTTTTGATCCACAGACACATTCTTGACTGCAAGTATTTTTTCCCAAAACTCAAAATTAAACCATAAAATCACAACTCCAAATTGACAAAGAATAGTACCATGTCCCTCCCTCTACAAATCTAGTGACAGTTCTTATTGTCCTCTGCAACACTTCTCCACAGACTTCAGTAATCCATTTCCATATAACAGTACAAATACATACAGCCCAGCGACAGTGAGGTCTAATCACTTCTGCCTACAGAAGACAGCTTTATTACCAGCAGTGGGGAAAAAAAAAAAAGGGATTGAAAAAAAATAAAATCCTTGTTGTCCATTTCCATACTTGCTAAAAATGAATATATATGTATGATTTCTACCACTCACTGACAAGTGTACACCTGGAAATAGTAGTAATAAAAATCCCCTCCATTTTTAATTATGAGCAGAATAGAACAAAAAGAGTAACTATACTGAATTCCTATGAATTTTTGCTTTATTATGATTGATTTTTAAAAAGATCTACCTTAGTATTGAAGTCCAGTGCATTTTGGGAAGTCTTGTATAACTCAGGGTATTTCAGCATGTTTTCTTTTCGGCAGGATCTCTCAAATATTCCAAGAGTTAGTGGAGGCATTGCTGTAAACATCTAGTAGATGGTTTAAAAATAAAAAATTGGAGAAATGAGGACTTGCTGAAAGACTGCTTACTCAAGAAACATTCATGGTTCAAAACTAAAGCCACACAAATTGTCTTACCACATTGTAAAGACCTATACACCATCTTTCAAAAAGAATTTGTCCAGAAAAGCCATTAACAAATGCAAACCAGATCTGCAAAAGATTAGAACCGTGTATTACTGAAATGTCTTGCAAGTTACAATAGACAGATTTTTCCGCAGCTTTGCAAAAAGGGATATCCCGAGAACACATTTACAACACAGCTGAAAATGTTCTGGTTTAAACCCATAGGAAAAAATTAATGATAAACCCAACTTTTGATCTAGAACAGATAGTGGGCAATCTAAAAAGATATGTGAGCAATTCCATGTAAATAGGAGAACATTCAAAGGAAGTAACTATTTTCAAAAGAAATGTCAGGCTCTTTAAGGTTTCAAGAATGATTTAAGCTCACTTAATTCTTAATGAAATAAAAATTCTGAGAAATATGGGCTGGTGGCGGGGGAACCCTACAGATTAGTAGTTATTGTCTTCTCATTGTTAGCAAACTTGACTAACAGATTTCACAGAGTAAGCTGCTGTTTGGAACTTAAAACTACCAATATTCCTTACTCATGAGAGGATTAGGCTTTACCAGAGCACTAAAGTAAAACTACTTAGTTAACAAGCACTAACTCAACTACAGGCTACTTTAGAGAGGGGAGTGGCTATCTCTTTTATTGCATACTTTTTATCATTTTTTGCTAAACGGTTGAAAGGAAAAAAGTTTAATTTGAAAGGCGTGATAACATATTTTCTAATGTTTTTCAGCATAGCATGCAGCACATCTACTTTCTCCTATTTCCTCATCCTTGTATAGTTCAATGACAAAGTGGAGAAGCAGCACACCTGATGAATCTTCATTAACAAGTTACACTGAAACGATATTGTCTAGGACAAATGCAAGCTCTTAGGTAACACAAGTCAAAATCATCTGAACATTCTACTCAATTTAAGACTCACGTTTTTCAAGTGAATTTTTAGATGCTGCTTTCTTACAGTTCACATTTCATTGAACTTCATTAAGGAAGCATGAATGGCTAGAATCAATATATATGTTTATCAGCGTGTACCCAGGCTGGCCTCCAGGTGACTGGATTCTATGACCAGATTTTTTTTTTTCTTTTTTTAAATCATGTGGTGGAATGTCTGAACATGTTTCCACTTTGAGAAGGAAAACCCCCAAATTTGGCAACTACTAACATTAAAAATGGGAAGTAAAATCCAGCAAAAATTGCTATTTGTTCAACAGATAAGAGAAGGGTAAATTCTTTTTTTTTGGCAGCCACTTATTGGAACAAGACTGGATACAAAGTCATGAATGTTCGAGGCTGCAATACAAAAAGAGACAATACCCTAAATTTTCCGAAATCTTACAATGCCAAATTTCTTTACGTTGGTAGATTTAAGTGCAACAAGCACAGTTTTCTAACCTTTCAGACTATATACTGAAAAGACAATGAATTACTTTATTTCAGCTGAATCAGATTTATATCAGCTCTTGTGTATTTTGATTTTTGACTTTCACAATAGGAATTATGATTTAATTGTTATGAATTTAGCAGAGATTTGTTGGCAGCAGTTTCTCAGTAGCTGAGTGTAAGGGTGCAAGATGAGTACATAATCAGCTGTGCATTACAGAATAATTAATTATGCACTCAACATCAGTACAATTTTTTTTCCTTGTTTGTATCAAATACTGGAGTAAATTTTAGAAATCTCAATTTGAAAGGGTTAGGGTGGTGGAAAATATGTGACTCAGTAGCTGGTCATAAACATGTGTACATCTCATTGCTGGTAATTTCAGACAGAGTTTAAGAAAAGTATTACTCTCTAGGAAGAAAATAAAATACCACAAGTACACACATAGACTTGACCCTGCATAACCAAGGAGTATATGGAAAAGACATTAACTTTCTACTGTGATTTAACTAGCAGGCAAAGTGCTATAAAACTCTAATTTTAAATGAAAGGCCTAAATACATACACTGAATCTATTCCACATGTTGACTACTCTTACAGGTAAATGTCATTAAGCAACACTTGGAAATGTTTTGGAGTGACTTTTTAAAAGAAATGCAAGTATTTAGGATAAAATTTTAATTTACAATGGAATGTTGCTTTCAGCTGATTTTGTGCAGAATTTAAGTTAGAATTTTCAAGGCATTTAAACTGAAAATGGTTTTACTGTAAAATTGTAAAGAAATCCTTTGAGGCATAATATTGACTTCCTGAAATATTAGCATTTACTTTCTTCTAAAGAAAGCACGCAAGTTATAGGCATTTTAGTTCATTTTAGCGTAATAAAGGGACTGGAATATATCTTGGTCAGAAGCCCAGAGGCAAACTAAAGAGACATGATATTTGGTAGCATCTCTAGGTTCTGAAGTTCTTATGGAATCTCTCAAAAAAAGTCTGTGAAGAAGAAATCTTTCAATGTGGCTAAAAGCAGTGGTCTGTAGTAGAAACACTACTATTTAGTGGAATACCAGATATATAACTTTAAGAGATGAAAGATCTTTAAGCAGAAACATTAATTTTATATTTTTTACAAGATAGTATTTGAATCCTCACGTTAAGAACAACTATGGCTCAAAATTAAAAGATCTAGAGGGTGGGAAAAAAAGAGATGAAGGACAAATACAGCCCTCACCTCAAGCTGTAAGAGAGGAAGAAAATAACCCACATATTTGCTCTAACTTCTGAACCTTCGACTCTAGAAAATTACACTCTTAATCCTATATGAAAAAAGTAATATGGAGCTTACTACATTATTAATAGTGAGAATAACAAGAAACACTTGCTTTGCAGAGGGCAATTTATACGCAGGCAAGTGTGTTTCATCCTAGTTATGATGGACAATGAAGGTAGCTGTACCTGCAAAGTAAGCTTTTAGGATGCTGTACTTGATTCTAATTTAGGAGCAAACTCAAAACACTTCTCTCTTAGGGTATAGGTCCTACTCTAACAGCTCAAATTACTAATCCAGCACCCCTTTACAGAAGGACAGGTGATTGGTGTTCTTAGAAAGTATTTTAGAGTATATATTTGAACAGGCAGTGAAAATTCAGACCATTCTGTAGTTCAATGGCTACAAAATTTTCCATTGAAAAGGCAAGATTTAGGTCCCCAGCCTGTCTAAAATGAGATGGACCTCAACACAGATCTAAGTTTTCCAACCATGCAATGTAAAAACACGGGCATGAGCACAATCACTTTCTGCTGTGCATGTTTCAAACTGAACTCAGTGCAGATTGCACACCTCAAGTAAGCCATGGCACAATGAACCACAGCAGCTGAACTGTGCAGCTCAGACCCAGTGTGAGTATGCACAGAAAGCCTGCTCGTGTTTGGAGTTATGCATGGTATGGGTCTCAGTATGATCATGGGTATTCATCTGGTATGTCAGACAAAGGAAATCAGGAACAAAATGGTAAATTCCAGTTATGGACATGAACAGCAGAAAGTGGGTATCAGTAGTGGGAAGAAAAGAGTTTGGAGGAGGGGAAAAATAACCTCCCCATCATCCAAAGTTTATGGATTAAAAAAAGTTATTACAGCTCTAATTACTTAATAAATGAATTATTTTCATAGTATCACTTAAATTATGCTACAAACAGCCATGTTTAAACATCTGTGACCGAACTTTAAATCTCAGCTCCACACATCTGCTTCTTCTGCTTGTCTTGGTCTTTTACTCTTTCATTTGATTTTTCCCCAACATGAAATATGAATGACCTAAGCAGATCTTCAAAATTCTTCTTATTTTTTTAAAACTGTAAATCCCTTTTATTTAATATGAACCAGCTATTTTATGTTATTACTACATAGCAAAATGAGAAGTACGAATAGGAAAATTTTGTTCCTCTGATGTCAAAGGGTGATTTGCATAACTTCATAAAATGAGTAGTTTAATGATAGAGTGTATACAGTAATGGTAATTATAAAACTAAAATCCACAAAGGAGTTCTCAATCATGAGATCAATCTCAATCTCAACCATCATTATAAAGTAATGTCAGCCCCTCCAAAATAAGTATAAGACTTTACATAGGCTTATCCTACTGAGTGTGATGCTCTGCCCAGGCTTAATAAAGCACATTAGTGGTCTATTAGAGATTCAGAGTTTCCACTTGCAATTTAGACTGATACTTCAGAATATAACCTCTAAAGTCATTGTGACTAGTCCTATACAAAAGATGAGGCCGATATTTAAATAGACATTGCATCGACACAGAACAGAAAAACATTATTACAGACCACTTCTAGTTTCTTACGAATAGGAGTTTAAATGTTAACAAGCGTTGATCACTGTGCCTGAGTATTACTATAGACCTTTACCATTTTCTGAACCAAGAAACCAACTGACACCAATTTCATATCAGCCCATGAATGCCTAAGATAAATGCTGTATTTTAGATTATATGGAATATTTTGTATTACTTTCTTGATTAGTACTGAGTAGACATTTAAAAATACGACACATGTCTATTAGGTAAAGGCAGGTATTTTTAGTTATTGTCAGAATAAAAGGAAACTTGTTTAAAGTAACTTCCAGACGTGCCTTTCACAATAGTATTTTCTAAACTCCAAGACAGAGGAGGTGTGGCCCCAAAAGCCTCACAGAAGTTTTCCTGATGTAGCATTTCTGCATATTAAGCAGGAGCTTACAAATACTCATTGAGCTCTCTGCTCCCACGCCTGATCTGTACAAAAAAAACTGAAAAGAGAGACTCAAGACTGGCAGTTGTCCTTTCTGGAGACATTCAATGATGAATTTCTGCCCATTCACTCACAGTATTGACATGAGCTATTAACATCTCTGAAAAGTTTTCTGAGCTGACAAACGTTGGGTATACAGGAATTCAAACAGAATTAATCTTGTCTTCCAGAGAAGGTGTATATGGCAAAATGCTTGCATGCATTATATATAAAGGGTAATAACAAATCAAAATGATCTCTTTGCCCCTCCATCTACTCAGGAGGCAGAGACTACCTGTTCAAAAAATCAAAGCCTTTTGATCTTTAGACTATGATCTCTGTACCCTGCATTTAACTTTCTTTCTGAAGAATACCAACAGTGGAATACTTATATCTGATTAAGGTTATAAATTTACAATATGTTTGCAGGTGACAACGACAGAAAACTAAGAAAAATAAGTTAATATGCTCTAAAGCCCACCTTTGTATGCTTTCTATAAGCATGAAGTATACATTAATACAGTTTTTTTCAAATACTTCTAGAGCTATTGCTAATCAGTACATCTGGAAGTCTGATCATGTAAGTAGATATCCAGTCTTTGAAACACAGGATCTAAAGTCTGCCATTTCTAAGCAAAAAAGGATCTTTAGTTTTTCTACAGCTTCCTACTTCATACTTTTTCTAAACAGGCTACAAACTTGCTGCTACTTAGATAGAAATTTATTTGCTGTAATAACACAGTAAGGAGAGAAAAAAGAGGAAAATTTAGAAAATGTAAAAATATTGTAAGAAAAATGCATTGTCTACAATGCATTTTTGGCTCTTTTGGCTACAACTTTTGTACATAAAAAAATGATTGAAGTATTTTCAAGTATTGCAACGCGTAAGGTCACATGAATAAGTATCAAAATTGGAAATATTAATCTAATGTTTGTATCAGGTTTAACAGAAAAAAGGCATTTTTTTCCAGTAAAACTGAACACTTACTTTGTCAGTTTAAGATACTAATTTGAAAATATATTTAAAAAACTATGAAAATTTATAGAGTATCTTTTAACCCCATTAATGCAAAAATACATGAGACTACCTATAAAATTTATTTTGTGGTCAAGATTTGCAAAAATTAAATATTTTTTCCACATTTTTACCCCAAAGTTTTATTAAGAATATAAAGTTTGAATCAATTATAAATGTAATTACAAGATATATATTTAATTATAAAAGAGGCAGCAACTGTTGGAGGAAAAGGAAGGGAGGGGAGAGAGGAAATTTAAAAATTTTTTTAAAAAATACGTTCAAAATTTTAAGGTTGCTATGTGGTCATGAAGATAGTGAAAACTATAACTATACATGTTGTTCTAACCATACCTACCAACAAATGTACATTTATTACAACACAATCCTCTCATACTACTGTATTTTTCACAAGACTTCAATCCTTAAAATCCCAGGTGAAAAAACTAGGTCAGCTACTTTCAGGAAAGTGTCCCTGTTCTTCAACAGGAGCCTAAGGATGTGCGGTCACCCCACTAGCAAGCAAAAGGCACCCAAGAGTGGAAGTAAACCTGTCTGTAAAAACCCTGGGCACTGCTCTGAACAGCAACCACCCTGCAGCGCAGCAGAGACCTTCGAAAGGGCTTCCGATTGAGAACCCGACCGTCACTGACTCCAGCGCAAAGAGCTTCAGCACAAACAGCTCTGCGTAAATTTAAGACAAACTTGTAACTGGAATCCTTAATTACTGCAGTGATGTTACATGTACAGCATTTTAATAAGCTAGCAATATTATAAACACATTTAGCATGCATTTTTAAAACAACTGCGTTTTTTAAAGTAAAAAACAATAATTAATATTAATCACTTTATTAAAAATTTCAAGATTCAGTACTAGTGAAGATTCACTACAAGTGTTTCAAGATTCACTACAAGTGTTTATTTACAGTTAAAATACTTCTTTAAAATAATATATAACAACTAAAGCTCAAAATTAAGATTTCACTTTCAAGAGTAACATATAATGTACTGTAAAATTACCTCGATAATATAAAGGACTATATTCTTGTAGAAACAATACAAGATGCATTTAGCTACTCTGTTATAGTTCCAGGCTCCATGAACCAACAGCAAGTTCTTCAAATACTTGAACTGCAAAAAACGAAAAATGAACAAATATATAATTAAAACATACAAACACCAATATTAATAATATTTTAAAATATTTTATTGTAGTATTTTGCAGTGTAATGACTGACCTGAGCAATTGAGTAGTCTGAAGAATTAGCAGCCTGTAGACCTTCATTCCCACTAATACCAACACCAACATGTGCTGTTTGTATCATACTAACATCATTTGCTCCATCACCAATCGCTAGAGTTACAACCTTAACTTGTTTTTTAACCATTTCTACAACTTCAGATTTTTGAAGAGGTGATACTCTAAGGGATAAAACAAAGAGACAAGTTTAATACAGGACTTTCAAATGAATGTACTTTTAAAACATACTTTATATTCTGTGAAAACGTAATAAACCCAGGTCAATTAACATCCCGGTCAGTGATGTGCTCTTGTTATTGCCCTTCAAGGGTATACGCTAAAAGTGCATTCACAGCAAAATTCATAGAAAACTTGGATTTGTTGAAGCAAGATGTTAACAGGACTGGAGAAACAAAGGGCCCCTAAACCACAGTAATGGACGGAACCCCAAATGCTGCCACTACCAGTGACAACTTACAACAATTGCAGACTTTGGCACAGTTTATTGTTATGCTTTTTTATTTTCCTCTCTGTTTAAATATGTATTTTATATACAAACAACAAGATATTTAAGAGATAGATTTAAAAGCAAACAGTCACAAATAGAGTGGACCTCCACTATGTTAACACAGCCTACACTGATAAATTAGAGGAAGTAATTTTGCAGATGGAGTCTTGTTCCTCTACTTAGTTTATCTGCTCGTAAGTTTTACCTTGCTCTTTTCAGGACTGTTCAATTACCTGTCATTAAGAGAATGTCTGTTCACAGTTGAGGGGACAAATTATTCCAGCGGTGACAGCTCAGCTGACTGAAAATATATCAGTTTTGCCTACATCTACCATTGTATGTGTCACATGTGTACCTCCCATTTCATTTTGTAAAAGTTCTACTCTTCAAGCTGAAATTCAGTCCTTGTAGCATTTGAGACATGGTAACTAAAAACAGTATACAGGAATTATTTGCTAGGACTGCTGTGTTTCACAGGGTGGGGAAAGAAGGAGCAAACCTTAAGCAGCGTGGCAATCTGTGTTTGTGAATGCTGGCACTGGAGTCAAGGATCTAACTGCACCCCTCTTGTCTTGCGGTACAAACAGAAACCAGATGAAAAGCAAAAAGCTCTGTGAGCCTGTCTCCCAAACCACCACCATTCACTGCTTCCTACAAAGAGAGCAATTCTGGTACCAACGCATGACTCCTGTGTGAAGACGGATATATGCTAACACTGAAAACTGGAGTAAAAACAGGTATTTATAATTAATTTCCTACAAGTCTTCTATATGCTCACTCAATGCAATAAACCTCCTGGTTTTTTATTATAAATTTCTGGAACGTGGCAATCTGGGTCTTGAAAGATTTCTCCATGACAAAATTTCAGGGTTAATGCTTATATGCAGAGATGTTCCTAACCTGGACTTAAATCTTCCAGGTTAAAAAATGAAAGAAACATTTCAGAATGTTTGCACACAGAAATATACAGGAAATTAACTTTTGGGGAACAAATTTGCAAAAGAAAACACAAAAGAGCAATTAGTTCTAAATAACTGCTGCTGACTGAGACACTGCCAAGCAACGTGGCCTGTGGAGTTCGTGAGTACAGTTCTCACCTGAACCAAGACTGCTGGTATGGCACTCACAAACTCAGTAACAAAAAGAACCAGACCACTAGGCATCACAAATTCTGCTCTATTGTGGCATCTGTGTAATGCTGGGGTTGCTCCTGCAAGCTGAGGTTCCCAAAGGGAGCATTCTCATAAGCACATGAAGGCCTCACGATACTCGAGAAAATTACACTTTATATTATAAATCAGATTACTGATGGGCAAGGTTTTTAAAAGAATTTTAGTTCAAAGAATTCCATCAAATCCAGTAAGTGACTGGCAAAAAATACTGTCCTATTTATATAAATTGATTTTTAAGATCACAAAACCAGTGCTAATGAAGGCAATAGTAAAAACAAGTCACCTACAGAGGAAACACAATTTTTCTTTGACTAAATACATTAGTCAAACTATTTTTCAGTAGATGGAATAATAAAATGTTCATGCCTGCCCATTGATTTCTGGCATTACAGCTAAGACTGAATGATCTGCCTGTCCTGACATTGGACAGACGGACATTACAGGTTACAATGCATTGCTCTCAATTTGGACCAAAGTTTTGATCCTTAATTTGAGAGGAAAAGTTTTCTTTTCCCACTGATCGCAAAAATTTCCTCATTACACTTCTTCCCGCTCCCCCTTAAAAAAACCAGAAACAGAACAAAACTGCCATCTCTTTTAAAATAAACATAAAAGAGATATTAAATTATTCACATTCCAGGCTAAGTTTTTTCAGTTAAATAACTCTAAAGCACCGATCATTTTCTCTCTATTAAGCACATGGATACTAATAACAGTGCTTGGCCATCACTTTGTCCAGCTACCTGCAAACTGTACCATAGCTACAAAAAGCACAACCAACAAGAAATTACATGACTGCTGAAGCTAAGGGCCATACCAGCTCCCTTCCATTCTGTCTGAATAAGAATGCAATTAGAAAATAACTTTAGAAACCAAAACAATCAGAGACAGCATAACTCCATCACGACACACAAGCTATGAACTTTCAAAATGGAAACCAAATTTTTTCTTGGAATTGACATCTGGGGCTTGTGACTAATTTCATTGTGCTCATTAAAAAAGTAAATGCAGCAGAGTGGAAAAAAAGTTCACAAACCCCCCAAATCTCTAACATCACACTGCTATTATCCATTCCCGTCTTTAACAAATCCAAGTTACAAAGATTTGTAAAAAGCTAGTAAGGGTAAAAAGAGAAACAGTATTTGAAAAATTTTGATGAATATGTCCTTTAGCAATGCAAATTTCACCAAACCAACATAATTTCCAATAAAAGGAACGCCTTTTCCCACTAAAGTAAAGGCTATTTGTAAGTCAGCTAAGATTGTTCATTATTATTCTGAAACACAGCTTAAAACTGTAGGAGAAAACCAAGCTTTTCTAGACATGCTTTTTATGTCCTGATACCCACATTTATTCATATAACATTCAGGAAAAATTAACTTTTGTCTAAACCAGTGAACTATAGTAACAATCAGAATTCTTAGTAGTTAAAATATACAACATTCCTGAACCTCGGAGTACTTAAAAGCTGAAAGAGGATTCTATGTTGAGGAAGTCAACTTACCAAGTGTTAGAGAGAACTGTTTTAAAATGTATTTAAAAAAATAAAGGAATGAAAAATAATACAGCCTTCAAACTTAAGGTAGCTATGTAATCACATTATTCAGTGGCCAGCACAACACATGCTATTGGACTTCTGAAAAAGCTGTGTGGGATGACTACAGCTTTGTGGAAAACCTGGGATGAAAGTTTCTGGGCAACAGTCCTTTTGAAAAATTCTGTGGTCCACCTGCATGGAAAAAATCTTTCTATGATCTTTTGGCACATGTTTTATTTGAACTCTGCTGTTGAGAATTGTATTAAAACTTGCTACAGCCAGCTTCTACAGACGATTCCTGACCTGAGTACTTCTGTTTCATTTTTTTTACTTTTCATGAACAGTGCCTTAATTCCTTTTTAGACAATGTTAGAGGGGCAGCTGGAAGATGGCACTCTCATTGCCTCAAGTTCATGGTGAAACCAGTAAAAAATTTTTTTAGTTCATTTTGCTTACTCTTAGCTGTACGTTTTCACCCCAGAATAACCCACTTAACATTCTTCTTGCATATATTACTCTGAAACCAATATAGAGCTGGAATTCAGTTTGCTAAAGTCTTTAAGCCAAACATCTGCTTGGAATTAATAACATACAGAATTTTTTTTGAAAAGAAGTGTCTGCTGAATATTTGTCAGCTTCATCTGGGTTACAGCTAGTCTTAGGAAGAATCCATTGGTAATAAATTCTTCTGCACAAGTGAATGCAGTCTGCAAACTTAAAAGAAAGTGATGAAATTTGTACTTTTAGAACCAAGGAGAGCTTAAGATGTTTACTGCCTTTATATAGATGAAGAAAGAGCTTACATTTTTTTGTTTAGTCTGGATTATATTTGTGTATATATATATTTAAATTTTTTAAAAGTTATTTACCTTAATTAAAAATGATCATTTAAAACTTTTTATTTTCAGGCTCATAAACAAGGAAATGAAGTTTTTGTTACTAAAGACAAAGCATTTAACAGAAACAAGTATTTTCGCAGAATTTTGACTTTTGGGAAACATGGGATATTAAAAATATTTACACTAAAACACTGAGTGTTACGAGCAAGTATTTTAGTTTTAAATCTGTAGCCAATTTTTAAGCAAGCACAAAATATGTCAGACATATATCTAGATATGCATTGAAGCCAACTGACCTAAGTATATTATGGAAGTGTAAAATGAAAAAATGGCAGAAAGAATGCCACTAGAACAGAAACTTTCATTTTGCACTTTGCTGTTTCATCACAAAACTGCAAACACTAAAAGACAGCTTTATGTACACAATACCCCTCAATGGTTCCACAGTTGAACAGAAACAGCGAAATTATCTCTTCAAATGGCCTAAAACATATTTTGCAATCGAGGAAAGAGAAGAAAAAGAAATATAGCTTTGAAAGATCAGTTCTACATGCATCTCCTTGTTACTGTACTGAGCAAAACTCAACCTAGTAGAACAAGCACAAAACTCCAACTTATCTGTCAGAAAGACTACTGCCATTAGGAAAGTGTTTATACACAGTATAAATTGTTCATCAGTGTAAGATCTCAGTATAAAAGACAGTAAAACCTTAGTTTGAAATTCAAACTGTATCAGGCTGAAGCATGGCTACAAAGCTTAACCACAAAAACATTAATTAAGAAATCCCTCGGTAGCATGACTTTGCTTTTCAGAAAGGATGGAAATACTACAAACCCGGTGATTATTTGGATACTGTAATATTACTTCCTTTGCTGTATCCTTTTGCAAGGCAGAAAAATAGTTCCATTTTGAACAGATTTTTCAGATCAATCTGATTTATTTTAATGGAACAATGGAAGTTTATAGCTATTAACAGTTGATACTTACAAAAAAGGATAAAAGGCTTAATTGTATAAAAGAACCCTATAATAATCAGGCATAATAATGATTTAAAAAGGCATTTCCGCCTGCTTCAGGTAATAAAAAGCACCCAGAGTAGTACCTTTAACATTTTTGTGCACTTCTTACACACTGTAATCCACAGCTTACAGAAAAGTAGCCTGTGGAAGAAAGATCTACGAACGACTCCAGATATGCTAAAACCTGCAGTTAACTGTAATATCAATTCAAGGTCAAGATTACTGTCTCAACCTGGTTGAGACTACTCTCAATGGATTACAAATTATTTTTCTGGAAATATGAAATCTGAGTGACTTTGACAGGTACATTCTGTTACAGACTGCTCTACAGTGATATTTCACTTGAATGACTGTATTTCATAACTTCAGTTTCTTAATTTTTATATGTCAATAAAAACAGCATAGAGAGAGAATAACGTAAACCTTACCTGCAACAAATAACAGCTTTACATGACAAAGCCAAATCCAGGAAATACTGTCTTACTCCAAATGTCAAAGCATACTTCAGTGATTTACCATCAATGATGAGAGCAAAATCATTTTCCTTCCTTAAAGCATCACCAAGAGTACTGCAATGATGGCTGAGTGTCTCTCTTGTTCCCTGATGCACAAAAAAATGGTGTCCATTATTTTTAATTCTTAATATTCTTAAATCCAAAATTTTCAGTGTGATCAGAAACACCGGCATTTTGGTTTTTGAGGAAATTGCCTTTTGATTCTGCTATGAAATATTATAAATTGAAAAGAATATTAGCAATAGTTGCACTATTAGAAACACAGCAGAAATGTTGTTCTTGCATTCTGCCGCATTCTGCAAAAAAAAAAAATCACATTTTAACACAATTTAACAATTATAACATCAAGTACATGTTATACAAAGGAACATATTTTGTATTTTTCAATTGCTAATGACAGTTTGAATCATACCTACACCAGTCACTATTTTGTGATCCAAATACTGAGAACTTCAGCTTAGTAAACAATGCATTTATCTGTATTTATGCAGCATCCTGCTTTGGGAAGGTAACTGTTAGCTACAATACAACTCTACCATGGAGTGTCATGAAGGAGAAGAAATATTGCTTGTTGCACTTCTTTCTTTTTGAAAGACCTTCACAGAGCAGGGTAAGAACCGTAAAATCAGCACCTGTAGGTGCTATTTGACAGCAGCTGAACATGAGCCAGCCAAGAAGGCCAATGGCACCCGGCCCGTGTCAGCAATAGTGTGGCCAGCAGGACCAGGGCAGTGACTGTCCCCCTGTACTCAGCACTGGTGAGGCCACATCTCGAATCCTGCGTCCAGTTCTGGACCCCTCAGTGCAAGAAGGACATTGAGATGCCAGCGCATGTCCAGAGAAGGACAACGGAGCTGGGGAAGAGTCTGGAGCAGAAGAGGGAGCTAGGATTGTGTAGCCTGGAGAAAAGGAGGCTCAGGGAGGACCTTGCTGCTCTCTACAACTGTGTGAAAGGAGGCTGTAGTGAGATGGGGGTCAGTCTCGTCTTCCAGGCAGCCAGTGACAGGACAAGAGGACATAGCTTCAAGTTGTGTCAGGAGAGGTTTAGATTGGATATTAGGAAAAACTTCTTCACTGAAAGGGTGCTCAGGCATTGGAACAGGCTGCCCAGGGAAGTGGTGGAGTCGCCACCCATGAAGTATTCAAAATGCTTGTGGATGTAGCACTTGGGGATATTGTTTAGTGGTGAGTTCTTCTGTTTAAACTGACCTTAATTTTTCATCAGAAGCAGAATGCCATAAGGTAGCTCCAAGAATACTACATATTAAAACAAAAAAAACCCTATCCCAAGACAAAACAAAACCCCAATTGTAAAACTGTCATATTTAAAATTCCTTTGTCAGCATACTCCCTATGCTGAAATCACATGCCTCAAATTAAAAGCAGCATAAAAATGTCCCTACTTCTTATGTGACAACATTTCCATGAAATATTTTTCAGTGAAACTGAATGGTAATCAAACTATTTTCTAGTTCCAGTGTAATTCACAATTAAAAGAATAAGGCTATGTAATGACTTCTGTCTATGATTAACAGTACCATAGTGAAATTTAGCAGTCCATTAGGTTAATATGAAGGCAAATAAAATCCAGTGCTTTTTTATTACAACTATAAGAACTGACTAACAAAAACCACATTTTGTTTGTGAAGCTAAGCAAATGTTTATGGGACTAGAGCCCCCAAACAAATAACATTGCAAAAAGTTGAGACATCTAAATGCTTTCAGTTCTATAACAGCTAATGCCTATTGGGGAGAGAGGAGGTGGGTGCGGTTGAGGTATTTTTCTTTTAATTTCATAAATAAGGGTGTTTGTTTATATAAAAGAGGATCTTTTATTTTAACATATTCTTGTAAGCTCAGTTCACAGAGCTGGGATACAGTCTGAACAAATAAATTTTTTTATTTGACCTTCCTCTGTCTTGCATGCTTAAGTCATAACAATGACCAAATTGATAAGGTATTTGTTTTATTAAATCTTTTTTTTTTACATGTCTTAGATACAGGGGACTGTCCATAAAGGGATTTTAGGAGAAGCTACTGGTATTCAATGGACATGTACTATTATTTTAACAGCAAGGGGAAGAAGCATCCACTTAATGCCATTGCTCTCAGCGCAATGTTTTAGTGTTTTTCAGAAGAGTATGTAGACCAAGAAAAGCCAACCTCCCTAACTCCAATGAACCTATCATCATCTTTATATAGTCAATAGGCTATACTTAGAGACAAGGAGGAGTGGACTGCCACAGAGCAACTCTTCTCAAAGATCCCAAATACACAAGTGCCACTACACTGGGATTATTTTCTTCAAGGCTGCTCAGTTCCTCCTGTGTTGAGGACACTGGGCTGTCCAGCAGCCCTCATGGGTGCACAGATTACCAGCACAAGAGGTAGACCTATGCTACTCAACAGCCAAAGTTTCATTCTGTGTGAATTCCTTAGCAAACATTTCAATTATTAAGAGTCTCTTGCCAACTGTTACTGGTATGCAGAAAGGAAAGAGGAATTGATCCACCTTTGCAGCTGCACTGACTCAGCTTTCTGCAATCACAGCACTCCATTCCTCTCTCCATTTCCTGAGACCTGATCCACTCCTCTATTAGAACTTCCAAGGTAACTTGTGACTCAACCAGTCACAGTAGAAATAGAGACTGACATGTCATTCCAACCACACTAGCAAGCAAAGGGTAGGACACAAGATATATGTTCATCAAACTGTAAAATGCACATATCATCAAATGAGGCAGAAACTTTACAAATAATCTCTTGTTAAAATACTTGCACAGAGCTAGTTTACTCTTATGTTTTGAACTGTCTCTCAGACTACATTCACCTGTTGCTGAAAAAACCCATTATATATGTAATCACCAAAGCCAGATTTGCAAGTGACCAGTTTGCATATACAAATTCAGCTGCCATAAGACATTTGCATCTCCATGTACTCTGTACTTCGGGCATGCAAGGAAAGGATCTCTCAATCTCTATATGATCTAGACACTCCAGTTTGAAATAGGGAGTACAGTGCAGCTATCATTACAGCTACTACCTTTCAATCTTAAACTATATTTATATAAATTTACTACAAAAAGATATTGCTTGATAGATGTTTACTGAACTTTTGAATCATCACACGAAAAGTGGTTCATTTGTAATGCTTGTTTAACGTGAAGCTCCTGGCTTTGAGCCTGCATGGATAAAATCTACTACATGGAAATTTTTTGCTCACAGTTGTGAAGTTCCTTTGTGTAGTAGCTACACTGTGATTTCAGAAGGTGTAGACTGTTCTCCAGTTATTCAGTAACATTCTGTCACAAAGACCACACAGTCTTCCAAGCATGGAATATTAAAATTAAGAAAGTAAGCCCCCAAAACAAACATGAACAACATCCCCCCAAACCACAGTTTTGGCAGAATTTTCTATGTTTGTCCAGATAAACAGACACTCCAACTTATTTTTTACGCCATCTCTACCACGATGTCTGGATATTTTAAGCAGTAAAATAATGTTTCATTAACTGAGAACTTTGAAGATTTTACTTACGTCAAGAGAGCCTTCATTTATAACAATTAGTCCCATGTTCTTTCTCAAAAGTTTACAAGAGTGACCTGTTAGAAAAGATTTTGTTTTCAAAAATCTGTTCCACAAAATCCATTTTAACATAACAAGGCATTTTTTTTCTTGTAAGAGAACTACAGACAAAATTAAAAATAAGATTTCCCTAGCTGAAATCAATGATAAAAAAAAAATTCTACTGCATTTTAAACAAGTACATACAGGTACTAAGTCAGAACAGTTAAAATTTCCCTCGCTGCAACTTGCAACTGTTCTGCCTTATTCAGAGATGCTTTAAAGAGTGTTACAGAAAACAACAGAGCTCCCTGAGCCTTGTAAATTTTTAGAATGCAACCTGCATTTCACTCAAAACTTGCATATATATGTTTCCAATATTTTCTTTTATTCTTTGCATTAAACAGGATGCATGTTGTGCTAATGAGGTAGGCTGCCTAGTCAAAAATATGTATCACCATTCTTAATAAAGTAGAAATATTGGTATTACGTGTACTGCCTCAAACCTGAAGGTACTAAGAAAAATAACCTTAGATCAACTGTATCGTGCATACGGAAAGTTCTTTAAGATTAGAAATAATACCCAATAAAAAGGATTCATATGACTAAAGTAAGGCTTTATTTAGGACATGTATCCACACTACAGCAGTAAGTGCAGCTATGGTCACATGCAAAGAATATTAAATCTTAAAAGCAGCTTTCATGTGTAACTATTTAAAAATACAGATTTATCGTTGTTGAAATTAGTCTTTTTTCCCATCTTTCATAATAAAAGAATAAAAATGAACCTCTGTTAAAAGGTTACAGTACTTTAGTTCACCTTTCTTAGAAAGAAGGAAAAATAGAGAAGGGAAACTAAGAATACTTACATTCTCTTAATATTATTCCCTCTCACTGTCAAAAGCCAATATATTCTTTCTAATTCATTTCATATGCTATAAAAAAAGTACAATTGCCTATTTTTCTGCCTCCTCTCTTTTTTCTTGCTCTTAGTATTTTAACAGAAGCAGAATCCACCATTCCCTACCCTCCACCTATCAGTGACTAAAAAAAAAGTTCACATTCAAATTCTGGAGTGACATATAATATTATTTTTTACAAGACAACTTTCCATTCTGAAAGAAATTTACTCCACCAACTGCTATTATTTCTAAACCTGTAACAAAGTAATCAAAGAAATGCAAATATAATACCAATATTAATGGCAGTCTCTTGTTTGTCCCCAGTAAGTATCCAAATTTTTATGTCTGCTTTCATGAGTGTTTCTATGGTTTCAGGCACTTTGTCTTGTAGTTTATCTTCAATTGCTGTTGCTCCAAGCAGCTGAAGATTCTGTGAACATAAAATATTTTGTACATATAGGTTTTTTTTGTTTAAATTCAATTTCAATCTTCCATTTATTTTATTTAACCCTCTGTATTTTATGTCAAGATTAATGCTCTCTAAACTCATTAATAAGATAAAGAACTTCCAGTTTATTCCTATGAGCTTTAATTTAGATATCTCTGTGGCTTGACAAAACTGCACAGCATGACCACTCAAACTTCAACCAATTACTCACAAGCTCAGTAGCTTGTTCAGCAACAGCTACTTTTTCCTGAGGAGTACCTCTCTGATTTGAAGGCTTCAGGAGCGTTATTACCATGCCTTCTCTCTTTCAATGATTTCTCTTCACTTTGTAAAAAAAAATCCAAACCACCTGTCAATTCATCTTAGTACTTTATGTCTGATTTTAACTTCCTATGGAGCAAATCTACACAGATTTTGTGAATACAGCCATTTTTATATTTCCTATTTCTATACCTTTAAAACTAGCTAAATGTTAAAGACACCATTATAAATCCAATAGTGTGCAATCCTGGTAGCAGCATGGCCTGCATACTACATCCTGAGGAAGTACTTGTGCAGCTAATACAAAAATTTGTAAAGGTAGCAGGGTTGTCATGGCATTAAAAAGTTACATAGTTTCAAGACTGTTTTGTGACATCTAGATAAACTGCTCAGCGATGTTCACTAGTGACTGAAGCTATATACCCTCATCCTTCTTTTTCATGAATTAAATACCATGAGTTCTTGAGGCCCTGAATTTTACGCAGTTTCATCAATCTAATCTCTCGTATACTTTCCAAGGAAAAAAAACCCAAATAACCCCCTCAAAACTGAAGTATCAAAACTTCAAATACTATTGGACTCATGCACTCCTTTGTCTTATAAATTTAATAGTCATGGGACCTTTTTTTGTGGAGGCAGTGAAGTCTTAAACACATGCTTGGCTACTCCAGAAGCAGTGCTGCTAGAAACTTGAGGCTCTGCTCTTGTGACACTGTATCTGGGTATAAGCTCACTTTGGAGGCCTTCAGTAAAAGAGAGGTTGACAAAGTGGAGAAATCCCAACAGAGGGACACAAAAATAGCTTAGAGCCCAGAGCACACTATATTAAGAGTACCTGAAGAAGTAGGATGAGTTTAACATGGGAAAAAAATAAGACTAAGGGAGTGATTCCTTCTGCTAACTGAAGCTTGCAGAGCAGCCATCCTTCTCCAAAATGCATGATGCACAGTGAAAGAGCAAGAGGCAACAGTCACATTCTGCAGCAATAAAAATTTTAATTCAGAAAAAGGAAAAAAGACTAAGTTGTGCATCAAAAAAAATTACGTGCTGCAGCTGGGAAAACTCCCTCCTTGCAGATATTCAAAACTTCATCAAAGCGTTGGGCAACCAAAACTAGCCCTGCTTTGAGTAGGGATTTGTGTCTAGATGACTTCCAAAAGTCCCTTCCAATCTTGACTACTCCACTGTTTCAAGATCATTATATAACGAAGCAGATGTTGTTTATCTGTTATTACACATCTTTACACACTAGAAGAACTCTGAAAAAAAGCTTTCCAGTACTTCAACCCATAACAGACACTTTCCAGCAAGGTAGCTACTTGTAGCAAAAACTTTCGTGAGATTAATTGTACCTTCATTTTGATTATCTAAACTGCAAGGACTACGTGACACAACTGTCAGTATATTTCTAGATTTTTTTTTCTGTCTAAGTGCTATTCCTCAATAGTGATTCACTTTTCATGGTAAAGAAAATAAGGACAATCATTAAGAACCCACTCTTCTGGTCATCCCTCTGCCCACCCCCATCCTCCTCCCCCAACCAACCCAAACCCCAGAAAGCTACATCAAGCTACACATACTTTTTCAATTAGTTCATAGCTCTCCTCAAGTTTGAGTACTCTGTTTTGTATAGCTGTAGAAGCACGGTGATAGACATCTAACCATTCTTGATAATCACTTTCTGAAATCTCCGCCACAGCAAAACACAGAGTTCTTAAGCCTAAAGAGAAAGCAGATAATGATTAATTAGTCCCTTCCCTGATATGCCTGCAATGAGTAAGCTTTGAAAGCCGAATTTATTCTGTATTTTATGTATGCTTATGCCTGATTTTCAACTTACTGCTGCACATCTTGAAGAACTTTTTAAATACACATAAGAAAAAAGGTGCTATAAATAGAAATTTATTCAACAGAATAACAGTTTCAAAAAAGCTGAATGTAATACACAGGATATATTTCAGGGGAAAAAATAATCAATTTTTATGCAAGATTCGACTTAGTTTAAACTGTAAACAAGACATGAAGCAATCCAAACACTTGCTGAACAAGTATGTACATTGAAACATTAAAACCGTAAAATTGGATTGTATTCCTGAGAAAAAAATTTTATAAACTTAAATGTTGCTATGCTGGAAAGAACTAAAATTAAAATACATCAGCATAAGGTTACAACTGCCCTCTTCACCCCTCCTCAATATTCTTAGGAAATTCTAGTTTGAAATTTATCATCTAGAAGCCAACTTTGAATCCCCTCATTTAATTTTCCCATCTCACAGATTTTTTCAGTTTTCCAAATTCTTAAAATAAAATCATTATGTACCATTTGGCGATTTTACTTAACAACCTTTGAGCTGGTTGTTATTATTAACAGATTTTTTTCCTTCATCAGAAATCTGAATTAAGCATTACAGCAAGAATTTGAGACTGTGTGATTATAAGAAATATCTATTTTTTGACAACACACAATTTACATTCAATTTAAGTAGCTAGGTGTGAATTTTCTAACAGCTCATTTTCACGTATTACCAGATTTCTAGAGAATGAAGTTGACATAATTCTTTATATACTAGCTACAGTTTGCAGGCTGGTGGATTTAGAAGTGGGGCAGGCAGGACTACTGTAGTTACCCTTTAGTCACTTGCCCGCTCCACTCTAGGAGATGAGCAGCACCATAACCAGGGATGGCTAAATGTAACCTTTATTTTTTCACAGCTTTCTGGAGCACACAGCTCAGCACCAGCGGCAATTTTGAAATTATAAGAGGTTGGGCATGAAATAATACATGTGTATTATTTACATGTAAGAGTAATTTACTATCTTCAGGATAAAAACCATGTGTAATCCTAGTACTCTGACAACTAAACAGCATTAGGAAGACAGTGTCTCACCATCTAGACTTAAAAGAATAAACTTAAGGCTGACAACTCAACAGATTTTTTTTTCTCTGCATAATAAGGGTATGCTAACAAGGTGCAAAGCAATGAATAAAGGGGAGGAAAGGAATCTATGTCTGACTAACAGTGATACAATTTCCACAATGCTTTCAACATATTTTGTGCAGACAATAAAATGAAGAAAAGAAATCCAAGTGTATGGAATGTCAGCAAATGGTTTTTCAAGATACTTGCTTTCTCTCTTTAAATCAGTGCCTAATTATTTTTTTCTATTTTTAACATGATTCTTTTCATTGTGATTTAAAAGAATCTTCCAAATAAAATGTGGAAAACAAAATATCATTAAGCCTGGTTCTTAACAGACTGGAACAACACAGGAAAACTACACACGATTTTTCTATTTATCCAAGCAGGCATTAACACTCAAGCTTAATAAACGCTTACATATAAATGCCAGCCATGCTAACCACTTCATTTTTGAATAACACACCAAGAGCAGGCAGCAAATGCCAAGGACATACTGTCCTGCCACATGAAAGGATATTCATGAAAAACTTTGCAACATCATTGGCTGCAATTTAAATCTCAAGCAGAAATAAATACCAATTTTTTAATCAATTACAGAGATATGTAATTTTTTTTATAAGACTGAATTTTATGCTTTTTAAAAGGTTAGAAATTCACTCTTCTGAACAGTAGATCTCTTCATCTGTTGAAAAGAAGGATACAAAAAGTACCTGAACAAACTTCTTAATCCTATCATAAGTACAGTGGTTCAAAAGACAGGTGGAATTTTTCACTTTTTATGTTGATTCATTCAGTGCAACCTGACTGCAAAGGAGTTGTATTACTGATTTAATAAGAACAGTAATTAAGAACTGAATTGAAATTTTCTCATCAATTCACACAGGACAGCAGATAGTGATCTAATTTTGTCTTTTCTGTAACCAAATAGATACCTTATGACACAAACTAACTTCACACCTAAGTAACCTTTTCTTGATTTTTCTGGTTAAGCCTTTCTAGAACCACAGAGTGTATCTGAGACTTTGGGCTGTACCATCAGTCAAACTCGTTTGGGTATAGTTCTGCTTTCCACTTTATTGTATAATTTATTCTAACTTTATCACTTTAAGATTCTTTAAGACTAACCGTTTCCTGCAGAGATCTTGATATGAAAAACTAACAAAAGAAACAGATCTGTGACTTGCTTCTGCTGTCACTGATAGAACTAAGAGACTGAAGCTGCTTAATACAGTAGTCAAAACTCTAAATTCCATGATAAACCAAAAGACAAAAACTAGAGGAGTCACATGTATGACAGAAAAATGACCTTTCATGACAGCAAGAAAGATTTGGCCAGAGATCAGTTAACAAAATATAAGGATTTTTTTTAAAGGAAAATATTTTACTAAAGTTTGCTTTCCAATGTAAGTTTATTTCTTAAGACATATTAAAGATAATTTTAATGTTCTAGTAGCAGTGTATTTGAAAAACGAAGATGTAAAAACTCTGCAGCTCAGATTCCCATAACTCTTAAAATTCTGATTTCAACTACTCTCCATCAACTCATTGATAAATTGAAACACTATGATACTGCAGACTACAACAATATAATCCTTTCCTGAGATACTAAGGGGGTATGGCATAGAAGATCTAGGAACTGCGCAGAAATCTTTCTACAGTCTGCTTTTCTGCTCACATCTGTACTGTGAAATCCACTATAAATAAATGACTAACTGGCTGCTTGTGTCAATCATCTTAATTTCACAGTCCTTACAATTTTATTTACTATTCCTACTTCACAAACCCTCACAGAGAGGTTCCCCAACTTTTGCAACTGTTTTGTAAAAGTGATTGATAAAACTGCAGACACCAAAACACACCATACGGATGCTGGCAATCCCTTGCTGGGACTGGTGACAGAAACAACACAGCTAAAAGCTACCTTAAAAGCACGACGCTAATAATTTCCAACCATCTTTACTTTGGCTACTCTTTTCTGTGTGCCACCCCTACAGCATTCACTGGGTATGGGACATGAAAGCCACCATGGGAAATGAGATCTTCACAGAAACAATGTGCCATGTGTTTGCTCTCTGGAAAAATATGTTTTGGTTAAAAGATTCCACTGTGTACTCTGTGGGTGTGTTGGGTTGTTTTTTGGGTTGTTTTAAGCATGAAGTTATTACTGAAACTTCTCAGGAAGAGGAAGACTTTTCTTAAGGAGACATGGCTCAAACGTAATTTTCAAACTTAACATGAGTAAACCACTACAGTAACACAAAATTGAAAAGCTGGAAAGTTGAGCAGTAACTGAATTTCGTATTTATATTGAATAATACCACCCACCTTCTGTAGCAAACTGCTCTAGATGTTTCAAGGTGATTTCTTTGTATTTTGAACTTTCGGCAAGACGGTCATAAATTACAGTATCCTACAAAACAAATAAAACTAGCTCAGAACACTTTAATAGACAAATTATTTCTTTTTTGGGTAGACAATACAAATCACGTAGGAAAATGGCAGAAAAATAGAACTTCATTATTTAAGCATCAAAAATTAGACATAATTTCATTCCAGAAGTTAAAAAAGGACATTCTAATCCTCAGATTTTCTAAATTTATAAATTCTGCTATAATGCAGTTTTTTTCTTCTACATTTTTTGATGTTATTTCCCCTTATTTTGAAAAGTGCCAAAATGCTGTCTTCCTCTTTTAATATTACACCCACAAAATAAAATCAGTGCTTCATAACTGCCATTTTCAGTTTTTTTGCAGCCAGCTTAATATACAGAATACTAACAACAGTTTCTTTTCTCCACTTGAGATGATAAAAAATGGACATTTATATTCAACAAACTTCCTTTTCTTAAACCATTCTGGAACTGGATTTCGTCTCCTTCCCCCTTAAACTTGACTTGACACACAGACCGAGAACTAAAGAGCAACCCTGCCATTCCCATATGCATTATGATAAGGATACCTTTCCACAGATGCTGCTTTTGGGAAAATTTACTTCCGCGTAATATCAATGGTTGGTTAAAATTCCCATATAGTCACTTATGCTAGATTACTATCTCTACCTCGTGATCCATGCTCAGCTATCCCAGCAAGTAATTAACACATTCATCTACATGTTCATCCATTTTCTTGAAGTACAGAAGGAAGCAATTAATAGGAAGTATAAAGGTATTAGTCCAGTGCAAAGAATAGGATGAACAGGTCCATCATACCTTCCTAGGCACTTAGTAAAAAAAGACATTAACTGGTCCATCACATTGAACAGCTACACAGCAAAACAATGTAAATTGAAAGAGGTACATCGACATTCCTTCCCCCACATTTTCAATGTTTTGACTGCAGTTACAACAATCTTTTACTTTTGCATTTGTATTGGTAGCATGCATTCTTTGTTACAGTCAAAACAGAATAAAACTCACAGCTCCTTTGCAGTAGAGTCTTAACTTTCCTGACGGTGTGCGAACTATCACTGACATTCTCTTCCTAGTGCTGAAAGAGAAATAAATGCTCTATATAAGGTAGTTCATAAATACAAGCATTTACCAGTATTTTACCTAATAATATCAATATATATCTTACATTACATACAGGATAAAAAGTCAGTGCTATCTATTCTGAATGATGTTCTCAGCTGACTGGGATGGAAACAGTTTTAATGCCTAACAATTAAAATGAATGCTATTTTTCTGGGCATACTTCTGTAGGCCTTTTTCCCATCAAAATGATTTTGAGAATTTTCACCTTCATCTGAATACCGTCTACTGATGACAAAAAAGCATCATAAAGAACAAAGCACTTATCATCAATATCATAAAGAGGTAGTGTACCATGGACTGTTTCAGTTTTTTCTTCCTTCCCAGTCAGCCAGAGTTGCTCTTACACTATACTGTGCTGCAATCCTATTACTTTCATCCCAGTGTCTCATTCATTATGCAAACTTTTCAGTATGCTAAGAACTGGAAAGGGGCTTGACTAATTTTAACTACTCTCTGGCTCTCAGTTGCTAATAAAATCCAAGTTATTTTTTCTTTTTGTCCTCATAACTGAGGTAGAATATTGGAGAAAGCATGGAGAAGACTGTCACGGTCTGCTTTCTGTCTTCTTCCCTTCGAGGTTCGCCAAAAAGCATTCTTTAGGTGCAAGATCATGTCCTGTCAAGATGTGTATTTTTATCATAAGTCTTTCAAATTTCAACGTTAGAAATACATCTACAGAAACCATTCAGAGAACAAAACATTTCTCATACAACAGTCCACACTAAAACAGAGATGGAAATAAATGGTCCTTTAACAATTTTGGTTCCTGTTCGAGCTGGCTCCCATTTATACATCATCAAAGAGCATTATTGTATGAATGGTTCCTGAAGTTTCAGACTGCCATGGAAATTCCTGTAAATGGAATGTGGACATAGGTGAAGGAAAGAATTTTATGATTACTGGTGAAGTAATGGGCTGAAGAAGAGCATCTTCAGGAAAACATTTTCTAATTCCACCTGTGTGTGCACTTTGCTTCAAGTAAAAATTTCTGAACAGCAATATTCAATTACATTGTTAGCATGAATATTGCACAAAAGAGCATATAAAGCTATTAACTACTGCAACTTCTTTTCCATTTCACCTCTAATCCAAAAAACCTCAGATAAGTAGAATTCCAAAAAACTTTAGACAGTGTCCAGTTGGGGATCTACTTAGACAACACTGGAGAAACTAAGATCATCTAAAGTTAATCTGCCTAAAATAAAAGCAAGTCACAGATCCACATCGATTCCTGCCAAGACTATATAGCCATAAATTCATTACACTTGCCTGAATGTTCAATTCAGAAATTGTGGAGGAATTACACCAGGTTAGGGGGTTGTATAAACAATAATTTGATATATTTGCCCTTGCCAGGTAAAGACTCAGCAGTTTTGTACTTGTCTTGCAATACCAGAAGATTGCAACCTTGAAGTCCTGCACAGAGTATCATATTATTCTACTGAAGATGTATCAAAGAATAACCAATGTTTTCCCATAGCATTCTGAAACTTTAGCTAGACAGACAGATATTGAATCTTGACTGACATACACTTTCTTAGTAAAGCTGAAATAAAGCTAATGACCAAGAGTTATTGTCAAGGACTCCTAACTTCTTATAAGCCTTTTTGTGGCAGTGACAGTTTTATTTCCTTTTCCTGGTGAACTACAGTAAGCCACTAAATTGCACTACCACAAATAACTGTCAGTGTGAGACCACTGTTTTGTTCTGCTTCTTCACTGTAGAAGTGATGTGAGCAGCTGTAAAGATGACCTGGTTATAATGGGAAAAATACTGAACAGAAGATGTTTGCTGTAATAGTGACAGAGAAAATGCCTGCAAGCCTAGAAATTGGACACATCCTGAGATACCATCAACATGCCCAAAACAAGAAACTGTAACCAGAACTTCTTCTCTGGAAAAGGGAGAAAATACCATGAGAACATAGGAACTGACAAAAATCTGGAAAAATAAAAATTGGTCTGGGGAAAAGAACACACCATCATCTACTGGCTGTCCAAAGGGAAATGCAGAAATTAGCAGTATCTACTGACTGCTGAATGTGATGGTGTCCTGCATCCCCTTACGCCCGTGCCCCACACAAATGACTTGTACCCAGCACAGGAGCCTCTTCAAGAGCCAGCCCCATGCAAATCATCCTCAGGGTGTGTTTGTATAAATTCCTTTACTAACAGTAATTTTTAGTAATCTGTAATAAAAAAAAAAAGTAGAAGAAAGCACCCCTGTGTCCTTGTGTGCTATGGAATCCTGCAAACCCACTGTTGTGATCTCTATGTACCTGCAGGCTGGGTAACCCTTTGGGCTGTTACAAAGAGGCAGAATAGCTGGTAATTCCCATGGAGTTGCAATGGGATTATAAATAGACAGAAGCACCTTAAAGGGACAGAAATACCTCCCTCAGCCACAAGATTTGCAGCTTTCCGAAGTAGATCTAGATAGGTCCAGTAACTCCAAAATCTGACTTGATTTAAGATAAAACAGCCAGAGAAAACAAACACCAAGAGGTTTTGGTACCTCCTTTGTCAGCCAGTCATTCTTTTTTTACTTTTAGAAGTATCAGGTCTTCAGTCACAAAGTCAGTGTATTCTGGAGCTCTATGAATGATTGTGAAGAGGTAAGGCCTCAAATGCTCTAGGATGCCTTCTGTCTGCCCACTACAACAGCTAAGACAACACGGATTACTCACGAAACCGACCACACAGGAGAGACTAGTCAAGGTATGAATTACAGGTAAATACATTGGCATTGTAAATCAAACACATAGGAATTCAGACAAGAAGATTCAAACTGTAACTATCACAGATGGTTTCTGCTAGGCTATGGAAGTATGCCCCAGGGATATAAGTGAAAATCAGTCATTAAATCAATAGATAGTACATACTGCAGATATTGAGATATTATTACTACATATGTACTCAATACTTGCCAGTGAAATTAATGCTGGTGCTAAAAATGCAATTTATTCCTCTACGAAAACAAGCAGATACAAATCAAAACCTCATTCAGTAGCCTTGCCAGCAATGACATGTTGATTCAAGGACTGATGTGCAATTTGTGCACTGATAGTGGACATCGCTTATACTTAACGACACAAGGAATCACACACTCAAAATCTTACTCATTTTCACAACTAGCCCAGGTGAAAACACAGTGCACATAGTCAAACATAAGGCGTTCTATGCTTCTGCATCTTTGACATAGTGCCTTGCTTTCCCCTGCCCTGCAGACACATACCCTAGGGGTTGGTTTGGGCTGCCAAGAGACAGCTGCAGTTTTTCTATTTGTTACAGCACTAGGTGACAGAATACAAGAACAGGCACAACACTGCCCAATTCCTTCCCTAACAGTACAGAGAGCCCTGAACAGCAGAGAATCTGAACAACTCTTCACTTTCTAGAACTAAAAAGGTACCACAGCAGTTGTGGCATCTGAGCAGACTATCTACTGGAGGCAACGTAAACTCAGCACAAGTTATTAAGACACTATTTGCTAATTTTAAGAATTATCAATATAGTCTTTTCAGCATCCTTCAGTATGCTCACCTGCCAGTTAGACTGACAACTACTTCCATGCTATGAACAAAGTATAATTACTATGTTCTATAAGTCTACTTCTCTTTTCACAGGCACAAGTGTAATCACTGAAAAAACAGAATACCAGAAGTGACAAGTCTGCAAAGTACTACTACAAGTTTTACTTCTGTAACATGCTTCTCTGGAAGACGATCCTATCAAATGTTGACACGGTTGCACTCTACTTGCAGAAGAGTCATAATCTAGCCTGTACTGGAAAGTCGCAAGAAATTAATTTGCAATTTTCCTGGGAAAAACCTGGAACACCTGCAAACTCTTAACAGTTTATTCAAACAGATTACTTCTCAGAAGGTACATGCTCCTACCCATGTGAATGGTGTTGTTTTGGAGCCAAAATTTCTCTTGCTGTGGAACACGGGTGACCTCTAGTGCTTCCAACAAGTCAATTCAAAGCACAGCTAAATATTGCAGAATAAAAACAAAAACATCTATAAAAACTGAATACTTAATAAAGTTCTGTGATCAGTATCCACCAAAAAACCTCCGAAGGTTGAGATTGAAAAGCAATTCTCCCATCTCCATAAAGTATCACTGTCTAAATTACAATTTTAGACTGACACAGAAGTTTAAAAAAAAAATCTGTGAAATCAAGACAAAGATGAAAACCAGAAACAAAGTAGCAATCCTTCACTGCTACTCCAGAAATGCAGTAAAAACTTTCATAGAAGTCAAATTAACAGCAATGCACCTTGCAGTACATACTTGCTAACTTTCAAGAAAATAAAAGGCAATCAATGCCTGCAAAAAAAATGAAACCATGACATAAATCTAAAAAATTCACATATGTCCTCTACAATTTATAAAACGAACATTAATTGCAAACAGACATTAAAAGACATTCAAAACTATAAAAACTACTTTCTGTTGCATCTTTCATTATGTTTCATATTATTATTGCTATTACTATAACTAGAGGCAACTACTCTGATTTCACCCAACTCATACATCTTCAGTTTGTCTCTCCAGCATTGCACTGGATTGTTTTATTTTTTCTTTTTTTTGGTTCTTTAGCTAAGCTCAAGGGAAATATAATAGGACAGGAAGGAAAACAACAATCACTTTCCACAGGCACAATTATGAGTAATCATTTTAAGAAAAAAAGGAACTTCCTCTACACACAAATCCCTTCCTTATCCTGTGCCAAAGTAAGCAATGGACCTACACAAACATTTATAACACAGACAGCAAACACAGATAAAATATAAACAGCTCTACATAAGAATTGACACTGCATTCATATTTCTCATGGGTACATTTGTAACTCCAAGAACTTTAACACAAAAATTTTACTGAAAGCAAAATACGTGATAAACTCATATTCCAAGTAAACCAACTGGTCAATGCTGTAGTGATGCTGGTCAGAACATAATGAGTTTCAGTCTAGAGTATTCAAGCAAGCCATAATCACACAAGTGTATTTAAGGTCAAATGCAAAATTTAATTTTATCAGTCATGATAAATACAATTGCTTTTTAATAAACCATATGGTGCCAGGGCTTTCAGAAATACTTTTAGAAGTTAGAGTACTTTCCTATATTATTTTTCACAGATTTTTTTAAAGTTTTGAAATCAAAGGTTTTTTTAATCTTTGAGCAAAGGCAAAAGTGAAAAATAATAGTCACAATGTAAACAACAAGAAAAAAAAAGCCTCCACCTCCAAAAATATTTTACAATAAACCAGGAGGTGTAATTTTAATCGTGTACTCTGCTTTGCCTATAGTGTATTTACATATTACACAGATGAAAGCTACACAACCTGCATACTTTGTCTGTAAAAATATAAAAAGTTTTTTATTCATGAGAGAAGTTTCTAAGTATTTTCACAAAAAGACACCATCTAAAAATTTACCTTGTAAATTCCAGGACATTTAGCAGTTCATATCTCTCTTCCTGTCCCAGCTGAAGAACAAACAAAAAAAAAATAAATAAAAAAGGGGTAAGAATTAAAAGAAAAATCTCAAGCAAAAGAACCAAACCCAACCAAACATGTCAATACAAATGTACCATAATGCAGTTATTCGGATTATTTAAACTAAAGCAGAAGCAAATACAGTAAATTACAATGTTACTCCAATGTACTCACAGACTCAATGATTACTGAGTCAGGTGTCCTTCCAGTGAATACAAAACGAAGATGCCTGGCTGCTCTGACCAATGCTCCTTCATCTGCAGCAAGTTAAATAGTTATTTTACAAATGTATCAGAAAACTGTTAGTTTACCCCATGATTTAATCAACACAGTCCAGGCTTTTCTACTTCTCATTCCCTTTTTCCTTTATGGATTTTAAGATTAGATGTGGTGCTGGGAAGAATCTTTGGTCTCCTGTTAAAACTGATGAAATGAGCTCACAGTTCAGAGAAAATAAGCCCTGAAAGGAACACACCTCTCAGCTCAGTAATGAGAGCACCCTCTGCAAAGCACCTAGGTTAGCACCTTCCTCAGTAGGGCACTGGACAAAGAACATTGCTTTTCGTTTTAAGTTCTGGTTTGTACGAGAAGAGTTATAAGTCATTCCTGTAAATAATAGGTAACTTCAACGTCTACATTCAGGAAACCACGTCTTCAACAGTCATCAGTTCTCTCCAAGTGGCTCAGGCTGTCAGAACGGAATTTACTTGCAATGCCCAGTAAAACACTGCCATGACCTAGTCAACTTTATTTATGGCCCTACTTCTGCCCTTGTCTTTCAGCTGTTGAAGGACAGGATTCAGAGAGGTAGCCACCTAGAAGCTGGGGCAGTCAGGGAAGAATCTCTGCACTTTAGGTAATTTTTCCCATCATAACTTGTAACACATTAGCTCAGCAGAGCTGAGCATGTTTTAATCATTCTGCCCTGCTTCATCATTTGCTGAATTCAAAAATTGTCTATGAACCACAATAGGCTTGAAACAGAAACTTTTGCATTATAATCTTTCGTCAATCTCTAACAGAATTTATCACAACTTCTATCCTATTAAAAACATTTCTGTTTTGATTACACAGTCTCTGTTCTAAATCAGTATCACGGTTACCAAGTACAGAATAGGTTCACAAGCATGGACATCAATTTGTCTCCTGATTGATTTTGATTTACTTCTGAGCAGTTCCTTTAGAATTCCACAGCAATCTGACAACACCTTAGTAGTGCTGTATGGTTACTGATTATTTGCCCTTACATAATCCACAGGACATTCAGATGTATTTTCTAACGAAAATTTAAAAAGTCTAAGTCCTTTTTTACAAAATTGATTTTAGTTGATACCAACTCTTTTTTGAGGGATAGGGTTTATAGATTTTTTTTTTAAATTTTGGAAGATACTTCAAAAACAGTGAACCAAATAAAATTTGCTTGTTGAGTTGATAGAACATGTTCACTGAGTTATTTGAGTCTTACCTGGAGATGCTGCTTGATATATAATTTTATCACCTTCTCTTTCTGGAACTGCTGTATGACACACTGCCATCATTGTCAAGAACTCACATATTATAGGTGCGGTTGGCTAAGAAAAAAAAGACGTCAGAGTGTGATTAATCATTTAAGCAATAAATAACCAAAATGTAATAATAGATGTAGACAAATAATAGCCCACAAAAATTTAATGACTGATTCTTCCTCTTTTCTCTAAAAACCATCTGTACACTAATCAGCATGTAGGGTAACTTCTTTCTGCTGTACTTACATACTGGTTATATAAATAGAATTTAGTGGCATTTGCTATCATAACAAAATTAGATAACCATAAAACAGTTCAAATAATCATTTTTAGGGAAGGTAAGTATGAATGATGTATTGAAAGAATTTTACTTTATTCACAGAAATCCATTTGGATGTTGTCTTTTTTACTAAAAAATAATCTCTTTTACTTTTTCTAATACTGTGTTTGACAATGCTTTTTAAGAACCTTTAGAAAGATGCAGCAAACAAAAATCACATAGAAAAGGTTGCAAGATCATATTGCTTTTCAAG
This sequence comes from Struthidea cinerea, assembly GCA_013397865.1. Taxonomy (NCBI): domain Eukaryota; kingdom Metazoa; phylum Chordata; class Aves; order Passeriformes; family Corcoracidae; genus Struthidea; species Struthidea cinerea. The sequence goes on along the minus strand of VZTI01003798.1, from coordinate 626,317 downwards.
GAGACATTTGAATGAATATAATAGGCACTTCAAAGTGTAAAAAGCTGAAACAATTTAAAATTATTTAACCAAAAGAGGGGAAAATAAACATATAAACAAAATAGTTGATTAGACTTGAAAAACACAGCTTATTACTACAGCTGGCATTTGCAAAATGAATGAACTGACTTCTGAACGGTTGTTTAAAAGAAACCCCAGCATTCCCTGTAAGTGAGGTCAAAGCAGCTGCCACCTCAACTGAGGGTTTCTTGTAGCATATTTATGGTATTTCAGATTTGTAGTAGACTAAGAAGAACATTACAATTACTCTATAAAATGCAATAATCTTTGAAAACCTAATTTAATTCTGTTGCACAGAAACACTAATGGGAGAGGTTCCTGTTCTCTTCCATTGAGGGCCCCCAGATCCTCTAAGATGTATTCAGAAGTGGCTCAGTCACCCCAACAGGTTGAATTACAAATTCTTTTCCAAAGCACTTCAGAAGACATTTAAAATACGGTGGTGAAACCTCTCTTTGAATGTGTATCTGGATTTTTAACGTGCATACAAACACATTTTTATAGCTTGCATGCTCATATTATATATACTTAACACTACGTATCTACCAGAAAACTGTGAAGATTCAACTACACCAAGGACTTTGACAACAGCAGTAACAGTTGATGCCTCTTTCAAACTATGCTACTCTCCCTGTTACTAGCACTGTAAATATAAATGGCCTGTGCAGGTAAGTGTAAGAGTCCCCTCTGCTTTAGATACACTTGAGAATGGCTCTCAGATGTCTTCCATTAAAGACTGCCCCATTTGTAAGAAAAAGATGCTTCACTGTCTGCCAGTTAAACTGGAACTAGCCTCCTGGGAAGACAAAATTTAAGAAAAGAGCAATTTATTTACACTCATCCAAAAGAGAACAAACAGTTACACTGTTTACTGTAGGTGTTGGTTATAACTAGGTAAAAACATCTGTTGTACAAACAAAAACTGGAAAGTTTTACTGATGGTACTGTTTCTTAATCAGATCATAAACTAACTTGGTAATTTCCTGAGAAATGTATTGTCTCTTTGGGGCAAAGAACAGCCTCAAAAACACCTCTTTCATTGCATCATCTGAACTGAAGATCTAACCTCATGGAAGCATGCAAACAAACCCAATGCATGTGGTTAACTCCTGACTCCTGTCCCAGCCCAGGTAAGTCATGCCAGGATGTAAAATAACTTGGCTTATCCTAAAAGCATCACTGGATGTCATGACATCATCTGAACCACAGGAGTACCAGTAAAACACCCAGAAAATGAAGAACTAGAGACTATTTCAAACTTGTAACATCTGAACCATAGCATCAAAACAAAAAAGGAGGGGAGAAAAGAAAGGGTTGGATGTAATGAACATATATCAGCAACAATTACAAAAGTATTAATGAGGTCATGCTGATTTTGTATAAATACACAATTTATTTATTTTCCCCTCAAAGGACATAATCTTTTGAATTACCGGAAGCAATAGTTTCATCTCACAAAACAATGGCAATTGTTTCTATATAACTTACATGGTTGTTTTGAAGATTCTCCAGTAATGATACGTCACTAAATGTTTTTTCTTCTCCATTTTGTGGGCCTTGCCTAGAAACAATTAAGTAAAAAAGAGATCATTCTTAGCATGATTTTAACAGTTTATATGCAAATCATCCAAACACAAGTTTTGGGCTATAGCTGCTACAATAAAGGCTGCGATCATGTACTGTGAGAAAAAGAATTGAAAAGGTACTTCTTTCACATTTCCAAACTTATTTAATTTAAAGAAACCTTCATTTATATAAATACACTTAAATCCAGCAAAGTGTCTCTGCTGAATTCAGGTAGTGAAGGATGAAGTAAAAATATATCCACAATGTAAGACTGAAGTTTCTTGTCTTCTGATCTCTGGAATGAGATATAGAAGGGACACAAAAAAATATATGCCTAAAGAGATCACATTTCATCAAGAAATTAGCAGTTTTGGGATAGGTTTCTAAATGTTTGCAGAAAAGCAAGTCTGTTATCTGACAGAGGTAAACAAATGAGTTCAGACATCAGAGAAGTCTGCGTGTAGAGGGTTTGCTTTCTATTACTTATGATCAAAAAGGAACGTATTGAATTGAAAGATACAGAAGACACAGCAACAATGGGGAAGTATGGACTTTAGAGATGCAAGGAGGAGATGGTTCTGGAGAAATAAAGTCACACACTAACATCTCCCGAATTGCACAAATATTCTGGCTGAATGTGAGAACTCAAAAATGTAGACACTTCTAAGAAGAATTGTTACTGCAGCTGACTACAGCTACAGTCTTCATACTACAACTGAGTATCTAGGTGACTTTGAATTCAAGTGAAACAAAACAGTGCTGAAAGGTGAATCCAGTTGAAGGAAATTTTTTTTCAATTTATTTTGGGTCTTGCTTTGGATTACATAGTCTTACAAAAGAATAAATACATTTGGTGATTTAAGTTGAAGAATAAGCCATATACATCAAAGGCAGTCTAAAGATTCTCTATGAAAACCAAAAGTGAGCTGTTCTAGTCCTGCAAGAACTGCCATAGAGGGATATAAAACGCAGAACCTGCTCTGTACAGCCATGCAAGGACTACTTTTTCTAACTATAATTAAAGTGAAAAATTTGAAGCATTCTCCTTCACAAAGATTTCTTTTTAAATGCAAAGCAAATAGATCTTGAAGTACCAAATATTATCATCTTCAGACACATAATATTTGTTTAGAGCCTAAGCTTTAAGCTTTGTTTGCTTAAAGCCTTCTGATGTAAATTTTCCAGATTCTCAGTGCTAAAATAATGAAAAATATTTGCAGGTATATGTTGTAACAAAGTGGAAAACAATTCTTTATAATAATAATAATAATAATAATAATAGG
>VZTI01003798.1:584232-623388 GCA_013397865.1 Struthidea cinerea | reverse complement strand
CTTTATAATAATAATAATAATAATAATAATAATGATAATAATAATAATAAAAAGATATAAAAGATTTGGGATTTAGTATATTAGTCATGTTAGGGCTATAAATGTTACTGTCACAAACAGATTTTATTAATTGCAACAGATTTACACACCAGGAAGTTTTAAGTATTGTATTTTATAAGTATTTCTAATATATTCTTTGCCTAAAAAAGGTTTGGGTTTGTTCTTTTGGATATCAGTTTATCCATTTCAGATGTGCTCAAAAAGATTTTTATGCGTGTTAGTCAAAACTAGTCTTTTTTCATTAAGAGCTTATAAGCAAGGATGCTTAATTTCATGGAAGCACTGCATTGTTTAAATGAAACCACTTGTATGCAGTTAAGCACACTTATGCATCTTTAAGAAACATTTTCCTTCTGCATCAAATGATGACATTCAGGTCAGGTAAGATTTTGATGCACACGTGTACTACATTTTATGTGTTGTGAGAGGAATTTTTCAGGGTTTGGGTTTTTTTTCTGTCTAAAAAAAGGATTATTAATTCTAATTTAGAAAAGATTTTTTTCCCTTCAAATGTTTTCAACAAAAGATGACAACACATTCCAATTTTGTGTGACACTGCCTTGTTGCCACTTTCAACAAATAAAATAGTGATAATTTAAAGGCTGTAAATGACATTTTTTTCTCTGATGTACCTGAGCTTTCTTTGAATGATATTGCAAATGTTTAGTTTAAGAAAGTATAATGAAGAAGTACAATGCATCATGTAGATAAGAGCAGAAAGGAAGTCAGGACTTTATCTTTCCTGATGTCCCCGTCAAGACATCAATGTTAGTCCCAAGTGTATTTGGGTTCTCTAATCTCAGTTCCATTTAAAAACTATGTAGTGCTAATATTCTAAAACTATCTGTAGGAAGTAAAATAGCAACAATAACATTACATATTTTTCACTCTCAAATACGCATTTTTTTCTAAACATATCATTGATTATTACGATCATATTACTGACTAACAGTAGAACAGTGTGATTGAAGTTACCATAGTACCAAATATGTAACAAAAGACAAAACTTTCTCTCCAATAAGTAATTTTGAATTGTACCAGGACTGTCAGTAGAATGACTGCACTGTATTCCAGGGACCCTATCAGAGATTCTACTCCCGAGTACGCAACCTAATGCCATAGAATTCGGATGGCGTAAATTTGTGAAGGATGGTCAGTCTGCATGAATTCAATGCTGAAATAATTTCTGAGTAGTAAGCTATCTCACATTTATCTCAATTTTTAAATATATTGCTCAGTGTTTTTAAACCTGAATCTTCAGGAAACAGCAGAAGCTAAATGATCTTTAGAGCTTACCAATCATCTGAAGAAACACTATAATCCTCAGGCTCAGGGCAATGGCTGCATAAGAAGCAAGGAAAAATAGAACAGCGAGAGGAGAAAGAATCACAAATGCTAAAAAATTGGATCACGTAATAAAAAAAGTAGTTAGTTAATCAAACTAAATTACCAAAAAAACCCCCTTTTTGCAACTATTTTGCTAGTGCCTAGATTGCAATGAAAATTGCAAAAATATGGTGTTGCTATTGAGACTTCAAAAACTATAACAAACTGAGTTTTTGCAAGTCTCCCTCAGGCTTTTGATTTGTAACAACATTAAACAGGGTAAACGATGGCAAAAACATGCATACTGAAGTTGCCTTACAGCAGAAAGCCTGTGGTATCTCAATTTCTGTTCCTCTTTGCAAAAAGAGATGTCTTGACAGAAATGATCCTGTCTCTTTTAAGCAACATTTTATAGTAACAAAAAGCTGACTGAGCTGTAGATATTGCCAGGTGTAAGTTTATTTTAACTGCAGTATTAATGCATGGGTACACATGGACAGGCAGAGGCACACAGATGAAGAAGTATGTAAAAATACCTACCCATATGCAATTCCTGCTACAGTACACTTCTTAAATTGCATGACGTTGCATGTCAGGGTACCCGTTTTGTCAGAAAATATGTATTTGACCTAAATGAATGATAAAATCCATTATATATTAACATTCAGCAGTCAGTGACATATCTAGTACCATTCATAGCTATCAACACATGAAATATTTTTGCCTGTTCTGCAATTTTCACATTTTATAGAAAAAAAGCCAACAACAAAACCAATACATAAACATGGCAGATGTACAGCCTTCATACCCATTTCCAAAGAAATCAATCAACAGAGATGTCAGGACATCTAAGCTTTCTTCAGTGCACAGTGGTATACTCAACCATCCCTCACTCTACATTTTGTTGAAGTGCAAGAAACTAGTGAAGACCAATGACTTTGCCAGTAAAACATTAAACTTCTGACAGAAAGCCATATGGTAAGAAAAGTATATCTATATGCATTTCTAAACCCATCTTTTTGACATGGAAATATCTTCTTAAAGCCCAAATGTTAGTAGAACAGCAACAGTTCAGAAATGCCAAATAACAGGAAAAGAAGAAATACATTCCTTTCTACCTACTCTAGATCTCCTGTTTCCCTAGCATTATAAACCATTCTGTTCCAGAAACTACTAGGTAAAGCGTTTTAAAATTCAATGCTGAAGTACATGAACCTGTGATATTTTTAAGTTTCATTTAAACCCAATCTTAAGAAAAACGTTAATGTATGAAGAAATGAAGTTATCTGTGATGAACCAAAAGTTCTATGAGTCCCAGATAAACTTCAACTGATTAAAATTTATTTCTAATTTAAAAAATCCAAGGATTCTTAATTAGGAATTAACTGAATTATATCTAGGACTAATAAAGCAATGTATTAGTAAACATGTTTCTGAGGAATTATGACTTAGCCAAATCAGCAGTTAGAAGAAATCTTTCTGTGTCAGGTTTATGCTGCAATTTCTTTGTTTTGTTTAGTTTTTGTTGTGTGTGAGCACAATGAGAAAGTGGGAATTGCAGCTAAGAAAATTCAAGCTTTTTTCCCAACACCAAAGTTTTGCCTTTCTTAAAACCTAAAGATCTCTTGGGGGAAATCTTCTCTTCCTTACGTGCGACCCTCATGGACTTCAAAGAAGAAAATTGCTCTTTTTAGCACAGTCCTTTGGTCTCCCTACAAAAATCTGAAATTAGGAATCTGTTGAAAAAATGAAAGCGTAAATCCGATGGTGAAGGAGAATTTTATGAGAAACCTAAGAAATGAAGACAAAAACTACTGAAGTCAAAAGGAAAGAATGTGTCTGGGAATGTGAATAACAAACTAGCTGCAGAGATAGAAAAAACAGATAGCATAAAATGAAACAGAAGGAAAGCTAAGATTTAATAAAGACTCTTCCCCACCAGAGGAGCTTGTACCCCCCTTTAAAGCCAGGAAAATAACAAAATTTTCTGCACATACATGTTAAACCCAGCAGGCAAAGGCCCTGTACTCCTCTATGTAAACCAGTCATAGAACATGTTAATCTTCAACCAGTTTTTCCAAAAGGCACATCTCTTAAGTATTAGGCCCTAGGACTGCTTTGCTATATGGCTAAAACCAAGTTATTATGTATTTGTTTTGGAAAGCTAGAGACAACTTTTACATCCCCATGCAATAAAGTAAAGAATTAGTTATGAAAACTTCTAGGTTAGGAAATGCAAGAACATGCATACTTGTGTTCATAATACAATTCAATTAAATGAGCATGTAATTTATTTTCCACAGCAAGAGTAGCCCATCACCAGTGTACCAGAAAGCTTAGCATGGTTTTAAAGCAAGACTGAAAATACAATTGACTGAAAGAGTAAATACCATGTGTAGTGCTTCTAAAAGCATGTCCTGCGCCCCAGACACACTTGTACCAAGTCATACTTCCATAATATGAACAACATACAACAAGTGATCTCTTGTGAAAAGTCAGACTCGTTTTACAGTATTCAAAGAGAACTCCAAAGCAGAAAGAAGAATTAAGCCCAAATTTCCATGGTTTAATTCAGCCGTGAGACCCCATTCCATTCACGGCTTCCAGTCTTTAGTGGCAGGAAAAGAGGACATGTATAAACTGTGATTCAACCCTAAGATACTCACTGTCTCTTTTGAGGAATGCAGATCATGGGGAAAAATTTATCATTATCATTATTACACAGTATATACACATTAACGTAAGTGTATATACTGAGACTAAATTTTGTGCCACAGACAGCCTTAATGCTCAAAATTCCTTTGATTTTGTAACTTTATTGAAACACTTCCATCTTCTGTGATTACCAATGCACATTGATACAGATTCTTTATGTAGTACTGGTTTTAATTCGCCCATATTGCAAAGTATTTTTAAAAATATCTGACAAAATGAAGAGAATAGAAATAAGCAAATGCTAAGGCAAGAATATGCATTTTTTAAAATAAATCCTCACATGAATAATTTCAATACACAAAGTTAGAACCAGTGATTTCTTTTTCTACCTGTCCAAGTTCTTCATTGAGATTGGAAGTACGAGCCATCGCAGCAGTGTCCGTAGGTTCGTAGTGCATGTCTATGTCCTACAGACAAAAAAAAAGTACATATATTTAAAAAGCAGTCTTCCAAAACTTCTTACAAAATATCTAGCACATAAATAGAAAAGTTAAATATAGAAGAAAAGACCAAACATGAATAGATCTACTTAAGATTGTTTCAAGATGGGAAGCCACAGACACTATCAGATCACTTCCAAGAGTCCCCAGAAGAAATAAGATTTTCTCATGGGAGATTTTGCACAGATTATTTCTAGTGATCTGTATTACTGAAAAACTGTTGACTCACACATCTAAATTACTTTAGCAACAAGCAGAAATACTACACTGTGACTCTTAGGGAGAAGTCAGTCTTACCTAATTCTATTATATGCACAACCAGCCATTTCTAAATAACAAGATAAATATATCTTGAGATAAAAACATGAAGATAAATCTGAAAGCACACAATAAACGTAAGATACAATGCACATGGTATGAGTTCTTTTCCTCTTACTTGTTAAATAAACATCAGAGTTTGCTTTCAAATACAGTAAAAGATTAAAATGTCAAATATGGCAATGTAGTGCAACAGATTGCAGATGACCAACTTCTCCATACAAATATAATCTACACACAAAGAGAAATATTATTTAAGATAAATGTCCAGAGTCCCAGATTAGGATAAATTAAAGGCAACTAATCCCTCATAATGAGAAACTGGGGCAGGAAGAGAAGTTAAAACTGCCTTTCTGATTTCTTGTATAAACAGTGGCAATCTACGCATTCAAAATGGGTCTTTGTTGAATACATGTTTTAAAATACAGAAAATTAAGGAAGAATTTCATTGCATTCTCCAATTTGTTAACAGTTTGTTTTACAGCACAAAAAAAATTTAAGAGATTGAAACCAGCTGACTGCTCATGAAGTATTTAACTTTTAAAATAAAGCATGTGCTTCACCTGCTACTTCACACGCACTCTTATCTATATCTCCATGACATATCTCACGCATACTAATCTATTTCACACATTTGATCAAGGAATCAGATTAAAGAGTTCAGAATGCTACGATAAATTTACATGCGGGAAAAAACGGAAAAATGGAAGGCATGCTTACATGGCTTTAAGGAAAAGAGCTCACTTCCACCTCAAACAGAGTAAAACCTTCATTTCCCCCACTAATTCATTAAGATAAAAAAAATTAAAGGATGCCAAAATGACCTTTATATATTTCATAAGTGATAATACTAACAGACACTGCCTTTGTACAATAAACCCCACTCCACTAAACTGTGGTTGTGCTTGAGAAAAAAACAAGCAAAATGCCAAAAACCCCCAAAACATGGGGTAAGTCTGGAAAGAAAATATGAAAGTGGACAAAACTCCCCAGCACTGCAAAACTCTTTCTTCTGATCATTCTGAATGAAACTGATACCTGAATATCAATAATGAGAAAGTAAAAAGCACAAGAACATTGTCAGAGACTGAAACGTTACAGCTCATGGCTTAAACATTGATGAAATTGATGAAAACAGTGAAAAGCTGCACCACCAAAGCCCTCCTTGAATGCGCCCCCTGACTAAAACCTTGGACTGTCAGTTAAGCCAGCTAAGAGAACTTGAGATAAGCAAAAGTGACACTTTTGTTCAATCATCTCAGGTCTGGGAAGAAACAGATAAGGCGGGGAAAGCATCCATGGGAGGGCCAAGCCCAGCAGCTGTCCTGAAAATCATCCCTCGCTGGCTTCAGGCTGGGGGAGGCCACAGCTCTCAAGCTTATCTCCTGCTGCCAGGTGTGCACCAAGGGGGAGGAGGAGGAAGGTCTTGGGGGTGTGGTACAACCTCTGGTGAAAGGCAGTGAACACCCATCCTCCCTTACACAAACTGGCTCAGCTGTGAAAGAACCCCCCACCACCCCTGGAAAGCCACATCCATAGGACATTCATGTGAGGGGCTGCTGAGGGGGTGTTACAATCCATCAAAGACCCCCAAAGTGTTCCCGAGACTCATTCCTGAGGCCTTGCACCAGAACACTGCACATGATGCAAAATGATACAACTAATCCAGAGTCTTGGTAGAGACAGTGTCAAACTTGCCCTGGGCATTTCCACGTGGCCCAAACCAGGCTGGTTAATTAAATATTAATCCATTGAATTCTATGCCTTTTGGAGGGGACCCTTGCCACCAAGAAAACCAGATGGAGAGGACCGACAACACGTCCTTGGGAGCCATGGAGGGGAGATACATTTCTACTTAATCTCTCACTCTTCTTGCCCCTCCCTCTCCTCCCCCTTTTTCTATTTCCTTCTTTCATGCTCATTTACTGTTAAATAAAATACATCAATTTTTGGTATCAACATTTAACCTTGTTTGGTTTTAATGATGTTTTGGGGAATATGCGAATCTGAAGTTTCTATCTGCAATCCACAGATAGCTCACTTTGCTCCTCTACAATTAGTGGATCATAACAAACATGCTCCAAAAATCAATCTGGTGCAGATATAAGAGCACTAAATAAAATAATTTATTATTACCTCCTCAGATTCCACTAATAATAAATAGACAGCATTTAGAAAAAGTCTGAAAAGAACGCATACATAGACAAGCAATCCATCATTTCACTTACTTGTGAACCACTTGATTTTAGAAATCAATGCATATTATAAAAATAATATTTACCCAATTTATGAAATATGCCTGGATAAATTTAACGACTTCAAGTGTAACCAACAAGCTGATTGGAATAAGATTATTGAAGAGAATGATAAAAGTCAAGAAATTCAATCCAAAGTTGCTTGCTCCACCATCTGTCAAAAACCAAAGTAAACAATAAACATTTGAGACTGTACTTAGAAGTATATATACTTATTGTATTCAGAATATTGTATTAACAGCTGATTTTTAAAGTGTTCTAAGAACAAATTTTGGAATTAATTACAGCATCACTTGCCTATAGATAAGACCTTCATCAGAGTTAAGGATCTCTATTATAGTAGTGGAGTTCAAATTCAGCGATCTTCGCAATCATCTCCAATTTCTGAAGAGCAAACTTACCAGCCATTCCCTCTTTTGCTACATTTTAAGATAAAATCTGGGAATATCTACATAAGAAAACAAGTTCTAAACTCAAAATATTACAGTTTTATATTTTGAAAGGGGGAAATACATAGTGGAATGCATTTTTTCTCCATCCACACTCGCACAATCATATAATCTCCCTCAACAGAGCAAAATACTATGAAAAAGGTAAAGTCACACCCCATGAAAGGAAGAGATGAAATTAGAAAGTTTAATGAAAGTTCTAAACAACTGGAAATGGGAATATTAACATATAAACCAAGTAGTTTTATACTACTTTTTCCATTAAAGTGTTAGGTTTTCCTTTTAAAGGTAACTCTACCAGTAGCACCTCAGAGAGAATGCAAATGAGAAAGTCTGTTCTACAGTACAGCAAAAGGGTAAAAGATGGAGCCTGCCTGTCTGTATTCAAGGTATCTCAAAGAAAAAGGGCCTCAGATAGGTTTCCACTGTCTGTCCAATGTGGATTTGGTTTTTACTCTAAGATTAGGAAAGAAGGTTTTGGAGACTTTCATTAACATCAATTCCAGGATCAAATGAAGTACCAGTCTAAAAGACCAGGGAGCTAAAAAATTAAATAACTACGGGGAAAGGGGGATAAAATGCTTCTTACATATTAAAAGCATCTGGTATCAGAAAAAATATGTGCTGAATACAGCCTTAAATGACATACCTTACAAAACCCAACACAATTTCATTTAATCATGGGACATATTAGAAAATAAACTGACATGGATAATCAGTTGAGGACACACAAACCAAAGTATCAATGGCCACTATTTCACGTTTCTTTTTTCAGGAATAACAAAAATTTATGAACTGCTTCACTACTGTGCTAACCATATAATAGCCACCATATTCTTAAAACTTTTATATTTCCCAGAAAAGAAAAAAAATGCACAGGTGAAGCACAACTAATGCCATTCTTTGATATTACTGAAAATTGTGAATATTCTATAAACTATTTCACTTTTTCTTACCTTGCTAGGAAAACATGAAAGTTAAGTTTCTAAATTTAAAAAACCAAAAAGTTTCTTTCTCAGCATTGAAAAGAAGGGAAGCAAGGTTCATCATAAATACAGACACAGAAACGTTAGGAGTGCCTTCAAATCAGAACTTCAAGATTTTTCTTTTAGAACTTACCAAAACCCACAAAACCCCCACTTTGCTGACTACATTCAGAAGCTTTGTACTCAGGAGCTTTGTTTCAGTTCTGGTTCTGCCTGAGTAAAGCAGGCTCTAGACCCACCATAAGAAATTCTGAAAACATGAATAGTTGACTGCAGAGTATATTCACGAAAACCTCTTTTAAATCTTGTTTCCTCACAGAGGGTCAGACTATGTCAGTATGTTGCATGCTGCCGTGAAGGCCTGTGTAACATCACACTGCCCTGCATCCACCTTATGTACAGCTGCCAAGTATAGTATATTAGATGAGACCTCCCGTGCCTCTTTTATCTTCTTTAGGAGAAGTCTATTAAGTTCTGACATTATTAGTTAAATCCCTACACACTAAAAATTATAAGCCACAGTGTCACTTTCTAAGACAAGCAAGTTTAAAAATTCAGAAAGTCACTGCAGCTTTAAATGTAATCTATCGGAAGCAGCTCAAAGAGGCTTTAATCTGATGTCTCGGAAGCTGACTGTTTATGCCCGTGGAATGCTGACACAGACTTTGCTGAGCTGCAGAGATGTAGTACCTGAAAGAAGTAGAGGCAAACAAATCATCTCACCCTTCCTGAATTTAGCAATAGCTCAAATGGCACAGTAAGGCAAATTTTATACTTGTTGCAATATACCTAGCCTAATGACTTTAGCCAACAAACAAAGAAGAGAGATTGACAAAAAAACCACTGTGCAAGGGAAGGCAATCATCCTCCTTTCCAAACACGAAAGGCAACTAAACACTAAAATATTAATATAATATTTTAAATCTTACAATTTAGATCAAGATACCAGTCTCTTCCAGTATGCCTCCGGTTCCATATAGCTGAGCCAATAGAGCAGATCAAAGACATGGCAATAAGGATGCAGAACAAAATCAAAATCTGAATATTTGTAATTCGTTCCACATTAGACATTTTAAGAGGTGGACTTGTTGAATTCTGCAAAAGACAAAAACCAACAGTGGCTGTTATATATTAGATGAGGTAACATGGTTCTTGCTTTTCAAATTACATGTTACTGAATCCTTTTCTAAATATTTTCCCAAATACACAATCATCATAAATGCTCTAAATGTTTTACTTAAAAAAACCCACCCAGCATCTTATAAACCTATGAATTGGAACTTTAGAATTTTGTCACAAGAAGTTTAAACAATCACACAGAACACTGGTAACACCAACAGTTAACAATAAACATTAAAAACGAATATGCATACACCTTGTCAGTGCAATAGAAGACAGCTGCTAATACAAACACACTTTTTCAAGTAACTATTTTACAAGTTAGAAAAGCAATAAATAAGAGATGAATGACCAATCTGAAATTCTTTTTTCTCAACAGGTGCATCTCTGTTTTGGTATATCAAAACACATTAGGCAAAGTAATTTCAGTATCCTCCCTCCTCATTTTGTTTTCTGACAAGAATAATTACCTTTGTACTTGAAAGAAAGTCCCACAAGAGGACAGTTTTAGGAGCAGTCAAAAATAAAAAGACAAACTATGATAATAGAACTTGCTAATAAATAGTTTTCAAAGCACAAGTTACAAGACAGAATCAATGAATATACTTACTAGTGGAAAAACTACTTTGGGACTAAGTGACTAAAAATGACAAAAAATTGCTATATTTTTATTGCTTTTAATTCATATGAAAGATGCTCTATTACTGACATTTTACTACTGTATTGAATCTGTACATGTTTCTGTACCGTGGAATGGTAAATTAAGGTAATAAAACAGACAGGTTAGACAGAGTCCGAGTGACAAACCTGCATAAGTTTTGTGTCATGTCCAGTATAGACAACTATCCCGTGAACCCATTGAGTATTTCTCAACTGAGCTCCTCGTAGAAGAATCTGATCAGATCCCAATGGAACAGTACTAGAAGTAAGAAATTTTGCATTTTAAAACAAAACCAATCAATGTCAATGAATAAATGTAATCAGTAGTTGTTAAAGCTAATTTCTCAAAATTTATAGGATTATTGTTAATATGTTAGGAACCTAATTTGCATAGCTAACTTTTTGTGAGTTTTGACAGAGAGAACTTGACAGGTAAAAACCAGGCCAAAAATCTAACTTTCCAAAAATATTACTTATTATTGACTACTAATTTTGATATGGTACTACTAACCAAGCATACTGAAACTAAAAATGTCTAATTCTCCTGTGTTTTATGATTACCAAGTTTTTTCCTAAATGGCCTCTCTTACAAAACTGATTTTCAAAAGCAATTTTCAAATGAAATAATTTTGTGAACTCTGAAGTTAGCCCACTCTTCTAGCAAAATAAACACCCTTATGAAAACACTTATTTAACATTCACAATATTTCATGCGCCTTCTTTAAACTGCAAAACCAGGTATATTTTGTTCTGCTATTCTTTTAAAACTGTGTGTAGTAAAGGAGCAACATACCCTCAAAAGACATTGGAAACATTTAATTGTCTTAAATTCGGACAGCTGTCTTTATACATATAATGTAGGTCAAGTTTTTCTTAAAATACAAAAATATTAGATAATTATTACTCTTTTCCTTGGAAAAACGTGCCCTGTTTTGGTACTTTTCTTCCTATCAATACCAGCTAGCAGTTCAGACTTGTCAAAAGTGTCTCCAGTGTTTGGAATTCTTACCTAAGACTACTATCTCTACTTTTTTGAAGGCAACACATTATTAAGATCACAAATTAACTCATTTAGAACAGCAATTGTATCGCTGATATATAAAATATAATGCATCTGAAAAAGCCATGATATTTAGTAACATTTTGGGTAACTCAAAGAGTATAGTCAGTCTCAGTCAGTGAGATTCAGGTAATAATTTCTTCTGGACCATCATGTCCTCTCCTCTCACACAAACTTTTAAGATTCAAACACTGCAAGTAGAATAATTCCCCTTTTAAAATTAACAGTGGCAAACAGTTTTTTGGAATCAGTCCTGGAAGAAATTAGGAAAAAAATATTCTGGAAAAATATTTAAGTGCTTCTGTATAAAAACCGAATTACTAACAAACACCACTCCACTCCAACTTGGTCCACTTAACTTTCTAGGAAACTAGCACAGAGCATACTGACTGTTTAAGGAATTCCTCTCCCCAGCAAATAAGTATACCTCAGCAACTGAAATGCTGAATGATATTGCCATGGAAAACAATTTCCGGGTGCAGGCACTGCATCAAAAGAAGGTATTGGAAGAAAAAACTGAAATGTAAGACATATTTACTGATATTAAATATATTTAGTGATACTTACTTGTTTTCTAAATCTGAACTGTGCTGCTCTTGTATTTCAAATATGTTCATATAATGGCAAAACTAGGAGACTAAATGTCACGTATGAAAGGAACCTCTGGGGTTGAACTACTCGGGAATCATTAAGAAGGACTCCTGTGGATATCAAAGGCTGCTTCTGAGCTTGTATTTATTTGCACTCCTTGATCAGAACCATTTTAAAACCTTGGACTCATTAACCAATACAACACAGACATGTCAGTTAAGGAATGGATTCCCTATCATTCTAAGAATAAATAGATATTTTCAGTCTATTAACACTAACATGAATGTCACAGAAGATGGAAGAAAAAACTTTCTAGGTTATATGCTAGTCTCCCATAGACAAATTGGAAACTTTTTGAACTGCGGACCTCCTCTGGAACGCCAAAAGGCTTTCTGTCCCTTTTGCTGTTAAAGGAGAGGAAAGCAGAAGTCAAAATCTTCAACTCTAAGTTCTTGTACTCCTTCAAGAGTCAGGTTAAGTTCCAAGACTCTTTCTACCACTTCCTGATCTTTCTCTCCGTTTTCTCTTTCTAAAACTGTGGAGAATATATAGTAAAGTCCCTTCTATTGCAGAACCCACTGACTTTTTTTCCCATCAGGACAGTGGCTCTCAAATGGATGCCATTCTTCAAATTGGACAAGACTTTATTCTGAAGAGCATTTTACTGGGAAGGCAATCAGAAGAGAATAGGATTCCAGACACTGGGAGTTGTCTCCAGTAGAATTGGTACAGACACTAAGATGAGAACAGACAGCAAAGCACCCAGGGGCATGGAAAGCCCTGCCAGGTGTCATGTGACTAATTCTCAACATTGTGATCACGCTCCACTCTAATGAAGTGATGGTGCAATGACTTGACACAGATCTCAAGTGTCTTATTTCCCAGACTCAGCCTTCTTAAAGCTGATCCAACTCATCTGATTTCTCTTGTATTTTACATAGGTACTGACTCTCAACAACATTCTTGGGTTGTACTCAGTAAGGGGTGTTCTCAATGGGGAAACATGCTTTTAGAATACTTTCCTGGCAGAGCTGCCGAAGGTGTAGGTGTATTAAGAACTAGTAATTTCTGAGACACATTTGAAAACTTATACACCAAAATGTTTTTGTTAACAAGTACACTTCACTCTTACCCAAAATTTTAAGAATGTCTTCAGGAAAACATTTACTTTAGGTCTGGATAAGTAGAATCTGACCTTGTTTTGCACAATGCCCTCACCATTCTCCAAGCCACTGTCTAGTCATAGTTTCATATAAACCAGTCTAAAGCACTTTTCTCTTTTCTCTAGCTAAATGTCTTCATGGACTAAAACCAAGCTGACATGCTTCTGTATACTCATGAGCATAATAAAGAGCTGCACACTCTGGTGATACAGTTAGCTCACTCAAAGGCTGAGGGTAGCAAGAAAACTTTTGCCTCTTTTAGTTCACAGATTTAGCCAAAAGGTGAAATAACTGTAATGGGTGTTCTGTCTCCTTGAATACTGGGTATCCAAAAGAAAAAAAAAACACCTTTCTTTTTTTTTTTTTTTTTTGAGTTGCTCTCCCATGAAGGGAAAAAGAAAAGACTGCAAAGGTCAACAAGATACAACATTTATGACACTTCAATGACTTACATTAAGTGAAAGAAGAGGGAGATACATTTTCAGTATTCTCTATTGCTTTTGCAAATATGTTAAGATGGTAAAGAATAAAGTGTAAATCACAACTGGACCTACATAATCTGGTAGGACCTACATAAGCTGGTAGGAAGGTCTAAAGATCTGGACAAGTAAGTATGAATTAGATGAATTTGCATTTCCTCTAATATGGACAGAAAAAGAACATATCACTGATTTTTCAGGTTGAAGGAAGGCCAGGATCCAAAAAGAGTTACTTACCTGCAATTCTTTTCACTGAAGGTAAATATTATATTAGAGCCACACTTTTGGAACTATCCTACTGCACAGGAACTATGGGCATAATATTCCAAAACAGAATTTCTCAAATGAAAAATTGCCTGACCAGCAGATGGCGTCTTCCTACACATTCTTGAGGCATGATAGCCATCAGCATATTCAGTATTTGTATTTTTAATCAATTTTTAAAAAATTAAATTATTAGATTAAAAAGGAAAGTATGTTTTTCCTTATAGCCAGGGAGGAAGAATGAATGTGTGGATCTGTTATAACTATTACCTTCAGAGAAGAATTACAGGTAAATGTTTTTTTCTTCTTAATGACAAGTACAGTGGAATTATAATACATCCACACTCTTGCGACTGAAAACTCCCGGAATGCATCTGTAAGAAATCAGTAAATAAAAAATGGAATATTAAGGGAAAAAAAAGAGAGGTATTTAGTAGTTAGTTAGTACTATATGTATCAGTCTAAACCCACAAACATGAACAATATTGGATATGGAGAAATAACTAACTACTGAATAACTAAGAAATACTGTAAATCTTTGCGAATGAAGGATTTAACAATTCTGGACCTAGCAAAAAATGTTCTGTGAACCCACAGAGGACTCTGAATATCAGTTTTTGGTAAGCATTTAAGTATTTTAGGAATTTTTAAAGCAGTTGTACAAGCATGTGTATTGTAAGTGCACATTTTCTATTTTTAAAGGAACATACTTCCAGTAAACTAAGGTATTAAACGTCTTTCAGCTACAAAATTAGATTAATTGGTGGTATATAGCAATGGACTCTGCTCCACTCCAGACTTAGACAAACAGAAGAAAAGAACAATTAAAAGAAACCAGACAAGAAACCATTTCTATTCAGCTTCTGTAACAGATGAGATGCTTAAGAAATGAGTTACTAGGCACATATTGCAGAACTGTCAGAATGTGATTAGCACTCTCTTCTATTAATACCTAATGCTTTCTGAAGGACAAGTAGTAAAACAACTCGAGTTGTAGATGTTAGAAGCAAGGTTTTATGCCTCTAGTTTTTCAAGAGTAAAGTCTAGCAGAGAATACATAAAAAAAGGTTTACTATTCATATTTTAACTTGAGTAGTTTAAGATCACATAGCTATCTACTGTTAGACTGAATCTCCCAAGATCTTCTTCCTTGTATTTACATACCCATGCCCATCCAGTCTGATGTTTCCAACAAAGTCATAGAGATGTCGATTTGGGCTCTCACATTCGATTCTGCCAGCAAGTTGCATCAAGCTTTCTGTGTCCTTTATGTCTGATGTTAGTGGCAAACCCTGCAAACAAAATTCATTTGTCATGACATTAAGAAACACTATCCAATAAAAAAATCTATGAATTATGAAACTGATAGTGCAAGATGAGAAAACAATCATCCCAATGGGAGCAAATGGGCCAGCTACACTTTACTGTCACAACTGGGTGCTACAGTGAAAAAGTCACCTTGGCATCTGAAAATACCATGACCAAGACAGGATCATAATCCATCACAGAGCTCAGCAAGACTGTCCCTGCACAGCGACAGCACACTCAGTCAAAATCTGCTATTCCCCACCTGTCCCTGAAGGACAATACTGGCCCCATCAGCTCCTTTCTGCAGGGCTTCTGCCTCATCATCTGTTCTCTACAAACAAAGACAATACACAAACTACTTATGTTTCTACCTATTTTCCCAAAGGAAAAACCTGAAACAAAGCACAAAGAATGACTTAGGAGTACCACTCATTGCTCCACTTTTATACTGCCAATAACCCATAGCTTTTTATTCAAACCACTAAAATTTCAGAGTCTTCTAAAGTGTCCATTAATGTAATAAAATGTTTTTATAAGCAATTATAGACAAAAATAGTATTAGCAATATTCTCAAAAGTGAAATACCTACCTGTCTAATTTTTAAGTTTGTCTCACCATCTAAGTTAGATGTTTCAATGTAGCACATGGCCTGTGGTTCACTATTAAGAGAAAAAAAATCCTGAATTTAAAATTATAATGGCAAAATCCATAACCTTCCTGTAATCTTATAATACTTATTTATGCAAATAGGTTTGTCTTATCAAATCTTCAAACCAGAATAATTTACAACCAAATCTATAAAAACTAGCAGTACTTTACATTTTCAGAGAAGTTTGCCAAAGTCTATTTTCTTAAATGAAACATTGATAAAAGCACTGTATACAGTAAGTGTTTTATCTTTATACATGATATTATGATATGGGCACAGCTTAGTGCATCTGTAATGCTTACCAGAGCAGGCAGTAAGAGTTTAAGATACAAAAGTTTCCTTGCAAAAGGTTTTCTTATAAAAGAAGTCTAAATTATGTCTAAATTGAAATATATCCTCCTTCTGCCATTTCAAAAGCTTTTTTAAACTAAAAGTTTTAAGTTTATGCAGAATATTACTACTTGAATGCTTCATCTATTTGACACAAACTGAGAAATTACTAAATTACTGCATTCATGTCCCATTTTCTGGGCATAAGGACAGAACACCTACTACTTAGATTTAAGACAGAAAGAAGTTTTGATTCTGAAAAGGATCAAATAAGTAATAAAAACCCCTTAAAACATAAAAGAATAAAGGTTTACTCTCTACACTTTAAAGCTTCTAGTGTTTTCCTTCCTTCTAGCATGAAATTCGAGTGTCAAGTGTTTTTAAAATTTTCTTTATTAATGCCACAGTGGCTGCTGATAAGTGACAATTTTAGATTATTTACAGGATAAGATCAAGGAGGCTATTCTAACACAATTTTGTAAAGTGCAAGCATTAAAATGTGACAAATTATCCTAAGGTGCTTTCAGGCTACTGTTTTATTCTTAGCAAACTTTTCTAAAAATATAAATAACTTTCATTTAGTTTCTTTGGATGGCAACACCTGTGTAAGACATTTTCACAATCCTAACATTTTTATTAGTTAACAATAAAAACCAAACAATATTTTTGTAAAGCACTTTGAAAACAAACTAAGGCAGCAAAGACATTTCAAGTGAGAGACATGCTTAATTGCAACAACAGTAGCAGATTACAGCGACCTCCAAAGTAAGTTACAGCTAGATCAAGGCAGGCCCATTGATTGGTTAGGGAAAAACAAAGTGTGGTAAGAGTGCAGACAATAGCACCAAGCTGACATGTCTAACAAACATGCATTTTGTCACAATACACCAGAACAATGCTGCTTTTGCCATCACATGCAGCAGAGATTGTGCAACATCCAAGTTTGTGCAGAGGGTCCTCTACCAGTCCTACCAATGTTAAACTATATTCTTTGCTGAAAATAGTGAGTTGGTAGAAACATTTATTCCTCTTAAACATATATTTACCCTGGTGTTTGACTGTGTTATTCAATGACAACTTGTTTGATAAAATTTCATGGGGGTAGTGTAAAAACCAAGAGGAGTGAAACAACTTTAATTTCTTGGAGTGTTATTGTGTATTTACACTTTAATGATCTGTATCATGTTATCAACTGAACCCTTTCTAATTTCATAAATATGTAGGTTTTGTTGAAGAAAGGTGAATAGCAAAGCAAAGATTATCAACATGGCAGTGTTATTCACATTTGGTATACGAGGACCCACATACACGTATCCTGTGCAACTACTTCATTCTAACCTTGATGACAGACTGATGAGATCAGCTGGGAGATGTTCCCCATTGGTCACTTTCACTACTTCCCCTACTGCCACCTACACATCCCAGTTTGAAATGATTAGAACAGAAAAATAAGTGACAGGGAAAAAAAACAACAAACAAAACAAAACAAATGAACAAAGACAAAAAGAGTTGGAAATTATTATTCGAACAATACATGTTAATTAAAATGTCCGATGACAATTTTTTCAAAATCTATTTTAATCAGGTCAGAAAGAAAAGAGCTAGAACACTTTCATTTTTTCTCAAGTCATTTATTTTACTGTAAGGCACAAACTTCAAGCTGCAGAACACACTGACATTTTACTGTAAACATAAAAAACTGTTACGCTTATTTCTCAACTGACCAAGTTTCTAGCCACTCCATAATCAATTAAAAAATTAAAGCCACAATAGATTTTCCACCAACTTTTCTGAAGAGCCAAGTAACAAGTACCTTTTCTAGGTAGACATGTTGAAAATTACTTCTTATTTTTTTCCAGTTTCATAAATTTCTGTGTACACTGAACTAGCAAGAACCACACAGATTTAAATCTCAGAGGTTTGCGTCCTTCCATTGTAAGAGATGATAGTTTCCCAAAATAATTAAGATCCTCTTGTTCTCCAGAAACTGCTATTGCTGGTGAAAAGAACCCAGTATTATTAGTTTGAATTAAAACCAGGCCCGCAGACTCTCTTTGCTTCTGGAACCTAAAATGTAACTGGGCATCAATAAACACCTGAAAGCAAAATTGATGAGAGTCTTCCTGAAGAATACATGGCCACATGGAGATGAGAGATGGAGGAGACGATATGCCAATATCCAGGCAGAATTAGAGGTCATGTAGTAGTACAGAGTCCTCTCCTGGAAGGAAGGCTGAAACAGGATCCTAGTAATATAACTAGGGAAGAAGTTTTAGCTGGAAGAAATGCCTGAACTGGGCCTAGAAAAGCAATCGTGATTCAGAGTCCACGTTGCAAACTTGATCCTAGAAGAAAACCTGACAGGAAAAGTCAGTGTGAGCAATGGTCAAAGTTGGACACACATAGTGTGTTCTGGTAAGGGCACTAAAGAGGGGCTAAACAAAGTGGAAACAGTCCTGACTAAGTCCAGTGGCAGCTAACTATTATTTCCACTGTCAACTCATGACATAAGATTCCTTCACAGGGTACAAGGATTGCAAAGTAGGCTTTTCAGGCAGTTGGTATTTTCCTGTGTGTAAACGACACCTGTGGTGCAAGTGTCCTCCAAATTTGAAAGGGCAAAACCGTGAAGACACCTAGGCATAGACTCAGATTTAGGGGATTACTCAGGAGGATTATGAAGAAGCTGCTCTGAGAGGATGCAATCTGTTCCACCTGCAAGACACTATGGTTAGCATGACAGAAACTATTATCAGGCCAAGAGAACAAGTGTCCTTGCTGCATGGTGTATTGCCTACACAGATCTTGGTGGAGAAGCACCATTAAATTTTATAAATGCTTCTCAAAGTACAGAAGTAAAAGGTTTACAGAGTACACTCAATACAAGCTAAGTTATGACTAACATTAGCACTGAAGACAGACTGTGGGGAAAATTTACAGTATTATCTGGCAACTACTTTACACTTGATAATAATTAAATAGAAGTGTTTTAGAAACAGCTATACTTAATTTTGAGATAAAATGGAAGCCAGAGAAACAATGTTCTAGTCTATACCACAATCTGTCAACAGAAACTTACAGGATCCTAACTTTTATTAATTGTAGCCATGAGTGGATTAATTAACTTCAGTGGGGTCATAAAGGGTTTACACCTAAATCATAGTCATACACATAACACTTCTGCTTGTGCCAGAAAAAAAAAATACAGTACATTCACATTTAAATAATATTCATTGAAAAGGATTCTTAGAATGTGTTGTCTGTTGACCTGATCAAATAGATGTTGAAAAACGTGCATCTCCCACTTAAGATGTGGATTTCTTAAATAAAACTGTCCAAGGAAATGATGATAAACAACCTCTGATTGTCCATGTAAAAAGGGTCAAAGCAAGACATGATAAAAATTAAGTCTTGCTTTCAACTGATGAAATTATTCATAATATATGTATATTAGATAATAAAGTGAATGTTCAGACAGTGCTAATTTGATGATTCACATCTCGTGTTCACTTTTTTTCCTGATTCAATTATCAAACTGGAGACTATATAATTTAAAAACCATTTCTGTTCCCTGTAATATATCCATTTTGATTTACTTATGGGATGAATTTGTTGGGTACGTATCAAAAAGCCAACATGGTTAAATATGGCAGTTAAGGTCCAATTTTTAGACAGAGAATCAGCCGTTCTTGTATTATATCCAACAACATAATAACATACTACATTTTTCTTAGGGAAAAATTGAATGCCAGTGTAATTCCAAAACTGCAATTGTCACAATTTAAAAAAAAAAACATTGCCTTAAATGATAAATGACCAAATGAACAAAAGACTACATTTCAGAACAGCAGCACTTTTGTTTATTCTTTATTTCCTTGGAGCAATCACAAATAAATAAATAAATGCAGGGTAGAGAAACCAGCCTCTACACTCTAAGCATCAGTGGGCATCTCTACCTTGATGAGAGCAGTACAGTGTCAGCAGGTATATACTCTTTGCCTTTTATTATAACTATATCTCCAACATCTACCTGAAAGAAAACTGGGAATTGGTTAATGGTCTCAAACAAAATGTATTATCCCCTTGTTTTAAGCACAGTAAATATTTACCTGCTGAATTTGCTAGCTAAACTGTTAGAAACTCACACACGTAGAGAAGTTAGATTCTACAACTGGAGTTCTGTCAAAAGTTATTGTAATTCTTTGGAAATCTAATCTTTAATAAGCCTAATTAGCCATATAAGCCTAATCTTTAATAGCCTTCTCTATGCAGTTCTTTAATTTTGCTGGTTTTGTAAAACACTTTACTGAAAGACTGAAGTTAGTTAAAGAAGAAATTAATATCACCTAAGAGCACAGTTTTGTTGCATCACACTATATCCTTGCTTCTTCAAAGGTATAAGCCAGTATCATCTAAACCTTGCCTCCAAATTACAGTGGGTCAAATTTTCTTCAAGTTTTCAGGTATGGAAACCACTAAAACTAAGTGACTAGATGGTAGCATAACATTTAGTTCTTGAAAGATACCTTTAAGAGTCCCTTCCGAACTACTGCATAAAAGTCTTTAAAGTTCTCATGATTTAAGCCAATGAAGTTCAACAAATACACAAAGTAACTAGTTTCCATAAAGAAGTTTCTGCCTTGGCAAACCAAATAATACTAAGTGAGTCATTTTGCCACAGCCATCATATAATTCAGCTTATTCCCACTGAACTTAAAATCCACCAGTTTGGACTCATGCCATCAAAACTGACTTGACTTCAAAGTATGTTTTGAGAGACAAATATCAACAAACAAAAAATAAAATACAAGAGATTATACATTTCCCATAATACCAGTTATTTTTTATCATTAACAATTACTTGGAAAAATAAAACAAATATTAAATACGCATTACACTCTAAAAGTAACCAATAAAGACACACACCTTTTCCCAGTGGACAATCTCCCATGCACCGTTCCGTAGTACTAAAAAAGAGGAAAAAAGTAAAGAATTTTCAAGTCATACAATCTAACTGCACTATACAGGTATGTGCTAGATTCCTTATGAAAAGCCACACAGACACATCTCATTTACATAGTATTTTACAGCATGCCTTGTTTCTATGAATTCAGATCAAGCATTTCAAATATATAGCACACATTCTTTATAACAGTTTTTGTACCATTGAATCTTATTACAAAGCCAGTCAGAACCTTTTACAGGGCTTGAGAATCAAATAAATCTGATATAGATTTTCTGATAATGTATTTTCCAAAATAAATCAGTAATTGGAATAGAAAGTTCCAAAGTTAAAAAGTTATGAAATTATTGCGGAGGGGGGAGGTGGGTGAGAGGCATACATTCAAGGATCATAAAAAGTGCCAGGAGGCTCAGAGTTTATCTGTTCTGCTGTTATTGGCATATCACAGAACTTTAGGATCACTACAGTTACCTCCTCCACAAATACACTGAAAGTATCTCATGCTATTTAGAGTAGTATTTAGTATAGTTTTTCCCTGGTAGTCACAATTAATAGTAATATAATTAATATTGCAACCACATTCCACTATTTTAGTTCTAAGTGTTACTATTATGATACAAAAAACATGCCTTGTTGCCAGTTAATTGCCAAGATTGTGTTTTCAGAAAATAATAAAGGTAACCTTTTTTTAGCCCCAGTTACTAAAGATGGATGTGCGAAAAGAAAAGGAAAACATATTGCTATGTATCAGTACTCAGATAACTTTAAGAGATTGTTCCCTTTCACTGTGTCTTCCAGCTTTCAGGGCACCAACCAGACGAAAGAACTGATGAGAATTAAAAATACACCTTGCATCAATCCAGACAACTGAGTTTCACAAATAGTTACAGTACAATAACTGTCACTGGAGTTCTGCAGGTCTGAAATATAAGTATGTCCCCAGATGTGGCCAGGGGCTTCGTAAGAAGGGGCTTCTGGCTGCAGAGGAAAGGTCCCGTCCTGCCGTCACCCCATGCCAAGGTGTGTGCCCTCACTGCTTTATGCATGCTGCCTCCAGGGTTTGCTGGACCTTCTGATGAGCCAGTTTAATCCACTACACAGAAGGACACTGTCATTTTTCCTTTCTGGATTTTTTTCTGGCTGGTTTAACTGGTTAAAATCAACTCACAAAGAGATGAGTCAGACTCACATGCTGAGCCACCTGAAATCTCAAGAGTACTCTAACCCTAACATGATCCGGTAAGCTTTTAAACACAACACACACTAACATTCAGTTAAATCCATTTTCTCACGAGAAAAAAAGAAGTGGTGTTGCTATGCATCTTTTATAAAATGGTTAGAGAACTTGCACCATAAAGCCTTCTCCAGCCTGACTTTCGCATTTGTATCTCCCACTTTTCAGCTGTCTCTAACAAATAATTTTCAAAAGCATGTTCCATCTGCCTTACAGAAGGCTACTTCACCACACTGCAGAAATGCAGATTTCATCCTGTCAGAACGTCTGATGGTGTCCTGCTGTGTTGTGTATGTATGCAGCCTGAGGCAACAATCATGCCCAATGCAGCCTAATACATCCAAATCCTCTGCAAAAGCTTTTTTATAGTAGTAGAAATTTAGAAAGTTAGTTACTTAAGGTTAACTGAGATACAGATCGTCATTAAGGAACAGAAAGTTGAACAGGGACCCATACACATAATCTACACATGCACATGTCATTTCACTAACAGTTTCGTGCGTTTAAAGGGCAACCAAAGGTGGATATACAACATACTATGCACATCGCTGCTTGTCATGGTCACAAAACTGCTGAACACATGAAAACAAATTAAGAGAGTACCATACTGATTAACTTTTAAGTTATTGCTTTGACAGTAGATTTTATTTGACAATACATTTAAAAATTGCTTAGTCAGGATGCTAGGATGGATGCTGCACTTATGTGAATCCTGCATTAGCTTAAGAAATGTGTTTCTCAGTGCTAGTAATATTTATCCTCATCACACATTTAACTTCCAAGATACTCTTCCGCATGCATGGAACATTCAGCAATCTTAGGAACAGTTACCAAAGACCCTGATGAGAGGTAACCAAGAAGAAGAGTCAGAAAAGAGAGTAAAACAAGCCTTTGATTAAAACTTTGTACACTCTGGACAAAAAGAAAAATTGAAAAGGCCTTTTAAGATTTCAGTGGCACCAAAACTGTTGTTTGTAATCTCAAAAGCTACGAGTGGTTGATGAAAGAATTTTGGATGTCAACATTAAACTTTCCTTTGTTTTTTATGTATCTGTTTCTCCAACCCTGGCCTCTGGACACTTCTATTTCCTGTGCTTCCAGTCAATAGTTTTGTCTCCCTATCCTAATCTCTCCACGCCTGCTATTGAGCTCAGTAGTTTCTACATGCTCAATAGTTTCCTAAGTTATCTTGCCCTCCCAGCCCCCATAAATTTTACAGTAAAGATTTACATACAATTCAGATAGGCTTTAAAATTTATGTTTCCAGCATTTAGCAGTGCTACACAATTGTTTATCTTTAACCAATGACTACATTTCTCCCCAAAAAATTTAAGGTTACTTTTATTACGTATTTAAAAGGATTCCATGTAAGATTTGTCTCCTTGTGGTATTTTTTCATACTTTCTGCAATCAAATTCACATGACACTCATTCCTCCTCCTGTTTATAAAACCAGATCTATTTCCATAAAGAGAGGTCTACCTCAGAACAAATAACATGAAAAGCTGACGAGCAGCAAAGCAGGAACCTAAACTTTTGACTTCCTACCTGATAAGCGTATACTAATATCTCCCTCACTTTTTGAGCTAAAATAATCCTGATTGTATACTACTTTTCTTTATAAAAATCTATTAAAAAAATCACATGCCAATGTTTTGGTTAGGATACATTGGCTAAATATCTCATAACCTCTAATCAAACTGTTACATTGATTTCATGAAAAAACCCCAAGAAATCAAACCCAGAAGAACTCCATTAGTCTTCATCCACAGTTTTGAACCAGCACAGAAAGACAGCTCTATTTTTTGATGCTTCTTTCCTATCGCTGGCTGAAAAAAATTATATGTGTACTCAGAAATGCAGACTTTTAATTATAATGTAGGCCCATTAAATATACAGGTGATTATGTTCTTTTAACAGCAACAGCATCACCTGTGCTAAATGAGTAAATGTTCAAGTTTCTTAGGAACCTCAAAACCTTAATCTAGAACAAATTCTATTTTGTGGGGCTAATGTCATTATTATTAGTCATTATTATTTCAACTGTTTACATTACAAACTTTGAAGTAATCTGAACATGCAATTTCCCACTCAACTACATGCCAGCAGTTCAAATTATATTACTACCATGTGCAAAAATGCAACCCCCCCCCAAAAAAGGGTTAAAAAAAATTCCTACCTTGAGTTTGTTTCTTGTTCACCGCGTTATCAGCTTTATGCCTTTTCTAAATTAAAAATGAATGAGTGGTTAAAGATTTCTGTTGATAAGATAAAGCTTTCATACTTCTAATAAAAACCTCACCTATTAGCCCCTCCCACTCATCTACTCAGTAAACCAACAAAATATTTAAGCAGGACTATTAATTACTTGTGTAGTTATGAAAACCAGGAAAGTCACACCTAGTTCCAGGCTAATTGGGTTGTACTACAATATCCTTTCCCGTGGGCAATCTCTATCTAGACAAGTTCCTTATGTAAGGAACCGGTGCATTTCAGTACCATAACTTTGCCCTTTCCTGGAACTGGGAGATAATTCTACCAGAGCAAAGATCATGGAACAATTCTGCATCTAAGTGTCTCATACAGACATCTGAAGTCAGGCAATGACTGTGTAAACACATGACTCCACTTCTACAAAGCTGCCTGCGGACTTCAACAACCCCTAACAAACAGACAAACAAAAAATTGACAGCACATCCCCCAAACAGGCCATGGTGCCTCTCAGTTTTAATATGTATCTGTGAGAAATCTTTTGACAGTAATCTTTTGATACAACTATTAACAACCAGCATTTTCAAGGTATGATCAAACTCAGATGCAAAAATCTTAGGAGAGTACTAGTTTAAACACACTATTTAGGACTCACGAACTCAGTTTTTCCAGAGCAGGAATATGTTTCATAAAATTAATTTAAGTAGAATTAAATGGTTTAGGTACACTCTTTAAACAGACGTTCAGAATTCACGCCTTTGTGATACAAACAAAATCAGAAGCAATTTTGAAAAATGAAAGAAAAATAAGTCAAGCCATTTGAGTGATTTATTGCCAATAAAACGTTGATAGGATTCTGAGCTAGCAGCTCTTAAAAGGCCACCTTATAATTTTGCAAAACTGACATATTATTTTTACTAGATTTTCACAGATTACCAGGAGATTCTCCTTTCAAAAAGATGGCTGACTGTACAGATAAATAATCCCGTATCAAATGGAAAGCATAACTTGACCAAAACAATCTCTGTTTTCCCACAGGATGAATGTCCTCCATTTTGAAAAGGTTAATGTCCAGTGCTTTCTGAGGTATGATGGGTGAAAATCATTGAAAAAAACAGCTGACATGCACGTCACCAATTTTGCTAGCACTTTTAAGCATATATGGAAAACACATGCTGTTCATGAGTAGTATCTTCCGCTAATGTCTTTCTCTTCTTGGTATTTCATTCCAGAAAAAGAAAAATTTGGTTCTTGAGCTAAAAGTATTATTTGGATAAGTACATTTATTGATATCAATATAAGAGGTTCCCATCCAAAAGCTTTAATATTAGACAAAGATTACCATTCCTGGAGATCCTAGGTATCTCACTGTGTAAAAAACCTGAGACGTAATGAAAATTAACGGTTAAGGGAAAACACTGAATATTTTACTATGCAGAAAGTGGTCAGCTTTCTCAGCAAAAACCAGTACAGTTGTATTGGTTTTAGGTATCTGTAGCATTTGGTAATGAGAACTTTATTTAGCTGATATATGCAAAACCCACTATACCTGATCCCTGTCTTTCTCCCCTGCCACACCAAACTGTACACTTGAAGTTACAAAGAGAAAATGGTAGAAATAAATAACAAAAAAGTGACCAGATGAGATAATTTTAAAAAGGACACTTTGTACAGTAGCAGCAGCATCAGTTTTATATTTGCCTAGACTCTGACAGATGGTGTAAGTCTGTAAGCATTAACAGCAGAATGGTTAAAAATATCTGAAAGAACATGAATTGATTTTACGGCTTTTTTTCAAAAGGGGTTTTGTTTATGTAAAGAGAAAGCAACAAAGGCATTTAAGGAGAAACTGACTCTAAGGCAGCAAAAACTGGAAATGCAAAAGAGAAGAAAAATATTTAATGGAAACCTAATTGTGTCTTGCAGGACCACTCAACTCTGTGACCCAGGAGCTGTGTACAACCTAGGGAGCCTATATCTTGCCTACCATCCAGTTACTGAGGTAACTGAGAGGAAAACTGAGTTGACTGTATCATTAAAGGCAGCATGTGATCAACCACCCTCCATTCCAAACCTCCTTTGCAGCTCAGCACTCTTCCTCTTGGTCACTTTCTGCATATACATTTTAATTCTGCTCAAACACAATAAATGTGATGCTCCCAGGGAGCTTACTATTTGTGTGCAAGGAAAGATCACACTACCTGCAACCCTTTCCAAACTCAAGAGAAGAGCCCACAAACAGGAACACTACTCCTCTAGTGGACAAGGCACTCTGCCGTATCATGACATATCTAATCTCCTGTCCTTCTCATAACATACCTGCAGAACTAAAATAGAACAAAAGCAGATAAAGGAATTCTTAGCATCTAGGGTGATTTGGTAAATAATTAAGATCCATTTAATTCCTTAGATACAAGAGACATCAATTAAAAGA
The DNA here is from genome assembly GCA_013397865.1 of Struthidea cinerea. NCBI lineage: Eukaryota > Metazoa > Chordata > Aves > Passeriformes > Corcoracidae > Struthidea > Struthidea cinerea. The sequence goes on along the minus strand of VZTI01003798.1, from coordinate 596,375 downwards.
CTCAATTATTTTAAGCAAGTTAGAGAGACAGGTTTCTACCATATACTTCAGTAAAGAGAGAGCAGGAAGGTACTCAGAAAACCCCAAAATCTTTTGTATGAAGTGAAACAGAGACTGAAATTCCTTTCTGTCCTCTCACAATAAAATAAGTCAGAATGGACACTTCTGTGTTGACAATGTCTCAGCTCTTTTAAAGTTTTCTTTCAACACAGGAAGAAAGCAAAACAACCACCACCACAGACAGTGACTGGAAAGAGCCTAGGAAAGCCTGGCATAGGTGGAGGCACCTGCCTAACAAGGACCAATTCTACGTCTGTTCCTGGCCATCAGGAGTCAGCAGATCACTAAGATATTAAATGCTAACAGTAAATTGCACTGGACTGGAGCAACAGGAAAAACTGAAAAGACCTATTCCCCTTGCTGTCTACAAAACCATGAAAAGTCACAACAGCGAAATGAAGGATTTTATGCATGTGACATTAGAAATAAAGAGGTAAATCAAATGCTTGGACCTGGATTTGACAACTGGGAACATTTTTGTAATATTATAAATGAAAAATATGATAGCTATTTACAAAATACTGCTATTAAATACTTACGATATCCTCTATTATCTCCTTCACCGCAGCTACAGCTAAAATAAATAAAAGAGGAACCAATGTTGTGTAGCGGCCTGTTGGTGATACATCTGGTATTTGCTATTAAAAAAAAAAGAGAAAAAAATATTTTACATTGCTGCTTGAAAACATTTTTAATACAAGAAACAGTACTCTCTGTGCAAATAAAGACAAGTGAATTCACTTTTTAGACATGGTGTTCATTATTTCCAAGAGAGGTTTATAGGCTTCAATTCAAAAGCAGCTGATACAATAAAAGAACATTTGCATTTTAAGCAGCGTAGTGTTCAGTGGTACTTGTTCCAGAGATTTTAGTGTTTGCAGAATATTCACCTTCCTTTTCTGTGTTTACAATTGAATTAAAATACATATTTATAAAATATAACTAAACTTTCCAGTTTAGATTTTTGTTAGAGTGGACACTAGTCCAAGGTATTTTTGCTTTTTTACAGTTTTTATCTCTTAAGAGATATTTTTAATCATATTAGATATTAACTGACAAATTTCAAATAGCTGCTTTCTGCCAGACTACTGTAAAAAACCCCGATTTTGCTAACCAGGTATGAGCACAAATGATGCAAGCAAACATGTATGCAAAGTAAACTGTGAGAAAAGGCAGCTGCTTATGTGATATACATGGATGGTTATCCATAATTATATTGACTAGAATTCTTAATGGCAACACTGATAGTTGAAACAATTGCTGCCTTAACAGACTTATTATGGGTAATGCAGTGTGATGACAATGACGACTCTGCAAGAAAAGGGTACACTAACTAGTGGTGCCTCAAAGTGGTCAAAAGAGACCCTCAATTTATCATAAAATGTTTTGAAAAACAGCCAATGTTACTTATGAATTATATACATTTCTTTTTGCTACCACCACACTGTGCTTCTGAAAGAAAACAGGATGTTATACGTACATATGCTATGTTTCTTGTAAGACCAATACAGATGATCTATCTTCCAGGTTACTGTAGATGTTTTTCAAGGAATTACATGGAAATGAGGCAGAAAGTTCCTGTTTGGCAAGTGACTATATGTTGGCTACAGAGGAAAGGCATCCATCACTTCTCCAGCTATTCCTACCTTTTCATTCCTTCCTAATGTATGTCCAAATTCCCATTCCAACTGCAGGCAAAATCTGAAAGCAAAAGGGTCACCAGCCTGTACTCCAATTCCATTATCCTCTACTTCCTTCTCCTGACAATGCAGTCTCACTGATAGCCTGACGCACTAGTGGGCTTTAAAGTCCTAACACTCCAATCCCTAACACTTCTGAAACCTCATATTCAGCTTGAGGTGCACAGTGGCACCACAGGGAACACTGCTGGACCACTGGATTAACCTGAGATGCCACACGCAGTTAGCAGGATATTTATTTAGAAGCCACAGGCTTCCAGGCAGAAAACCTAATGAAACCCTGAACCTTTTTACCCCCAGGAAACAGTGTAAGCTACTTATGCAGGTGTATCATAAGAAACTGTCCCAAGCACTTAAAGCAGAAGCAAAGAAATCAGAGTAAGGACAGAGGAATAAACTTTGACTTGCAGAAACATCTGAAGTGAAGAAGGAAAAGTTACATACGGCAGTTTATGTGCCATTTTTCAGTAATTTTTGTTTTCTATGTCAACACAATGACCTCCACAACAGACAAATCAACACATTCTAAACAACACATCTGAAATCGTGCAGAAAATGTGGTTTTATCAAATATGTTTGAAATGAAGAACTAGTCAATGGTAATTACGACTGCACCTGAACACAATTCAATTTTTCATTTATCATTAGCTAATGCATTGAAAGAATAGTATACAAAAACCCCACAACCTGCTTTATCAACTTGAACTATCACAAAACTAAAATATTCTGAGAGATGGGCAAAATGTTATGCACTTCTTCAAAAAAGTCTCAGTAAGCTGGGTCAGGGATTTCACTTTACAAATATACCTAATGAAGCTACAGTGGTGATACAAAAAAGACTGTGTGCTTCCTTCCTAACCAGTACATTGATTAACTGGTTTACAGGAAATAATTGTTGTAGTATTGGACTGCATAACTGGTTTTCTTTGTCCAGGCTCAATTTCAATCTTTAAGAATAAATAATCACTTCCCCTCAGCTGTAATTCCTGTCCCTCAAAAGAACCTTCAGGAATAAAGTTCATAGACTTCAGGATTTTAAACAGTACCCTCTAGAAGAAATGCCAACTACAGGTAACAGTTTTCTGTATATGCCAGATATTTTTAAATGGAATTTTCTTTTCACAAGACTTTTTCACCAACAGAATTTCAGCTATACTTAACCTGTTTTATAGAAAAATCTTTGTGTGCATTTTGTTATCTCCAAGGAGCAAAAAACCCACAAACCCAAGCATTTTATTAAAGATATGTCTACATGATACAGCTGTTCTGATAGGCCAGCTAGCTTGGAAAGAACAGTACAGAAACCTTAGTATCGCAGTATCTCTGTCAGTAATATAAATGCTCTCTTAGCAAGTTTAAAATATTAGAATCTTATTGTTGATCTTACCTGAAGCAATGCAATAAAAAGAAAAAATGCATTAGCAGCTCTTCTGAACTGGGAATAAAGGAACCTTGGCAGGAATGTGATTATGTTGTACTTTGCAGTGCTGAGAGGAAGAGACAAAAACACATGCTATTATTACAGTACAAAACATTCTTCAAATGTATTCTTTCCCTCTCAGTTATACAAGCTTTCAAATGAAACAGTTTGCTTTTTGATTTTAAACTGATAAATATTGGATATTAAGTGTGCTTTTGCTAGGCTGGAAGAAGAAAATATAATTTATCCTAGCAAAACAATCTCTGCTAAGCCATCAAAATGCTTGAGCTCCCAGCTCTTTGTGAGCCTTTTACATCTGTTTAAGAACTGACCACCACCATCTAAGGTCCTAAAACAATGTGAAAACAGTCATGCCAAAACCTTTTAAGCAAAAGATTTTTAAGAATATTTTAACTTCTTTTTAAGTTAGTCATATTTACTTTGACCTTGCATAAAATAGTCAACATAAGGGGGAATGAATGTATCTTGCTGAAGACCTCAACACTGTCAAGTAATCAAGCAAAAGACAGAAAGACAAGTTGTATACACCAAGAAACATCATATAAAGTTTCTCAGGGTAATGGAAAATCTCGCCACATTATTCTCAATGTCTACAAAATTTCTGCACGTTATCAAAGGTACCTTCAGAAAACACACCTACTTGGGACAGAGGTATCTTTGCCATTCATTTCGTTTGAATTTAATTGAACAGAACTGAGGATGTTATCAGATCTAAACACACATTACTTATGAGTATTTACTATATAACTTAAAATTCATCAAAAACAAGCAAAAAACCACAGCATAAACCATCAGCAAAGTCCCTAAAGCCTGAACCTGAAATTGAAAATTAGTCTCATAGGCAACCACAGCATCTTTGTTACTGGCTGACTGAAAAAGCCAAGTGTTTCCAAAGCACAAACAATGCTGTGCTCAAGTGCAGTACATCTGCATCAGCATTCAGCTACGATGAATAGGTTCAAAGATGAACTGAACTGAAACCTGAAGAACAAATCTGTCCTCTAGGGACATGCTGATCGTACAGCTGCTTTACAGCTGTACCTTCCCCACCCCATTCTTAAAAATTCAGAAGGTTAGATTTGTAATTGAAACAGCTTACTTCTCCTCATTTCACTTCATTCCTCCCACCTGTGTCTAAGTCTGTCATTGGTGGCCAGTGGAAATAACAGAAATAGAATAAACTTAATCTTTTCAATTTTGCTATTCATCATGCAATGTTCTAGTGTTTTTGTTAATACCTGACATGGTTATTGCAGAATTTGGTTGGCTGGGGCTGATTGATGAATATAGTTCTCACTTCCTCTTGATCAGCAAGGGAAGTTTTCTCTGAAACATCCTCTGTCTTCTCATAGCCTGTAAAAATACAGCATGATTTTCTATATAAAGAGATTTATTTACACAAGATTCAAGGCACTTCATGAGACAAAAAGGACATTTATTGTGAATGTGAACCCAGTGTATTTGCGCTTCTCACAAGCAATAACCCCTGAAAAAACAAAAAAGTCTTTTTTATGTAGTCAAGATGCTCAGTAAAAATCTACACTCCCCACAGACCATCATTACCTTGCAAAGATCACTGAGAGTAGCCTAACAGTGAGATCTGCCAGCTCCCTCTGCACTCGTGATTGCGTCTTATTAGATCCCACGGATTTTGTACTGCCAGTTTGTTTAACTGTTCCCTAAACTTGTTGATCTCCACCAAGGTAAGTCTTTTTTTTTTCAGACATTCTATTTTTTGTTTCCAGGTTCCCTGCAGCATGAAGCCTAGAGGCCCCACCTTTCTCACAGTCATCATCTTCCTGCTGATGAAGGTAGAACAAGAAGGACATCTACAAGTCACTCACCAGGTTAAACCCCAGGTAGGCTGTGACTTTGTCAGCTAAACCTATCTCTCTCTACTCCTCTACAGCCACCTGTTGCTGCTCTGACCTCTTGTATGCTCCCCTTTTTACACTCGAGCTTTGTCAGGGACTTCTTGCTAATTCACAGAATCATAGAATGGTTTGGGTTGGAAGTGACCTTAAGAGATCACATCGTTCCAACCCTCCTGTCACGGGCAGGGAACCTTGCAGTCAATCAGTTTACTCAGAACCCCATCCAGCCTGGTCTTGAACATTTCCAGGGATAGGGAGTCCGCAACCTCTCCAAGGCCTTACCATCCTTATAGTAAAGATTGTCTTCCCAATACCTAACCTAAACCTACCCTCCTTCAGATTAAGGTCACTCCCCTTTGTCCTATCACTACATACCCTTGTGAAAAGTTCCTCTATAACATTCTTGCAGGCCCTCTTTACATACTGGAAGGTTGCTAGAAGGTCTCCTCGGAGCCTTCTCTTCTTCAGGCTGAACAGTCTCAACTATGTCAGTCCGTCTTCATAGATGTGTTCCAGCCCTGTGATTAACTTAGTGGCCCTCCTCTGGACTTGCTCCAACAGGTCCATGTCTTTCTTATGCTGGGGGCCCCAGAACTGGATGCAGTACTCCAGGTAGGGTCTCACAAGAGCAGAGAAGATGGGCAGAAGCACCACCCTTGACCTGCTGTCATGCCTCTTTTCATGCGGTCTAGGACGCGGTTGGCCTTCAGGGCTCCAAATGCACATTATCGAATCCTGTTGAGCCTCTTGTCCACCAACACCCCCAAGTCCTTCTCCACCCAACCTGGATTTGTGCTTGGGATTGCCCTGACCCAGGTGCAGGACCTTGCACTTGGCTTTGTTGAACTCCATGGGTTCATACAGGCCCACCTCTAAAGACTGTCAAGATGCCTCTGGATGACATCTCTTCCCTCCAGCATGTCAACAGTGTCACACAGCTTGGCATTGTTAGCGAACTTGCTGAGGGGTTACTCAATCCCACTGTCCAAATCACCGACAAAGATGCTAAAAAAGTCGGTTCCCATACTGACCCCTGAAGAACGCCACTTGTCACTGCTTTCCACTGAGTTATTGACCGCAATTCTTGGAATGCAAACATTCAGCTATTTTTTTATCCACTCTATGGTCCATCCATCAAATCCGTATGTCTCTAGAGAGAAGGATATTATGTGGGACAGTGTCAAATGCCTTGCTTCATCCTGTCCTTCTGCCACCTTGGCTTGATTTCTTGCTCACTGTGATGGACCAATCTTGAGCTGGAAGCCAAGGCCACTGAGCTGGTTAATCTTGGTTGGTTGGTCTCACTGGTTAATGAGATACCATTCCTTCACTTGCTCCAGATTTTCTTAGTGACACTAGCCAAATTATTCCCAGAGAAGTGACATCAGTATATTCTTAATTTTATGTGTGCTTAACTTGAAATAGTTTTATTAGACTCACTGACATTCCCAGCACCTGCCTCCACTAGCCAGTGAAAAAGCTGAGCTTTCTGTATATTCTATCGACTATGAGGAATCTTGTGCCAGCCTGCATCCCAACCTTCATCTGTGAAAGGGGATACCAATGTATCCACTCCCAAGGCTTTTCACTAATGTTTTGTCAACCAGTCAGCCACGACATTGCTGACAACAGGCCTAAGCAGTCTTCAGGCTGGAACTTATAAAGTACCAATGGGTAGCATAAATCAATCACCATTAAGCTGTAACATGATAACAATAATCTGTGTTCATATAGCTGCTTGTTAAATATACACTGTTCATTCCATACAAGAATGAGAAAAAGACCGAAACCCCCTATGTTATGATGCAATGGAATACATCAGAATGCATAGCATGTCAAGGATAATTAAGCCTGTATATGAAAACCTAATGCTTATTTCTAGCACATTCTATAGATGCTTGCAAACAGGTTAGGCAAAATCCAAGCCATTCTCCAGTCCACTGGCCCAGTGTATTGCCTCTTACCTATTACATTCAAAATACATTTCTGACACTACTTTGCAAGGTCATGTCTCCACACATTGAGAAAAGGCTCAGCAGAAACTTTTAATTTCATCCCATTTGCCATTCATAATTCACAGACTCTATTATGATACAGGAAATCCCCACTACTACGTTAACCCTCTGCAATTTCTTTGTTTCTTTCCTCGCCCGATGAAAGGCACACACATTCAAACATCAGTATATATCTCAAGGAGCCTCTTCAGAGGAAGGGCAGCCAGCCTGACAGACTGGCCCCCCTCAACAGGTGCTGACACAACACTCCTCAAGAAACCACACAGGCTTATTTGGCAGCCTAAGCCAGCAAAAAACCCAAAACCATCTTCAATGATAACAAACTGCAAATAAATAAGTAACCAATGAAACAAACAAACACAGCCCCCAAACCAACTAGAGCTTCTTTCAACAACAGCACTGAATACCATATTTTGCTTCCAACAATAAATTTGGAAGAAGCGTCTCTCTTCCAGCACACAGTATTTGCAGGGACTCTTCCTAAACCAGTCTTGATTAAAAAGTTTCTACATTAGTAAATCAAAACCAGTAAATTCCATACCTCTATTTTTTTCTTTAGGTAGGGGAGTGTAAGACTTTCAGCTTTCATTCCTTAAAACAGTCTTATTTGCATTACAGGAATGGGACAAGGTTACATACAGATATACTGTAATATGGAAATAAAGGGAAGAAAAGAAAACCCTCAACCAAATTGCCAAAAGGATTTTAATACACTACTCTTAATCACTAAAAATTTCTTTTTTATTCTCTAAGTAGAGCTTTCAAAACCTTTGAAAGCTGATGCTGTAGCCAAGAACCTCTTATACAACTAAGTGCTGTGGTTTAACCTGGCAGGAAGCTAAACACCACACAGTTACTCACTCGCCTTACCCCCAGAGCCAGGGCAGAGAATCTGAAAAAAGGTAAAACTCATGGGCTGAGATAAAAATGGTTTAATAGGGCAGAAAAAGAAGGGAAAATAATTATAAAAGAATATAGAAAACAAGTGATGTGCAATTGCTCACCAACCGCTGACCAGTGTCCATCCAGTCTCTAGGCAGCAGGCTGCCAGCCCCCTGCCAACTCTCCCCCAGTTTAGATGTTCAGCATAATGCCAAAAGGTATGGGATATCCCTCTGGTCAGTTGGGAGTCAGCTGCCGTGGCTGTGTCCCCTCCCTAATTTTTGTGAACTCCCAGCCTCCTCCCTGGCAAGGCAGTATGAGATGCTGACAAGTCCTTGATCTAGTGCAAGTGCTGCTCAGCAACAAATAAAACATCTGTGTGTTATCAACATTATTCTCATCCTAAATCCAAAACACAGCATTGTATCAGCTACTAGGAAGAAAACTAAGTCTATCCCAGCCAAAGCCAGAACAGTCTGTTTGCTAGCTCATATTCCTGAAGAATGTGGCCGAATTCAAAGATGGAATCATTATAAAAAACAAGATGCCTTAGAATTATTTGTTGCAAGGCCATGACAGACCTTCAGTGACAGAACAGGCACTGGGAACCTGACCCATCAGTCTGTCCTTCTGAGGAGTCAGAGCACAGAAGAGAATTTAAATGACCTTCTTGAACCTGCTGGTAACCACTGAGATGGCCAAGCCTGTCTAGAATGAGACCAAGTCTTTTTCCTGTTGTGAAACACTGGGATCTAAACACACTTGGTAGAAAAAAAACCCAGACACAACTGACTATATGATTAGTAAATCTGGCAAAATGTTACATAGTCCTAAGGACCATAAGTAGAAATACGAAAGGATATATTAGGTACTACAAAAACAGATACAATCTGATGACTACTACAGAATTTCAAAATACATTCCTTCTTTATGTGGAAATCATCTCATCTTACCCAAGTTCAGCTTCACCTAGATTTTGTACAGGTATTTACCTCCATCAACCAGAAGAACAAGTTATTACCTACTAGTTTCAGTAGGCAGCACCACGGCACCTCCACTCTCTACCCTTTCTCAATGACCTAATATAGTTCACTGAACTCCACTAACACACAAAGGAAAAGGATTAGTGCTTCAATCTTCAAAGAACCCTAACAAGAACTGCCAAGAAGAATTCCACTCTTCCAGAACATCTCAAAAGAAATAAAATTACTTTAATTATTCCATTTCATATTATTTAATAGATGCATATATTAACTGTGAAACTATATATAGCTAAAATAACCACCGTTAGTTACTGTATTTAATAAAGCTTTATGTAGGCCACACTACTCAAAGATTCCCCTGTGTTTTGCAATCGCAGAATACATGACACCAATTTCCTAAATTTGTTTAAGAGGGCCAGATCTTCTGTGCCTTCAGCAAGACTTTATTGATGCACATACCACTTCAGAATGGTAAGCAGCATGTGTTCTTTGCAACAGGATAACAGACACAAAAATCTATTAAAACACGGTTATAAGCATGCCTGGTTATCCTTCACCAGCCATGAAGAACCTGCAGAGGTTTGGAAGAATGGCACAAAATCAGTAGTTCCGTTTTGTTCAAATTCTTTTCTCTATGCACATAACATGTTGCCTTACAGACCCTAAAACACCTACAATTTTTATTTTGCAATAATTTACAGACTGTATTGTCAATTCTTCTGTGCAACTGTTGACCACTTCTTGGGAATGACATATGTGCACACCATTCTGACAGTTCAGATTCCATTTGTTTCATCTGAGCAAAACAGTTGATTTTTTTTAAATAACAGTATCACTATCTCGTTATTTGAGAGAGAGCTTAGTTCTTTCTGAGATGACATCCAGACAGTCCAGCCTGATAAGGCAGTTCATGATCCATGGAAAAGGTCTCTGAAGCAGAAATTAGTTGCTGCAGTGACAGGAGAGAAAAATGACATTTTAAACCCAAAGATACAACACAAAAATTCTAGAATAAGAGAAGTAATACTAAGCCTGTCTCTCAGAGACCCACAAGTCTTAGGCTAAGGAATGGTCCACACCATGACAGAAGTCATGGAAGCTGTTGTTTGTGATTACAGTATTACTAGTGTTCCAAGAACACAGAGGGACCCTGCCAATAACAACTCCGCACTGGGGGTAAGACTTTGGTGGAGTTCTCTGAAAGCAGCCATATCATCACTTTGCATTGTGCTTATCTAAGAGACTTGGGTGATGGCCAGAACTAGGATTTTACAGCCCCTTTATGTCCTGGTCAAATACTGAGACCCACATGGCAGAGTACTGGAATTCTCTTTTTTAGAAAACAGTAGCATTTACTTACAAAGAGCTGTTTACAAATGCCAACTACATTTCTAAATTCCAACTACATTGGAAGCACTCATCTCAAAAAGAAAAAAAAGGAAGAGAGGCATTGATGTTGGTTTCATTGTGAATTATGTATAAACAACCTGAACTAAATATAGAAAAAATTAATTAGTGTCACATTAACATAAGACAAAGAAAACAGTAACAGATTTCAAATTTTTTTGAGTAGTACTATATACACAGTAAAGTACAGTATGAGTCATATAGAATCAACTCCACTGGTATCAGGAAAAAACTATCATGTCATTTTGCAAAAGTTAAGTTTCTTAAAAGATGTTTTATACCTATCGCCAGTCCTAAAGAAAGCGTTTTTGGCAAGCTCCTTAAACCCAGTATTTAACTGCTTCACAGTCATTCAACCTTGAAAAATAAACCAGACTCTTTTTTTTTTTTCCTCTTACTGCAACTGTAAATCTTAGATAGCCACTTACCTTTAGGGAACACCACATTTATTCCGTTAATAACCATTAAGAGTTCTGTAACTAGATAATTTTAAAGAGAGCATCAGTGTCCCAAATTTATTTATGCAATGCTCAGCTTGCAGTGAAAACCAATTGTCTGGAACAAGGGTAAGTGGAAAAGAACTGAAATTAAGCACTGAAAAATTGGACATTTAACTAGTCTCATTATATACATCTACTAATCACTGTGAGTATATAGGATGCTGATCTGGTTGTGAACACTTAGTGACACTAGCCAAATTATTCCCAGAGAAGTGACATCAGTATATTCTTAATATACTTAATTCCTGAAATATTCTTCATTCCTGAAAGGATGCACTTTCTCCCTTTCTTCTTAGAAAGACGCATTCTTCTATTTCTTTCTCACTAACATTTCCTAGGCAGAAGCAGAGCCAGACATCCTACAAACATACTTTTGGTGGAGGAAGGCATATAACATGGTAAAACTGGAAAAGAACATCAAGATATCAGCCCACTTCTAATCTATGTTTCTTTGCACTTTTCCTTGCACAAAAATTAAATAAAATAGTCTTTGTTTGGAAGAAGGATGAAACATATAGGGAAGAAGTTTCTGCCTCCCTATACCAAACAAAGCAAAGCGAAAAATAAAATAAAACGAAACAAAATAAAATAAAATAAATCAGATGTATGGTTTAAAAGAGGAAACTTTCAGACAAGGGGATAAACCCTGCATACCTGCCTCAATACTTCTTGCCCCATTACCGGGACATTGTTATTGTTACCTGTAGCAACCAAAAATCATAGGTTGTCCCAACATATTGCTGCTTTGGGGTCCACGATTTCAAATTTTACTTTTGCATGCAATGAATGTAATAGCAATGTAAATTCACTGCAGTGATTCTTTTCACAAGGCAGCTGCTGACACGTTATCTGAAGGCTAAGCAAACCCACTTAGGCACGAGACATCAGCACTGTCCGAAGCTTTCTGGCACATGCCCTGTATCAGAAACGCTTATTTCTGATGATCAGCGCACACTTACATGCCACACACAAAAGAGGGATTCCGGCTTACTCCCGGGCCGAGGACCCCAGGCCATGAGCCACCGCTGCCGCTTGGGGCCGGCGGGCCGAGCAGCCAGGCACCGCGGGGAAACGAAACCCACCGCTCGCCCTGAAACCACCGCTGCCATCGCTGAGGGGCAAAATGCTGCCCGGGGCTCACCGGGCCTCCCTGAGAACACCGGTACCGCTGACGCCCCAAGCTGGGGTCGGCGCCGCCGGAGACCGCGGTTGAGGAGCGCGGCGGCGGCGCGACGCCAACACCCACCGCCCCCTCCCGGCCAAGCGGCGCAGACCACGCCG
>VZTI01003798.1:522052-583610 GCA_013397865.1 Struthidea cinerea | reverse complement strand
GGGGGCCGGCCGGGGTGAGCGGGGCCCTGATGAGCGTGTGCAGCCCGGCGGCCTGGCCAGGGGGTCCAGGGGACGGGGGGCGCAGGAGGCCCGGCGGGGAGCCGGCAGAGCTGCTCAGCCGTGATTATGTACAGAGCAGACTCCTTCCCTCCCTCGGTCTCGTACGCTCGCTGACCGATGTGTAAATGGAGCGAGGGGCGCGGTGGGGGCCGGGAGGCGTTCAGCCGGAGAGGGAATTTGAAACGGTGTTCCATAGCCCTCATTCAGGCGAAGAGAGGGTTGATGCCACGCTCTGTTTGACAGGCAGCCTTCAAACTCTCGCCTGGCTTTTATTTTTAATCTCTTCTCAGTCAGGATGCCGCAGTTTGACAGCCGTGAGTCAGTGTGAATCCAGGCGCTCCTCCTGTGTGGGCTGTTGGAAAGGAGGTCCCAGCCGCAGATGCATCGGGCGGAAGCAGCAGCAGCAGCACTTCAAGGCTCTGAGCGTGACACTGGGGTGACTGCAACAGGCTGAGCAGTGCGCCTGCCGCATGTTGTCCCTATGTCTCGGTAAAAACAGCCACAGTAAAAACAGGATGCAGAAGAAAATAGGAAAGATGATGGGATTTGGAGCCAGGTCTACTTGGCATAATTATGTCTTACATCTGTTTCAGTCAGGCATAAAGCGTACTGACTGCCTAGAGGATGATGGAAGTTATGAAATGGAATAAAGCTACTATTGTCCCACAAATCTTGAGAGGATTTGAGGCTGACATGTCCACTAAAGGCCACCATTGTGTCCTTCAGAAAGTACATAACACAGATTACAGATGTAGGATTGCTGCTGTTTTCACTATAGAGCATGTACACTCACGATGAGAAAATAAGATATGTATATATAGTCTTAACAGCAACAGAGTGAATCTTTGTTTGATAAAAATGTATAAATTTAATCTCTGTAAATAGATCAATCAAAACATGTAGATGTTGTTGGTACTTAGGGATATGGTTTAGTGATGGGCCTGGCAGTCTAATGTTAATGGTTGAACTCAATGATCTGAGAGGGTTTTTTCAGCATTAATGGTTTTATGATTTCATGAAGCAGTGCTTCATTCATAGAAGAAAGTGAACCAAGAATTTGTTTTTCTTAGATGCTGAGCTCAGATACCAAGGAAGAGGAATACTTTGCTTCAGAGAAGACTGCATTAGGAAATAAATACTGTGGATTTCTTTCAAGTTACAGGCCAGAAAACCTGCTCAAGATTGTCCTTCTGCATCATCCTATGCAGCAATCTGTGTGGGTTGTGTTTTTGTGGGTTTTGAGTTTTTTTTTTTTGTTGGTGTTTTTTTTGGTTTGTTTGTTTTTTTTTTTTTTTAGAGCCAGAAACAAGGATTGTAGAAAGATCTCTGTGCATTTTTCTGGTAAAACAAAATGCATTGCTCATCCAGTTTTAAGAAATCCTTAGTGTGCGTTGGTCAGCTGTGGGCAGTCTTGGCTGGAGCAAAGCACTTTCGGCAAGAAAGAGCTTCTAGTTTTCTGTGAGAGTCCATTGAAGCCTGACTGAAGCAGTCATTTAGGAGGCTCAACGTATATAAACCTCCCAGCATAAGTAGGGCCCTTTTGTAAAAGAGGATCTTTAGAGGGGCAGAAGTGGTGGTTTGCAATTTCTAGGAGGTACACTCTTGTGAAAAGGCTGCACCAAAACTCTGAAACTCACTATAAATCAATATACATGCCAGTCAACATGCATTTTCCCCCAAATTACTGCAGTACTGGTGACAAATAGGATTGTCACTTAAATCCACATTTGGATGCTATTTTATGTCTAAACTGGTTTTTTTTGGCTGTAATATCCCTGGCAAGTGGTGCTTATTACTGATACCTTTGGGCAGCTTGAAATACCCTCTTTAGAACAGCAGATACTATAACAATGCTGCCAAGTGTTATTTAAAATTATGAGTAGTTATTTTACAATTAAGGCCACTATCCACCTCACAAAACAGCACAGCAACAAAATTACTAGCTTTATTTTTGGTATACTTTTGTGTACTCTGAGTTACTATGAAAGCTTAATAGTTTTGGGTTTTTATTGTAAAGAAAAAGCCCTTTTTAAAGTTATAGCACGAGTAATATTTGAAAGAATGAGTAAGGTTTATTAAATCTTGCCATCAGTTAAGGAATTCTCCAGTTTTCCAGTTTTTATTATACGAAGTCTCAATGGTAAGGTAAACATGTTTAACCATTTTGTTACACAACAGGCAGTTCATCCAGATGTCATCCAAATGAATGGAACTCTGCCACTGTATTTCCTAAGTCTCCATCCACTTGCGACATTACTCCAGGAGAAGCACAGTAGCGTCTATTTCTTCTACCTTTCCCCCACAAGATCTGCCAGCAGAACCAACTGGCCCTGGTATTTATTTCTTTCCTTTGGAAGACAACTGTATGAGCTCCATCCTTTCACCTCTTCTATGTAAATGGAGCCTGTGTTACTCAAGAATTTTCCACCTCCACACACGACCCTTCTTTTTTTGATACAAACAGGTCAGAAAAGGCTTCTGCAGCTTTTTAAGCTGAGAGTATGCTTAGTTTGTGCACTTGAGAATATGCTCTATATTTAAGGGATCCAATATTTAGTTTTGGATCATCGCTTGTTTGGAATGTACATGACAGGACTGCAAAACAGAAGCAAGCCAGTCTGCTTTCCAGCACAGCTGTAAGTTAAACAATATGCCTATATTCTGCTTTGAAGATCAGATGACACTCTTAATTGAGTTTCCTCTTCAATTTCAGTGTTTATTTTGAAATATGTGGAAGCTCTGGTGGAACAGATAGAAATTTATTAGCATTAATTTATTAGCACACACTACCTTTTGGAACAAAAGATGACAGAAACCTCATTTTTTAAATAGATGCAAAAAATTGCATATTCATTGAGAAGAATAAGTTATTCCAGACATTTCAGAAAATGTCTTGCAATGACAGCTGAAATGTTGAGCTAATAAAAGAAGATTGTGAAAGGATACACGTTTTTTCATATGTCAAAAATATCACCTCCACTACTCCATTGTCAGATGATTTGACTGAGCTATGATGATCCCGTCTTATCTCACCATTTCATCTCTAATGACCTACAGGGATATAGAGTACTTAACGCAACTCAGATCTATCCTTGCAAATGGTATAAACCCTTACTTTATTAGAAAGTATAGAAGTTTTCTTTCTTTGTGGTATACTAGCTATGCACTGTAGTAGCCTACCAGAGTAAAAAATACTCTATATAAAATGACTGCGTATAAAGCAGGATAAATGAGGTCTGCAGGCTTAAAGTTTTCACAAACTTGACATATATAAAATTTTAGTCTAGATTTTCCCAGTAATGCTGTTAATGCATAGGAAGTGGTGTAACTTCCCTTTGTGATGTATTGACAGAAAATAAGTGGCCAGGTTTCACATAGTAGCGGAAGGGAAAATTATTACTCTAACTTTTGTTTCTTTTCCAGAGCTTTGTGGAAAGGGTTTCTGGTATATATCTTTTTCTGCTTTATAGGATACTACAGCAACTGGTGGCTGTGCAATTAATCTCAAACACTCGTAATTTTGAGCCATTACTTTTGTAATTTAATACACAAGTTACTCCCATAGCATGGGAAGTGTCTAATGAAATTTTATAAGTAGTTACATCTAAAATTCAAAAAGGTACAGGGAAGCAACCATTTTAGCTCAGATGAGTCTGTAATTTACTAGAAGGCTATGTGTGGTATTGCTGAACACAACTAGTGCTGTGCTCAAAGCAGCAATAGCATATTTTTTATTTCATTACTTTCTTTGACCCTCTGAAAGGGTAATACTTACAGGCTTTGTGTACTGATATTTAAATCCATTGTGCGTATGTCTAAGCATAAGCTTCTGCTAACTATTCTATAAGCAGATCAGATTAAGTGCTTTAAAATTCTTCCTGAAACCATTAAAATGGTAATAAGTTTTATTTACAAAATCACATGTTAACTTGTTATTTTCTAAACTTTGGAATTTCTCATGTTAGATTTTTAATCTTCTCAGATAAATATATCTCCTAAGCAAGTTTTAAAAAAAAATTGACTTTTCTTTGCTGATATTTCAATTACTTCTAGTGAAACTCCTTACAGTTGCTTTGGTGGTTTAACAGAAAACAGTGTATCTTCTGTCTACCCAAACTTTATTTCTGGGAAATTTTTATTATAGAATGTAGTTTTTCCATACAAGCCAGTGTAAATTTACATTGAGCATATCCTTTATGATTATGAAATACAAAACTTCTCCTTCCCTGGGGCAAGACATGTTAATAAAAGACCCCTGAAGTGGATATTTGGACATGCAGAACATACCACAAAACATATGAAGTAATTCAATCTCTAGGCTGATTTATAGAAACCTGTGAAGGTATTCCTGTTAGTTTCTCACTCAGCTGCTGTAGCAGTGCCTGAGTGCATAAACAAATCAGAGGAAAGCAAAAAACCCCCAGACAAACAGAAACAAAGCAGATCCAGAGTGTAACAAATAGACACTACATCTATATATCTTGTTTGTAGATCAAGCTCTACACCTGTGCCTAAAGATTCTTTACTCAAATTTTCTTTATACTCTTTTAGATTCATGTTCAGGGCATTGAAGGAAAAAATACTTAAGGATATATAATTCCATAGCATAAACCCAAACTCGTGGTTGCTTGCAGTGGAAATCTGCAAGAGCAGGTTCTCTGGTGTGCATCCTGTAACACTGTGTGGCAGCATCAGTTGGCCCACATCAGACATGCAAGTTCCTGAAAAGTTACGATCCCACGTGCTAAAAGGAAGTGTGCTAGTTGGAAGCAGCCAACCTACGGATGCCCACAATGGTGCAATACAGTTATGATCAGTTCTTGGTCTGTTTTGTAGCTTGGCCTGGAAAAGACAGTACATTAAGTGTGCCATGAGGAACATTCCTTTTGGTCAGTAAAGCGAGTGTATCAGTACTTTAAACCTACCTCATTATCCTTTTCTTTCATATCATCTATTTTACATATGGAGGGAAAGGAAGTTACTCTTTATCTTTTCTCAAAATTGGCTTTCCTGTAACTCAATTTGCAAGAATGATGGATGGATATAGACACAGAGTGAGGCTATGTAGGAAGAGATCTTTGGGGACCTCTGCTGTCTTCATTGTGCCTTCTTCTGTAGAATTTGTCACACACGACTTCCAAATTCTCAACTTTGGAAGCTTTTATTTATCTTTTGAACAGATTTTTCTTTTTTTTTTTTGCAAAAGGCATATAGTGATAGGACAAGGGGAAATGGCCTTCATCTGGAGGGTAGGTTTAGATTAGGTATGAGGAAGAAATTCTTTGCTGTAAGGGTGGTAAGGCATTGGAAGGGGTTGCCCAGGGAGGTTATGGACTCCCCATCCCTGGAGGTGGTCAAGACCAGGCTGGACGAGGCTCTGAGCAACCTGGTTTAGTGGAAGGTTCCCTGCCCATGGCAGGGGGTTTGGAACTACAATATTGTTACGGTCCCTTGCTATTCTCTTTTGATATTAACATGAATAATGCCAGCCCTATTACAGTGAGGTCCTGGCCTCAGTAATAATGCTAAGAAGAGTGCTTAGCCTTTCAGAGGAGGTCACAGAACTGCAGAATCACAGGATAAGCTGAGTTGGAAGGGACCCACAAGGATCATTGAGTCCAGTTCCTGGCCCTCCCTCCCCAAGAGTCACACCATGTGCCTGAGAGCATTGTCCAAATGCTTCTTGAACTCTGTCAGGCTTGGTGCTGTGACCACTTTTCTGGGAAGCCCATTCCAGTGCCCAATTGAAAAACCTTTTTCTAATATCCAACCTAAATCTCCTCCAACACAACTCCAGGCCATTCCCTTGGGTCCTGTCATTGGGCACCGCAGGGAAGAGATCAGTGTCTGCCTTTCCTCTTCCCTTTAAAAGGAAGTTGTAGACTGCAATGAGGTCTCCCCTCAGTCTCCTCCAGGCTGAAGAGACCAAGTGACCTCACCTGCTAGTCATGGTGGCTTTTGCTCAAGGCCCTTTACCATCTTTGTTGCCCTCCTTTGGATACTCTCTAATAGTTTAATATCTTTCATATATTGACCACAACTGCACACAGGACTCGAGGTGAGGCTGCCCCAGAGCAGAGCAGAGCAGAGCGGGACAAACCCCTCCCTTGCTGCGCTGACGATGCTGTGTCTGATGCACCCCAGGACAGGGCTGGCCCTCCTGGCTGCCAGGGCACTGCGGACTCATGTTCAGCTTGTCATCGACCAGGACCCCCAAGTCCCTTTCCATGGCACTGCTTTCCAGTATCTCATTCCCCAGACTGTCTGTACATCCAGAGCTGCCCCATTCCAGGTGCAGAGTCTGGCACTTTCCTTGTTGAACTTCATATGGCTGGTGACTGCCCAGTCACTACTTCAGAACTTCATATGGTGGGTGATTGCCAATTTGTCAAGGTCTCTCTGCAGGTATTCAAGACCATACAAGACTGGGCTGAAATGATCATCATCTTGGGTTTCCATGGTCTTAAGTCATAAATATAGGTTCACAGTAGAGACAGTTTCTTACAGGACTGCCAGTACCTATCTGCTGAACCCACAGGATCTTGTCATGCTGTAACTGGTAAACTGGGTAAACAGGAAGAGCAGTCATACAAAAGCAGACAGTTAAAGGGGAACATGAAGGTCAAGGTCTGTATGTAACTCTCTTGATAGTCACGAGTGTAAAAAATAAGAGGAAATTCGTCATGTCTGAAAAAAGAAAACCAACAAGGCAAAGATTTGAACTCTTGCCAGACTGCTTGACCTTCATAGTGGGTTCAAGGCTATTGTAGCATTCTGCAGGCATTCCTTGATGTCTGTGAAGCTCTGGCAAACACACGAGCACTCATTGCTCAGCAGACAGAAACTGAAACAGTCATGCTGATAGTTTGGGTACAGTGTTGTGGCAAGCAGATTTATCCACAAGGAAGATGGCACAGGAGCAAGCGCTGGTGGCACATGAAGAAAATGGATCAAGGAGAGTGTGGCCAGCCAGATGGCCTCTTTGTGGCTGATCACATGCTTATGCAAATACTAGATTAAAACCACGGAAGAGAAGCAAAATGCAGATGTTTATACTAGATTGGTTTCTTCTGTGAGGGCAAATCATATAAGAAAATGCTAAAAGGGCAATGCCTGGTGGCACACACAGATCTTAATTACACAGTGTGACCATTTCATTCTGCTGTTCAGTGATTACTTTCACTTTAAGAAATCAGTGCAGATTTAAGTTATATAGTTTTACATTGATAACAACAGTAACATTCACTGCTGTTTTCCTCCATTTTATGCTGGCTTTAACACTTTCAATTTTAAAGATGTTATGACACTGTGTATGGAATAATCAGATGGTGAGCAAGGCTGCTGAAGTTTAAATTGAAAACAGCTGGGATACTTTTCCAAAAAACATTGTTAGAATACTGATATCCAATTGGATGCATGTTTCTGGGAGAACAAGGAGGGGGAATAAGGAGAACCTCTATCAAAATAAGTGGTTTCAGTTTTACTGGCAGTCAGTTAGAGAAAGCACTGATAAGAGATTTAAGTATCTATCCAAGTATCTAGCTAGAGATAGCTAGGAGCTATGATGGCAGGAATATTGAAATATGAGTAAAGAGAAGGAAATCACAACCCAAAAACTAATTATCAATCTGAAATCCACTCAGAATCTGTTAAACAAAGCAATATAGTGCATGAGTCAGCTCCATGTTTTGAGGAGAGTGAGCAGGTGTCACTCTGTAGTAGTAGGGCAGTACAATGAGCACTGCCTGTAGTGCCCTCCTCAGTGTAGCAGATTTGAGGTTGGAAACTGATCTCTGTGCCTTCTTGTCTCCTCCTGATTTCCCTGTATCCAAATATGAGCAGCCAGCCTTTTGAGAAAGAGAAAATTGTGTGGTGAGGGACTCCTACATTAAATCTTAACTGATTATTTAGTTGAGAAACTGCAGAACCTTTGCAGAGGTGCAGCTGATCTGCCTAATTGTAAGAGGAATGCCTTATGACACTGCTCAAAAGAGGCTGAGAATAAAGTCAACTTGAAACTGGGCGAGTCATGACGCCAAACATCTGAGCTTGCAGATTCTCAGTGCAGTCAGTATTTGACAGCCAAATCTCTGAAGGTTACACCATCTGCTGGGACTTGAAGGACAGAGCAGGATTCCCCTCTGTACTAGCTTTTCCCAGTGTCTTTCCTGGATCGGGAGGGCACTTACTAGGTTAACAGTGAACAACTAAAAAAATTAAACTTCCTGTATTTTTCAGTGTCACTTTCGGAGACAATTATGTGCCAACAAGGATGAGGTGTGATTGCAGCACTGAGGACTGGAGTCAGGAAATAGCTGTGGTCAGGGAACGTAGGAGTAGTGGAACATTGTACAAAGCAAAGGAAGAGAGAGGAGTTAAAATAATGGATAAAGTGTCTTAAGCTACCCAAGTGCACCTCTTTTAGGACATCAAGAAGCTCATGCTTTCTACACACTCATGGGCAAACATCTGGTATTTGGCATTGGGGTGGGTGCTTGTCCTAGTCCTCAGTTAGGAGCCTCAGCTCTTGGGCTGTGGGTAATAACCAAATGTCCAACAACTGTTGTGACAGGTAAGATTTGAAACTCAGGAGTGTCAGAATACTCACAATGTTTATGGCACACGTCATCAAGCATTCCAGGGGAATGTTAGTCCACCTGTAAAAGAATACCTTTGTCATCAGAGATGTCCGATGGTTTAGATTGAAATCTAATTATTTTAATGAAAACTGAAAATAACCCGCATGATGGATTTTTTTATTTTTGGCTCTAGAATGCCTTTAAAAATCTAGGAAGTTTCGCTGTATGGGTTACAGAGTCAGAGTAGAAAGTCACAACATCCTGGCTGCCTGTTGAACCTTACAGGCTTTAATGCACACATGAAGCATTGCTCAGGTTAGGCTTTGGTAACAAACCTCTTTTCCCAACTTCCCAAAAAAGTTTGGTTTTCATATGCTTTTGTGAAAACTTTCCTTTGATATATTCCACATCCTTCAGTAAAAAGAAAAGCTCAGAATTAAATCCTGGGCATGCTAAACATGACAGTCCCTTTTGCTATTGACCTTAGGAGTGCAAGGATACTGCCCAGATCTTATTTTCAGTAGTTTTAAACCCATCATGTTATTGTCTAGTTGGTAGAACAAACTAAAAACCTGCTTCTGCCTAAAACACACAGTGCCAAATAATACTGTGGTATAAATATTATTCCTCAATGATGTGACCTATTGCACTATCCATTTTCTTTGTCTTCTCTAGAGTAAGTTAATGTGGCACAATTAAAAAAAGATGAAGAGCAGAAGGGCATTCTCAAGTAATCTTTAAAAGAATGGCACTCTTAAATGAAGAATATAATTATGCCTAGTCTATGTTAGATGCACATGACATGGTATTTTACTTTCTAGTAAAGTCTGTCTTCAGCATTCATTTAGCTCTGGAATATCACAATGAAGAGTGCTATAAAACTACCTAGATAGAAAAGCAGCTGCAATACATTTTAAAAAAATGAAGATTCTGTCATGTCTTGTTTCAGGAACTTTTGAACACCCAAGTTAAGGAACTAAAACATCCAACTTTCAATTTAAGAGTACCTAATTGTTCACACACACTACATCTAGCCTATACCTAGTTGCCCAGAGGTGATATTTACCATTATGGCACAAGATTATTTTGATCTGTGTTGAGGTATTTGTAGGAATTTATGATGTCTATTCCCTTTTATATAGGTGATAAATACAGACGAATCTGGGGAATGAGGTCATTGCTCATATACTCAAAGCCTTGCAACACTGGGCCCTTATGAAATATTCTAACCATGTGTGTATTTATGAAATAGTTTTGTTTAAGAGTGTACTCAGCTAATGTTTGCATGACCTTTAAACAAAATAATGTCTTTGTGCTGGGTTCATTGCAAAACGAAAACATGCAGCATGATAGGAGTCTCTGAAAAGCTTTGAGGGAGGTTCTAATACAGAGCGAGTGAATGTGTAACATGACAGGTGCCCATTCCTTTGTATTAGGCAGTGAGAATTCATGTTTTATCTTTGAGATGTTTGACATGTCAAAATATAACTATCTTTTTGGGTAATCAGCAGTGTAAAAAGTTATTTAGGTCATTCTTCTATCCCTTTTTATTAGTGTATCTTCACACTATAACAATTTTGTACCATTCTATTTCTGATTTTCAGAAATATAAATGTTTACTATTAAATCTCTGTATGCATGTCCTCTATTACTTTATTTTTATCTTCATAAACCAGATTAACTCCAGATATACTCAAATAAAGGCAGTGGAATGAAATCAGATGAAATGAGCATTGACTAGAAAGTGTAGAAATTGTTAGAAATGCATGTAAGAAGCCAGGTATATATCTTCCATTAGTCCAGAGTAATGCCTACTGTCTGACTGGATGGCTTGACAGGAACAAGTGATCACAACTGTTGTTTACTGAGAGCTTAGGACACATGGCTGTACATTATGTACCTATCCCCAGGTGTAGCAGGTTATCTGCTCTAAATATGAATTTAGCTGAGTGTGACAATTTTAACGTAAGAGACCTTAGAGGTAAATACGGGATGGATATTCCAGTGCAGATGGCATCACTCAAGGGTGGAAGCGTAGCAGAGTTCTTGGCATTGAAGCTTAAAATGTCAAGCATTATCTGGGTCTATGCTTATGATAACACTTCCCCAGAAGCTCAGAATTTTATAATGGTGTTGGGAATATGTAAGATGCTTTCTAATCCTCTGCAGGCGTTCAGCTGAATTCCTGGCCACATTTCTGGTGTCAAAGGAGATTGATTTTCTTCTATAGTACAATTGTGTACTTTTTTAGCAGGACCTCTAAAAGCTCTCATAGACATTAATGGTCGTTAGTGAGTCTGCAGAGGCTTTTTACCATGAGCAAGGAAATAGGACTTTTTAAAACCATCAGCAAAGAAGTATTTATTTTTCTTTTTGTTTTGTGGATTTTTTTCGTACTATGAGCAAGGAAGCATTTTGTTTGGTTATTTTTTGTTGTTGTTGAGTTTGTGGGGTTTTTTTTCCTTGTTTGTTTCATTGGCTAGTTTGGGGTTTTGGGTTTTTGGGTTTCGGGTTTTTTTTTACCGGAAGCTAGGAAATGTTTTGAGTTTTTTTACCATGATGCAGGAAGTGAATCTTTTTTGACAGGTCACAGCTTTAAACTTCTGCAAGTACATGTTCCTCATCTTCTGCAGTGTTTTTCCATATAAGATTTGAAAAGGTCACAAAACTTGTAAAGTGCATGTTGTGTGCATCATGCCTGCAGGATATGCTCTACATCAAAATTTCTTTGATACTCTCCCACCATCTACATTGAAGGGCTTCTCTGTTGTAGAAATCACTAAGAGGGTAGCCACTGTACCTCAGTGCAACATCTCGCTCAGAGTCAGGGCATAATGGCATTACAAGGTCTGCAACAGCTGCTGCAGAGATATATCCGTGACTCATCTGAAATCCTACTATGAATAAAGCACTAATCCAGCATCATAACCTCTTCTGCTAGCCAAAGAAAAATGCTAAATATAAATAAATCTGTTTTAGAATGCAAATGTAGCGAAAGGTTGGTAAGATTTCAAAGAAGTTGAAAAGCTCTATTATCCCAGAAAAGGAAAATTGAAGGAGAAATGAAAAGAAAGTTTTCTCAAAGTCTTCCATTTCTCTTCTAATTCTTTAGAGATACTGGCATCTATTTAGACACGAGGAGACTAATATAATGTTTATCTGAGAGAAAAGGATTGTGAGATGTAGACTACCAAGTGAAACCACTATTACATCAGATGTTTGGAAATTAAAACAGATGATTATTCAGGTTTTGAAACGGAACAGTATTTGCCATGGGTGGAGTTTAACTAGTTCATCTAGTTGCAAAACCTTCACCAGCACCAGCACCACCTGTTGTACATTTTATCTCTCTTGCCAAGCTGAATTTGATGCATGTGAGGATATAAAGATAAGCTTCCTCTAAGACAAAAAAATATTGCTTTATACATTCTTTTAATTCTCAAACATTAGCCTGCTGAAAAGGAGGCTGTTCATACTCAGAGAAATACCTGCTGTAAACTTAGATCCAGAGAGATCTAAGATCATTTTGACTCACCTTTCTCTGCAATACTATGGAATAACTGAATTCAGTGTCATTGCATGGAGGGATCAGCATTAATAGAACTGAATGCAGTTTGTGCAATGTCTCAATTTTAATAAGCTTATTTGTAGCTTTAAAACCTGCTGAGATGCTGATCTATTTATATCTCAGCAATACTGCACACAGCTGCAGTGTGCTTAGGACCCAGAGAACTGAGTGGTCTTGAACCCAAATGGAACTCTATGCAGAGCTGATTTAAAGGGAAAGTGTAGTTTTCCAAAGCAAAATACAAGAAAAACGTGGTTTTGCTAAACCAGATACTTTTCTGGGACATGGAAGGGAGAAAAGTAAAGGTGCTTCATCCTCCACGGTGGAAGAGCAGCATGTGTCCAGTTGACAGGATCCCTGTTGTATTAATTGTTTCCTTCAGTGAGCTAGAAGGCAAACATTAATTTAGCTCCAGATAGTGCCTCTCATTTCCTGCAGTGATTTCCACAATTTTCTCTTTACCAGTAAAATATAGCTGATAATAGCTTTGGAAACAATTATAAAATTCTTAGTTTAGAACAAAATGAATATTATTGCTTACTTTTCATTCTTCTCTTGTAAAGGAGCAAATATAGAAAACTAAGTAAAACGAGTTTTAAAATTAACAATCCATAAAATTATGTGTTATTTTGCAGTCAAGCTAAGCATTTCCTGTATATTTATGGAGAATTATTTTAATTGTGGAGATAAGTTGACTCTAATGGTTGGCAATGTCACATGATTACTGAACATGCAGGGAAAAAACACAAACTGCAACGGGTATATAAATCAAAGCAGTGACTCAGCATTCAGCACATGACCTTTGCCTTAGTTTCCCAAAGGAAACGTGGCGATGAAAAGAAATTTATTCCTTTCTCTCACAGGGAAATTTAAAAGAGAAACAGAAACCTGTTCAGGTTCCTGCAGATGTTCTACCCTGCTCTCAATTCTTGTTGTGTGAGTGGCCAGCAGTTTCACTCCCAGAACTTTTACTCTTACTGCCTTCCTCTTTCCAATGGGAGCTGCCTGTTGCCACCTGGTAAGAAAACCGTAGCCTCTGCTAACAATGGCCACAGAGGGTGTCAAATATATTTGGGTAGTATGATCACAGGCCACTCATGGAAGGCAAAGATAGATGCAGGACCCATCTAAAGGGGAAACAGAAGAGTTGTGCAAATGCACTGCATGGTATAAGTGTGTTGGTCAGTGCAAAGCTCATCTGCTCCAAAAAATGTTTGCTTGCACAAGGCTGAGAGAGGCTGCAAGAGCTGGATCCCCACAGTAGTGCCTGAAGCGTGGAGATAAAGCCAAGGAGACACATACACTAATTGGATTCTTGTTGATTGTACAAGAACATTATCTTTCCTTGACTTTGAGATTAAATAATTCTGGGGATGGGGATGCTGTCATGGAAAAAGCACCTGCTATAAACTACATTTGACAGGTAATAAAATTGATATTATTAGTTGAAGTCCCTGCCTTTGCAGGGACTTCACAGTTGAGAGTAAAAGAAGCAGTCCTGAGCTTAAATACAATCTCTAACCCTATCAACAGCTTTAGTATGCTCTTTTTTTCTGTAAAACAAGAGTTTGATTTCAGGCCTGTGCATGAAAATCCTCTGCTTCCATGGAAGACAAATGTCCAGTTGTAATGCTGCACTATTTTTGAAAATAATACAAACTGCAAGAACAAAAGAAAAAAGAAGCTGGCAACAGTGTATGTTCCATACATAATGATGGCACAGAAGGAAAAAAGCTCTCGTGAGTTGTCATTTATGAAACAGAAGTAAAACATTCATTCATAGTGTAAAAGGGGGTACTGGGAATCCCATGCAATGCTAATAATCACTTTCACAAAGATTAGTATAGGAAACTCATTCATTCCCCATTCTGCAGCACTTGTGAATTTTTCAGTTAATCCTGTTTGGGAAGATAAATTTTGGATGCTATAAGAGCGTATGCTATGATATTTTAAAATTTATTTTGATATTTGTCAGTCTTCAAATTTGCTTTTACAGAATGCCAAATATTCTTGCTTTAGTTCCTGTATTTTGCTTCTTACCACTGAGTTTACAAGAACCCCCATACGTGTTACTTCTTGACAAGAGTTCTGAAATGTATCAATTAAAAAAGGTTTGATGGTTTAAAAAGCTACTGCAGGCATTCTGTCTCACGTATTAACAGTATTTGTCAGCCACCAAATAAACACAGTTTATCTGGACTTTTTTCCAGGCCTTGGAAAACTTTCATTAGGTTTTAAACATTTTTAATCTAGGTCTTATGTCAAGAGTGATGTAAAGTTCAAACTGAGATATATTTATGAACTGATAAAAATCAATACAGTTTGATGCACAGTCTGGCAAAACACTGAATAAATACTCATCATTTGTTTGGGTGAAGAAAGTTTGGCTGATTTTAAAATGCTTGCTGGATTACCATGCAGTGACTTATGGCACAGGCTATTTCTACCTTGTGCTTTGTCTCAGGGCTGCTGTCCTGAGACTCAATGCATTGGACATTCTTTTAAAACAATTAAAGTATTTTATAGAATACCCATTTCAGTTCTCACTTCACAATGGAATGCCTAGTATATTGGTTCAAAGCCACTATTAATACTGTTAAAGTGAAGATGTCACTGCTCTGTTGAGTGCCTTGATTACAATAGGGACAAAAGGGATGCAGTGAAGAACTTTTATTACGCAACTGAAATGAGAGATGCCCTTCACCTGATGTGGTTGTTTGTCTTTTGCAGTCCTGTATTCTGCAGCAGACAGTTGAGTGGCTGAAGAGCAATGCTGCCATGCTGGGAGCTCCTCTGCTCCACCGCAGCGCCGCGACTGCCTTGCCTCTGCAGCCACAGCCAGCCAAGCAAACACAGTTGCCAGCTGCGTGCTAGGATCAAGAGTCAGCCTGCTGACAAAAAGCCCAGTAGTTTTCCTAAGCACTTGCCTTCCAAGAAAAAAGCCGGCCTTTTCTCCCCCTAGAAACATCTCTCATTCTCAGTGCTCATTCTCAGTGTGTGCTTAATCTGTCATCGTCCTCTTGTCAAAAAAATGTGAGAGTTGTTTGACCTGACACAAATCCTGTCTCTGGAACAGCAAGGCGAGTTGGCTGAAAGAATCCCTGTCAAAAAGAGTTTTTTGATAGCATCATAATGTGAATGCACCTGATTATTCTGAAAATATATGGGAGAGCATGCATATCAGGAAAGTGCTTGTTAATTCTGCCACAGATTTAACTGTATAGGAGTATTCAATATCTAACTGACAATCCACCTGAAAATAGTATTCAGTACCTAACTGACAATCCACCTGAAAATAAAATAAGTGAAAAAATGGTATATGTGCATGAATCAATTTAGCAATCCGAGATGACTACTGTTTCTCCACAGCCCTTTGCTTGATGCACCTGCAGGGCAGCTTAGTTTCCACCCAGGGAACCACTGCACATAGACCCCAGCCGTCCCTCCCCCGCCAGGCCTCCCCAGCCCCACTTCCAAACTCACATCGTTTCTCTTGAGAGCTTCTTCTGATGCCCTGGAGTGCATCACTTCTGTCTCAGCAGGAGAGAAAGGGCAAAGCCTGAATCCTCAAAGCAGGGTATAAAATGGCTTTTTTTGTGTATGCATATGTGCATATGTATGGAGGACACGTGGGAGATACAGGCCCATATTTTTTCACGATAACAAAGAAGGAAATAATTTCAGATGATTTTGTGTGCCCAGGTCCCAGACATGTTAATTATTACAGGTAAAGGACAAGAAATGCAGCTTCAAGTAAAGTACTGTTATCAGAGATATATTTTGTAGGAATTGCTGTAGCTACATCTGTGATGCTATTTTATGTGTTATTCTCTGGAAATTCTCATTTCTGTGGAGAAGAGGAAGAGAATGACTGATGCTTTAATACAGTGATAGTTTTCCCTTTTGCATTCATGAGTAGGTCTTGAATTCTACTCCTGGGGTTTACATCATCAGAATTCTACTTGACCTGGGTCTTCCTTGCATACTTTGATTTTACGACACCGTTAAGTTTATTTGGCAATGGAATTATTTTCATCCTAATTACTTTTCCTGTCTGTGTTGTTTTCTCAAAATGAGGCAGAGACTAGAAAGGAAAAAAAGTAACCATAGAAGTCCTAATACTTTCCTAATGTTTTATTTAGTTTAGCCTAGCAGCTCTCTGCTATGAGGCACGCTGGTGAACAGTGTAGGACCTGGCTGGAAAAAATCCGAGTTACAAGTTATGTGACACATTAATAAAACTGCTTTAAGAATGTAAGAATGCAAAACTGCACAGGATCCATGTAGGTCAAACTTTACTTTTTATAGAAGGATTGAAATATTCTTAGGCTTTTTTTTTCCCACTTGATTAATTTTTCCCCACCAGAACAACAACATCTTGAGGAATGTATGATTTTTATGGAAATGCATCGCTTCAGTTGCCTTTCTTTGTCATTTCCTCTCATCCCTGAGCAATATTGGATACTTCCCTTGTGTTAAACATTTTTAACATGACGTTGATCCTGCATTTTCTAACCTTGACAAATTTTTATTTATCTGTGCTTTCTGTTTTTATCTGCTGTTGTGTGGTGGTTAAGTTTAATTAACGCCTTGTGGAAAACTTCTCAAGTTACTTCTGCTAGTGGGGATAATGATTCATCCAGATAAGATGTCTTTGTAAAATTAGGAGATAGTAAAGACATTTACTTTTCACTTAATGGTAAAAGACACATTGGTCTTTTTCTTCTGTTGTCACTCCAGGCCATGCGTTCCAACATAATGAGAACTCCTATCTTCTTTTCTTGAGAAAACTTTTTTTCTTTTTTACCCCTTCTTCTAGAACACAGGGAAAAAACTAGTCAAATGAGCCAGTTGTTTTGCTTGGGCTATTGATTCTACTTCCTTTGGAGGACACATTTGAAATCTATAGATTGTTGGTTAATTTTTTTTCTCATTTCCTGTATTTTATGTGGGAACTTCTCTTTGCTCTGAAAAAGTATTTATTGTTCATAAGTTTCTGCTTTCTTGAAACATAGTTACACACAATACCAAAAGGGAGAGAAAAAAGAAAGAGACAATGGTAAGTGAAAAATGTAAGCCTCAGTCTAGAAATTCAGGTTCAACCTGAATTCAAGTGGTGATTTTGCCTTATCTCCTGGCTTTGCCTGGTTTGCTATTTTATGGCTCAAGAAGCTAAGATAGTAGGACTACATGTGTTTGTCTCTCAAACATAATGGTAATAGCCACAGCAATGAAATTCAGTTGTAATTTAAACTTTTTCTTTTAAACCAGCTACTAAATGACCTTAGAAAAGTGATATCCAGGGACCACTCAGAATCTGGCTGTGTCAAATTAACTGACCATATTAACTGCACTCAGCAGTTCCCGTTTGAAACATTTGCTTCCTCTTCCTACCTCCTTCATCCCTCCTGCCCCTGATTTACCCACTCTTGAACTTATATTAGCAATTCAAAACCATAGACCACCCAACAGAAACAATTATGAATAGAGATTGTAAAAATTATATCTGAAAGTTTCTCCTCCCCTTTCTTTTTAAAAAATAATTTTTTTGCACTCCTGCTCTTTGGAGCATCTAGTAGCTGATTATTTCACTTTCTTGAATTTCAAAAGGGAATAGGATATAATCTGAATTCTACTGTGCATTGTTCTGTCAAGATATTTTCCAATTTATAGTTTAATTTGGTTAATGGCAGTGTAAAACAAGAAAAGAAAAAATATTTTAGATAAGTTTAAAAAATAAGATTAAACTGATTTTGTAATGGCTTATATGTCAAAAGAGCAGAGTAATATTAGACTTACTCTTCTACTTTTGGCTGCCTAGTTTCTAAAAATACAGACAGCTCTCTTGACAATATGACAAAGAATTGCAGTTACATTTAAATACCACCCTTGAAAATATGTGGGTTGATTTTGTGGTGGCTTTTTTTTAAAAATTTCTTGCATTAGGAAA
This sequence comes from Struthidea cinerea, assembly GCA_013397865.1. Lineage (NCBI taxonomy): Eukaryota > Metazoa > Chordata > Aves > Passeriformes > Corcoracidae > Struthidea > Struthidea cinerea. Next base: position 565,453 of record VZTI01003798.1, on the reverse strand, counting down.
GGTCTTGCTACAAAGCACTGCTTTCACAGGTACGTGGTAAGGATGTACAATACAGAAGGTGTTCTGGTGGGATTGCTGATGCCCAGCAGAACAGGAAGAAAGCAGAAGCAGACATTGTACATTGCACAGGCTCCCCTGAGATTAGAAGAGAAACATTTCTCTGAATGTCGCAGTAGCAGATTCCTAGGGCTTGGTTATAGAAATGTTGAGCCTTCTTCATTTTTTTGGGCTTATTTTGTTTTCAGGGTGAGTGGTGGAATTTGGCTTTTGTGTCCAAACTTCCTCCAGGGTCTGTGTATCACATGCAATGCTGGATGTCTCTGCTGTGGAGATAATCTGAATGATTCGGTTCTCTTAGGTTATACCAGCAAAGGCGGAACTATCCACAGAGAAAATTTTATTTAAGCTTTTGTATCCATATTGCAGATGGAGGGACTACTACATATGCACAATCTCTAGTTGTGCCCATCACTCGCTCACTGCAATCTGTTTCTCTGATAGGTCCTGCATAGGGAACAGGGGAAAAACTCATACAAGCTGTTTTGTCTGTACTTCCTCTTCCTTAAAGTCCTTTCAGTATCCCACCTGCAGCAACATGGTTACAGATTTTTTTTGAACCTTCAGAACAAGTTAATACTTCTGGTTTATTTAGGTAATTCTTTACATCTGGATGGTGGCAATCTGCTTCAATTGGTTCTTGAGGGGATAATGAATCTCTGTTACAACAATAACTAGAAAGACTGGAAAAATGTTTGGTTTTGTATCCCTCTATTTATTTATTTTTTTTTTTGGGGAAGAGCCTTTTCTCTTGCTGTTTGCCTCCTGGTTTTGATCCAGGCTCTAATAAGAACAGGGACATGGTGTTCTAGGAGCGGGATCTCAGTAACTAAGAAATTTAGGAGTATACATCTTGGGTTCATAGTGATACCCCTCTGTCTTCTGAGCCAGTAATAAGGTTTATGACATTCAATTCAACAGTTATATTTCAAAACAGTAGAATCATCTCTGTAATTTTTTTCATCTAGCCAATAAGAAAAGTTGCTATAAATTCTATTTTCTATATTGCTTTGACTTCTAGATTAGCCGTTTCATTCTAACCACCCAGTTATTGGCATCACAGTCACACGTCCTCCATCTCCCCTTCCCTGAAGAGACTTATATCTAAATATTAAATTAGTGTTAAGTGAAGAATAATTTGAAATGTCTAGGAAATTAAATTTTAAACACTGATCTAAGCTATTCCCTCTATGTCAGACATTACCCACACTACTTGAAGCAATTCTGTGCCATCTCACATCATGCAGCACCACAGATTACTGGTTTGAACGGGTGATCATTAAAGACAGGATGATGGGAGAGACAATAATGCCCCTTAGTGCTTTTTTCATCTGTCAACTCCCCAGGCAGCAGGACACAGGGACTGTACTCCGCACTGCAGAAAGACAGACGAAAATGAGCCTGTGGTCAGTCTTCTGTTATTGCCTATGGTATTCCAGCTACCTCTTTCCTCCCCATTCACTGTCAGCATGCAATCTTAGGCCTAATATTGTTTGGTTTTATGTACTTATTTTACTCACAGACACTGTGAACTCCATACCTGTAGACCTGATTTCTGGAGAAAATATCAAATATGAAACAAAGCTTCCCATAACAGGGGGAAGGAGGAGTAGAATCTAGCAAGCCTTGTATTACTGCAAGGGTTGTGTTATATGTTATTGTATTACAGCAATGTCATCACCATACTAACCTTAATTTTATTATTCAGATATAATTTTTTTCCTTCTTGGAGAATTGCTGCACCATTTCATGTGTGTACTTTTTCAGAGTGGCTGCTGTGAAAACCTCACTTTTTTTTACCTTTGTGTATCAACAAAGTAACAGTAAAGATTTGGGGTACTCTTGTGTTTCTCCTCCTGTTATTTCTCAGGGAGAAGAATTTATGATTTCACTGTTGTGGCTTTGAGTGTAGGGAGAGGGTTTGATCCAGACAAGGGGCAGGGTAAAGTACCACCAATGACCTGACCCAGATGTAAAGTGTGGCCCTTCATGCAACTTGGCAGGAACACCTGAGCAGAAGAGGTGCATGCTTTCCTTAAAATAGACTGCTTGTCTATTTTAGCTGTTTAGGATAGCAGTTACTCATTTTTGTTCAGCAGCACATAGCTACAGCTAGTTTTTACCAGAGGAAAACTGAGTACCCTGCATGCCAAGTGCAAAGAAATTGTACCAGTCAATGAGTGTCACTGCAAAGGAACATCTCACTTTGATAAAGTAACGTGCAATAATATCAACTACTCTAGTTTGATAAGATTTTTATTTCCAGGTTAATTGTCTGATTTTAGACTAAAGGTTATTCCAGACTGTCAAACAATGATTTTAGACCTTTAAATATAGCTATATCATGAATATACTGTTTAGCTTATATGTTAAATTTCCACTTTTGCCTCAGTTTATTTCCATACCTGCAATCACACGGAGACAACTTGTTTTTTTCCGGGGCCTACAAAAAGACCAGGGAATGGGAAATTTTGTATCTTTGGAGTGTAAATGCCTTTAGATGTCTAAATAGATTAATCAATGACAGAAGGCTGATTACTTTAAATCATCATGCTTTTTCTTTTTCCTCTATTTACTAGGTCAACAGAGGGAGTCAGAGAATACTATGACATGTAAACAGTTCCAAGACTTTCTGAAGAGTCAGGTCTACAGGTCTGTATTTGCTGTATACTCTGGAAAACTGACCTCAGTCGAATGTTCTGTTAGTCTGCAGCAGATCAAACAACTGCATTGCTGTAAACTGAGTTTGCTTCTCGACAAATCAGCTTCTGCAATTTCTAGCCATGCTTGTTTAAAGTAGAGGCTGTCCAAGGCAGGCTTCTTTTGCTCTGCTGGTGTTCAGAAATGTGAATGTGAGGTAGCTTAGAGAAAGATTCAACTCTTCAGTTTCAGTTATGACTGTCTTTTGAGAAGCTAGTCATAAATTTTGGTGGGTTTTTCCCCAAAATGCTGTGAGGAGCAGAATTTCTCCTCAGACTGTATCCTAAAGAATTTGGCTTCAGCATTGGGCACAAACCTCCTGGCACAGCTCAGAGCAAAAGGCACACTGGGAATTGTGCAAATCCTTGAGCACTGAGGGTTATGAACTCCCTCATGAACAAAATAAAAGAGTACTGTGATGTAGCTGGTAAAAGCTTTATACCAAGCAGTGTCAAGGATGAGAATATTACATTGTAATGCTACTTAAGTGTTTGCAAATTGGCAAACAGAGCTATTATGTGGTGTGCACTACCTTGGAGATGGGGAAAATGTTGAAAGAGCTTTTATTTCCTCTGTAAAATTTTTTTCTATATATATACTAAAAAAGGAAGGGGAAAAGAAAAAAATGTTGTGTTTCATTATGATATTAATTTTCTGTAGCTGCACAGAAAAAAATCTGGTCACTGACTCTTAAAGTGAATTTATGGTGTCAGCCCATATTAATATGGATAAAATTAATTCAATACTGACAAAGATTATACACGTAGAAAGAAGTTTTGCAATTTCAGAGTGGACTGCATTCAAAGAAACTGCACAATCTCTTCTATTTCCAGCCTCAAGTGAATGCTTTTCTCTCATTTGCAATTGAGTACATTCCCTTGATAACCACAAGATAGAATTAGGTGCAATAACATTAGAAAAAAATGCATGTATTTACTTTGAAAAATTTTTTTGAGGGGGTGAGGATATCAAAATTACTCAGTGTAGTTACACTGACACTTTTTAATTTCCTTCTCTCTTTTCCTCTGCTATATCCCCTTATGCTTAGTTAAAAGAAAAGGGAATATCTCACTAGCTAGTTCATTGCAGCTTGAAAATATCTGTGGCAAGAAACTTCATGAAGAAAATAATGTTTTGACTTTGCCTGTTTTTCTGTGTACTGATTGAGCTTAGGAAAAATTAATGAGTGTTTTTGAAAGATTAACATAGGTAGTTTCATTATTGATTTGAGTCATTAATTAAATTCTGCTCACTTAAATTTCAGTGGGTTCATTTGGGCTGCTAACCATATTTATCACTTACATGGCTAATTCAAGTGAGAGCTTTATGTGCTGCATTACATGATAAACCACTTCTCTGCATCTGCTAAGCATGCAGTAACACTTCAGAGCAGCACCTTCTGCTGTATGTTGCTTCAGAGAGGATGTCTTTTCCTGTGGGTTTTCAGTGTCTGGAAGGCACTCATACACATCATAGAAAGACAGAAAGACAGACAGAGAAAGACAGAAAGAAAGAAAGAAAGAAAGAAAGAAAAAGAGAGAAAGAGAGAAAAAAAGAAAGAAAGAAAGAAAGAAAGAAAGAAAGAAAGAAAGAAAGAAAGAAAGAAAGAAAGAAAGAAAGATAGATTAAACCATTTTCTACAAAAAATTCTTTCCCAATTCACTTCCCCAATTCTTTCTGAGACGTTTTCAGGTCAGATATTGTTTTTAGGTCAGAAATGTCTCTCTCACCCGTGGCTCAAGCAAATGAGCTGTTTGCAGAGAATCTGTTGGAAATTGCATTAGAGGAAGAAATGTTCCTATAAAACTACAAAACAACTGCAGGCCCAGAATAGCAATGAGCTCTGTGAAGCCATTTCTTAGTTACCAGAATTGCTTGCCTTCCTACTCTAGTCTACTGCAAGACCTGTGTATGCCATGTGCTGTCTTCCACCCAAGAGATGCTCTCTGTGTAGTGAAAAAAAGCCCTTCCTGGAAAGGGATGGCTAAACTTCACCACCAGAAGTTTTTAATACAGCTGTATTCCATTCCTTAACTATCCATCATAAGGAAAGAGCTGCAGAATCCTAACATCAGTTTATCATGGCTCTGTGGTTTCTGATGGGAAAACAAATATATCACGTAAAGGGAATAAAGTGCTTTTCTCTGGTTATCATTCCACTCCAGGCTTTTGTGTCGCAGATTGTCTGGCAGACTCTCACAATTATTTCCTCCTGCAGCTTCTGGAAATGATCTCTGCACTAAAGAGAAATATGCCCACAGCAGAAATGGGTTTTATTTGTGGTATTCTTTTATATTTTTCCATTTTACCATTAACTGATTTTTAGCTCTCAATCTTTTTAATGTGTAGGAACATAATTTCTGTTAAGACTTGTGCTGTGCTCCAGGTAATTGTTAATATGCCTGAAATCTGTGTCCTATTAATGTATTCATATTGTTGTTTTTGATGAGCACACTAGACCTGAGTCACCTCGCAGGCTGCACTGAGCAAAAGACATTGCACTTCAATAGAGCAGATCTGGCTGCCTGTGAGGAGCTGCAGGAATGCGTGGAGCGGGTCCCAAAGATGCTCTGATGCAAAGGTGCATGCACAGCTGAAGCTAATACTGCCTAAATGGACTTTCCTGTTTGATTTGTTAAATTTCATCTCTTCAGGCTATCATGAAATCTACAATTTGGGGTGGCTTATGGAATAAAAATATCCAACACAACTGCTTTTGACTTTGAGTCTGATTAACTTTCTAATGAAAGGGAACAGCGGGCATTTGAATACAAGCTGGCTGGCTGGTCCATGCTCCGAGAGTGCTTTTCCCCCTCCCCCAGTCCACCTCCTTGGTAGCTAAAGCAGTGGCCGCTCACGCTCCTGAGGCAGCTCCCCTAGTGCTGGGCTTTGAAGCAGCCATCTGGCTCCTTCCTCTTGCCCAGTAATGTGTCACCTCAGAGACACACCAAGTCCCCACCTGCCACGCAGGGCTTGAGGGTTGGCTGCTGGCCTCTGAATTGCCAGAAATCTGAGTGATTCAAATGGGTATCACTAAAAATAAGCCTTTTTTTCCTTCCCCCTAACCAATCTGACTGCAGAGCACATTTCCTTGAGAGCTGGGGAAGCAGGCTCATTTCATTGAGCCTGAGACCTGATGAAGTGGTTAGTCTCTGGCTAGCATCCTTTATTTGATGAAAAACATCCCATGGAAGGTAGAATTGCTAGCTGTTTTCCTTGCAATGCCTCAAATAACTCAGAGTGAACAGGTTCAGAAATGAGCATTTCCTGCCTCTCCATCACTTCCAACACCACCACAGAACATGTTTATTTTTTCAGTTACTTTTTTGAGTGATTTCAGTTGCTTCCTGTGTATGCAGCATTATGTCTGTGCTTGTGATTCATTGCATTGCTTATGGGTGTTTAGAGTCTGGAAGCCTCCTGTGAAACATTATTTGTAAATACATCCCCCATATGAGGGAGGGAGGAAGAAAGGAAGGGAGGAGAGAGGCCTCTAGCATTTCACTGCCTGCTGCACTAATCAAGTATGGAAGTAGAAATAATAAAGTCTATCCAAAGAAATTTGTTCTTTATTTAAAGGGGTTAAAATGGAGGTTTGAAATTAAGACAAATGGTAAATTATATATACACATGCATTTAACAGTAATGCTACCAACTGTTTGGTTTTAAATTATAGATGCAAAATCAATTCTCCCCATACTTCTGAGAGGGAGTGAGAGCCAGGCAAACTGAAAAATGTCCAGGCTCTTCCCCTCAGCCCTCTGCCCATTCTAGACCATTGGTTGCTGTTTGTCTCTGCTCCAAGCATGTAAGCAGAATTTGGCAGCTAACTGCTGTGAGAAATTAAATGGATCAGTCCCATGTGACATGTGATGAGAAATACAGAATCAATCTTTAATCTAGTTTTATAGAACTGACTTTGCAATTTATATTTATGTTTTTTTTCCTGCACATTTTTTAGATCTAACCCCTCCAAGAACTGAGGTAAACAATGCTGCTGTAAAGGAATCATATTGACTGTATTAACATGGCAGGGTCAATCAACAGTATTGAGTATTTTAGTTTCAATACACAAATCTCCATCACTGGGTGAGATAACAGCTTGTCATTCTGTTCTCAGAGCAGCCATATGATGAGAACAACATGAGCTTCTGCTAGCAGGGAAAGGGTAGGGAACCATCAGGGTCTGAAACAGAGAGTGCTGTCTGGTGCAAGCCCAAGGCTGTATTCCTCACTTCCCCTTTGACTTCTCCCTCACTTTCTCCCTTTTTCCCTTTCTCCTTCCCTCCCTCAAGTGCATATTCTTTCTGTCTCATCCCAATACTGTCTTGTCCTTATCTGCTTTGAGATACCAATTTCTCTCTAAATGGTTAGAGCTAGCCTCTTTTTCTAGCTGGGAGTAGTCTCACTGAAACAAAAATGGAGATCTGAAACCTGTTTTACTCAAACACATCTGTTCCACTGCAACTTTCATAATCCAGGTGTTTTTTTTCTGTAGTCACACAGATCCAGCCACTTGATCAGCTGCAGCACCTTGCGAGGGCTGGAAAAAACAGTGGTAAGCAGATTCCTGTTTAGTTAATGAAACTGTTTTGGTAATGTGGAAAAAGCAATGTATTCCCCTCCTCCATCAACTCTGCTCTCTGACACAGCAGAGTATTTTTTCCCTGCAATGCTTCCAATAAAACTCAGCCTCAGGCAGAGAACCTGGCATAGAAAATTTCAGTCCAAATAGTTAGGCAGAGACAACCAAAATAGGATCTTTCAATGGAAATTGTCAGGAGACTGACAATAGGTGATGTCACCAGCTTTGCCTAGTGCTGTATATATCCAGGTTTTCTGTGCACACTGAGCTCACGGGGCAAACTCAGAGGACAGGAAGACTTCAACAAGGGGGTTGAAGTTTTTCTCTGCAAGTTGCCTACAGCTATTCATCTGTGTTCCATTTTATCAGCATCTGTGGCAGGATGTAGCACAATGAATGCATGAGTATTATTAAGCAATTAGCCAGGTGACATTTTTGGATTTTTTATTACCCTCTAGTAAACGTGTAATGCTCATACATTAGTAAGTGATTGAGAGTTCTGCTGGGTCTTGGACTGTAAGTAATTATGTGCCATTTTAAAACAGCCAAAGAAGCAATGTAAAATGCTTTAATGAAAATGGAAGAAAGTAGACAAAGACAGACAATTAGACAATTCCCAAGAAGACAAGAAAAAGCTCATACCAATGACCTGCACAAGCTTAGGCTTAGAAGATACTGATGTAGCATAATGGACCTAAAATTCATCAGTTTCTGATATGAAAAAATGACTATTCTATTAGTTTAAACCAAAAAGAAAATATGAAGGTTTTATGGATACACAAATTCTTCCAAATGTCTTACACAAGTATTTCAGAGTTTAATCACATAAACTATCATGGCCAAGCCTTAAGTAAAAGTGGCTTTCTTTACAGACCAAGTGGCAAATAGTCTCTCCCACCTTTTAGTCAAACAAATACAATTTGTAATCTACTCCATAGTACCAGCTCAGCCCTTCTCCTTTTTTAGAGGGGAGTTTTATCCCAGAACACCTGTTTCCCTCCCCCAAAGTACTCACAGTTAGGAAAATGATACTTGTTTGCTGACTTCAGACTGAAGCAGAACTGCCATCTTGCCCTCTACCAGGCATTTGAGTCTTTGCTATGTCAGACTTAAGTGGGTTAGGTGTACTAAATGTACGTAAGAGTAGAACTAAGTAGTGCATTGCTCTAAGAGCGAATGCTTTTTACCCTTCACTGTTTGATAGTGGTGAAGAGAGATGGAAGCCAGTTCCATCACAAAACCCATATGCAGTTAAAAGCTGTAACAATAGCAGCAACAATGAGAAGACATATAGCTGGTCTTATCTAGTACTGCCTCTGTTCTTCTGGTAGGTTGCATATTCATAAGAACACCCTGAAAAATGATTGGGACTATCTAGAAATGACCTGGGGCTCCATAAACCTTTTCCAGTGACATAAGGTTGGCTGTCCCAAAAACAGGTCTCAGAGAGGCCAGGTAGCAACAGAAGTCTCAGGAATTTACCGATTTCATACAACAGCCGGACTGATGCAGGAGTCCTAATGGGAGAATAAGAGCAAGGCTTCTCTGCTTGGTGGAGACTGTGGGAGATGCTCCTGTGCAGCTGGAGCACCTTTCCTGGCCTGATCAATCTTCCTTGCATACCAGTACACAGGGGATGAAAGGTCCCATGCCACTTTCAGCAAACACAGAACAGGCTTAGCTGAAAGAGTCTCAGATAAATTTCAGGGTGGATTTTTTCTTAACATTGACTGGAGGAGACTCTGTGTAATTGATCTGTACAATAAAATGAGTCCTTAGAACATTTCAATCTGGAGATGATATTTAACTGGCAATCTAATGTTATTGCTTCAGTGCTGCTGGTTGGAGGAAGCTTGGCATTTGTCTTGCTGTTCTTCCTCTATATGTCCATTCCCACCTGTGGACTGCTTAAAGTAATTTTTCAAGCAACACTAAGCCAGACTCCTGGAAACTAATCCTTGATGGATGATGTAATTTGAATGATGGATTCTTGTATCTCCTTCTAGAGTAGAGGCACTGTAGCTGTTCGTCCTTCAGATATTTTACAACCCGCAATAACAATAAAAGAAAGAAAGCAAAGACCTTGAAAACTAGTCACAGTTTCTCGATTTCTATGGAAACTAAATGCTGGTTGTTTTTTTTTTCCACCCATCAGTATATGCTATTATGCTTTATTACAAAACTCTGGTAAGGCTTATCTTCTTATAGTGAAGGGTTTTATGTAGCTTACATAACCTCGATTGAATTGCAGAAGTGGTAAGTCTAGACTATGATGTTCTACAGCACAATTTTAACTTGAGATATTTTGCACACCAGCCTCTGTGGTCACAATGAGAAGGGTTACTCTGCCTGCCTGAGAGAAACTTTGTGTGGGTTATTTGAAGGCGTAAGAAAAACATCTATAAGTGGTGTCTCCAGGCAGCCACTGAAGGTACAAGACAGAGATCTGAAAGATATCTCACTGTGCTCAGTGAAAACAGTGCTACAGGTATCTCCTTAGATGCAGGCATCCCTCTGAAGATCCCGTTGCATCCTATTAATCTCACTTATCTGATCTACTATGCAGACTTTTATGCAGTGCTGGGAGTTCTCTTAGTTTGTTTCCTAAGACTGTCTGCCTCTGCACTTTTCAATATCCATACGTAGACTGTCTGTGGAAGCAAAACACCTTTTACCCTGTGGTATTAGGTAGGCATTATGTCCTGTCACATATTCCATGAACAGATATTTTTGAAAACTCTGAAAATTAATTTATCCATGTCTTTTCCATGCTTTAAGTGCTGACTTCTCTGAAGTCCTATATAGAACATAATTTTGACAAATACTTGCCATATGGGACAGCTGTAACTGTGTCTGGTGCCATTCTTTGAGCTGGTCAAGCCCAAGTGTATTGGGTGTTCGTGGGAAGGTGTTCGTAGTGGATGGGATGCAGAGTGGCCTCTGAGGAGTAGCTGAGCCTGCCATCCAAGCTGGTGGTGCCTTGATGAAAACAAGAAATAAGGCTTATTTTCTGCAGGACAGAAAAATACAAACCAAAAAAGGGTGCCTCCTGTTCCCCTGTACAGTACTCACCAGAAGAGACACACAACATCCACTATTAACCCCAGCATCTCCCAGGAACGTTTAGGAATATATCTTGAGAACTTTAGTGTTCCAAAGCCCAACTATTGGCTGGATGTTCATCTGAATCCTGCTCACTCACCTGCCGTAGAGGAGTTTCCAATCTCATTCAGGTTCTTTCTTGGAGCCTGAGAACTGAAGGTTTTGCCAGAGAGGTCATTCCAGCCCCACTTCCCCCTGAGCCAGCTAGGTTTGCCCAGAATTTATGTCATTTAGCTTTCACTGCAAATGGCAAAAAGTCAGAGAAGGCTCAGGATCAGACCGAATACTCCTGACAAAAACTCTCACAGCTGCTGTCCATCCAGCTCTCCCTCAGGGCCCATAAACTAGAAACTACTGTTGCAGGATGGCTGCTGAGAAAGAACTATTTCCCACTTCTGGCTCTAGATTAAGCTAATATCTGTTACTGGTGCCAGGCCTGCTGAGTCAGCTCCCTTCTCTGCTGGACCAGCATCTGTATCTCCTGACTTTGCAACTCCTGCATTATGGGTTTATCAATTTTCCAGCACCTTCGAGCACACAGAGAGTGGGGTCAAAACTAGAGACAAAAATCTTTGTCTTGAATATCTGGAGGTATTTTGCAAAGCTGTATAGGTGAGAAAATAAAACAATCAGCAGATCCCAGCTTCCTGGACTTCATGCAGAAACTGCCATGCAACCCATCCCTCTACTGTCACCAGATGCAGGTGCAAGCTAATGGCTGGGGTTTTTCTTTAATGGTGAATATACTTGCTGTAGTGGTGTTTACTGATCATATCAGCTATCACTGAAGTATTTTTTCACAAGCCTCTTGGGGTCCATATGGGAGCATGCAGCCAGGAGGTTGCACTCCTTTTTCTGACATGTCAGAGTTAAGGTCTCCAAAACCTAGTCTTCCAGAAGGCTCAGCTTGCTCACAGAAGAGATGGTTTGATGACCTGTCTCTATCACCCCCACTTTTGTCTGTCATGGAAATAAACCTTCTGGAAAACCAGTATCTGCAATCCTACTTGGGAGTGGACGGTCTGTGTGTTTTTAGATACTGGGAATAAGCCATAACTATGTGTGTCTGTCATCTAGCATAATGCGGGTACTGGGACCACGATTCTGGCTTGGAGACAGCATTACAGAAGTGAAATTATAGGGTAGATCTGCCTATATCCACACTCTCATAGGAATAAAAACCTCAGGTAGTTCATATTTGGGGTGGAATTGACAAATGCTGTCCAGGTCTGAGGTAAGTAAGAAAGAGAGGGATATAGTGCTATGGCAGTGTAGGTGTAGCTGGAAGACCTACTGGGGATGGCTCAATCCAGGCCATCAGGCTGCAATTTTAAAGAAGTTGATTGAAAATGAAACATAAAGTAAGAGTTTTAGAGAGTTGCCTGTTTGATGTAAATTTCTGTTTAAATTTCTCTCTTTTGTTTAATGGGGACAAGACCAGTTCATTAAAACCACTGAATAATTTCCAGTAATACTTGGTGACTAATTTTAGCATATTAAAAATCGATGGTGCTATTGAAGTAGAAAACTTTGAACACTAACCATTTTGATTTGTCAAAATATTGTAATTTCACAGTCTTTAATTTAAATGTAGTTCCTTAAATCTCAGCTACACATAAGAAATGAGTCATGAATTTAAATGGAACAGATTAAAGTCTAACCAAAAATATGCATAATTTACGCAGGAGATATTGATCTAGTCTGTCCTTTATACTGTAGCTGTAAGTAACACAACATGGCCCTTTCTCTCAGTAGGGTGTGTTCACATGAAAGGAAAGGGAGTCCAGTAAAAACACTGTGTTTCATGGTGAAGGCCCACCCACCTGCAGAGCATATGTTCTTTTAAAAATATCAGTGGTTGCAGTTCCCATGTTTTCGGTGTCATTTCTAGGTGGGAGTCACTTTGCATTCTTTGCCCAGTATACATAGCCTGGCCATTTCTGAAAGATGCATTAAAGTAAGACATATAAGGTACGTCCTAGGTAGGAGCGCAAAAGCAAACAAAAGAGTATTGTTTCAAGTGGGAAAATGTCCCTAAACTTAGGCGCATAAAATTGCATACTTACCTGGACACACCTAGCTCCTACAAATCTTTCTGTTCTATCTCTGTCACTATAAGTACCTCTTTGTACAGACCTTCCACCGATTTCAAATTTGTGAAGATCTCCACTACCTGGGTAACTCTATGGTCCATGGTTGTGTTTGGTAATGGTGATTGTTTACAATATATGTAAATATATGTATGCTCCTGGTGTGTGTATATATACATATATGGTCCAAAATCCTGCCTTTTGAAGATTTCGGTAATACACTGCCAGGATACTGGCTATGGGGAAGGGAAATGTGACAGTGTTTCAGGGATCCTTCCCAGCAATCTCATACTTGCATTTACTCTTCCATGGTGTAGCATGTCTCTTCCCAAGAGCTGGTCTCCAGTCTCTGCACACACCCTGCGGATACTGAGGAGCAACAGGCAGGGTTTCAGTTACACCAGGCTGTTAAGTAGACCTTGTCACACAGAAAGAAGCTGTTTGCATATCCATTCCTATACTTGCTTTTTAAAAATGCTTGTAATATTGCAGAAATGCTTATGTTTAATTCATTCTCTATCTTCTTTCCTCAGGTCTGCTTTTCCATTTGTTGGCATAGTACTTACAAATAGAGGATTTAACGTTGAGCTCTGACCCATTGGTTCTGTATTTCATATAGTGAATCATAAGCCTTGTTTCTCTAAATAAGGTGGGATTATCTCACTTGTTTTTCTAGGACTTGTCACCTTTTGAGCAAATTATCATTGTGGTTTTGCCACTGACCTGCTGTCATCCTAAGATCTTTATGTGGTAAAATATTTTTCTCACACAACTCCCATGCTGTTCCCAGAAGAGTCATGTTAGCATATGTGTATGAGCTTTTGGGGATGTAAGTTGATTCTCATCATCTGTTTTAACTTTGGTGCGGAGATTTCTTTTTTTAGGTTGTTTTTTCTTTTTTCCTCTTTACTTTTTTCTTATTTTCCTTAATCTGAACCATTTTCTCCTTAACATGTCTTACTTTGACTAATAATTTTTGTAGTCTTAGTTGATCCTCTTCTCTTTCTCCCACCCATTTCACCATTGACTAGTCTTTTCTATTGGGTAGTTTCTCTCTTGTTGGCCTTAGATGAAATCTGCTAATGTGAGACTGAGAAAAGAAAGAATGTTTATCATAAAATGGCAGAGCTGATGCTTGTTGGAAAAAGCCACAGGGATGAGAAAGGACAAGATAAGGATCCATATACATGGGAAGACAGAGAAGATTCACTGCTCATGAAACCACTAAAACAATGTTGTACCAGGGGATGAATTCATCGGGAGAATGACTTTAATTCCCACTCTAAGGTGATCTCCTACGAGGTAAAGATATTAAGATGAGCAACTGAAAAACATATGAGAGAAACCTGCTGTGCTTTTCACACAAAACACTTTCTTGCAGGTTATCCAAGTGTTTTGTTTTGTCTTTAAATTATTGTTTCCGTTTGCCAATGCTCTTTTATGGCTTGTATCTCCTGTGCAATAGCTAGGCTTCTACAGTTTTCTTCCAGCATGTCTGTAGACGGTGAAGAAGAGCAAGTGAGAATATCAAAATCAGCCTTGAGGCCCAATAGAAGGTGATATTAGATTACCCCAGCTGAGCTGCAAGGAGGCAGTCAGGGAGCCACTGAAGTGAGGTAGTTAGCAAAGTGATCTAAGAAGATGGTAATACTGAAAGTAGGGCTAGAGACATGCATGATGCTTATTTGGCCTGAAGCAAGGTTGAGATTTTATGGTGGTGACATTTTATTTTTTTTATAAAAGGAGGGGGAGAGCAGCAGCTTTCAGTGAGACAGGTAATTCAGTGAAGGAAATGTGCCTGACTTACAATGCTGAGAGATGCCCTGTGAAATGAATGTCAGGTGCAAACTGGGACTGGAATGAGATTTAGTGAAGTTGGTCATTTAGTTAAAACATCAGTGTGAAAAACATTTCTGTTTTTTAACAGAGAACAAAACTGATGAATTGGTGAAAGATTATTGATGGCAACAACAGATATAAATTTAAGACCCTAACAGGCCTTGGTCCTCTGGTATGTTTCGTAGGTTATTCTCTTATTCTCCAGGTAATATTAAAATCCAAATGAATGTCCATAAAAAGTAAGAAGCAGACATTTTCCTACTACCTACCCTGGTACATGAATTTATCTGCTGTGGCTTTTAAACCTGAAGGAAGATTGAGCTTACTCAGTTAGGGCTGATAGACTTTTAGTCTTTGCATAATCTTCAGAAGAATGGCACCAAATCAGTGCCATTTTCGGGTTTCATAAGAGACATATTAATGAACTTTTACAAGGTGCAAGTGCTGGATGATGTATCTTACAAAGCCTGCCCTGTCCTAAGGCACATCTCCGTCCATTTTTATGTTGCTCATGCTATTTGCTATAAAGTACTTTCTTTTTCCTTGTGTATGTGCATTTTTAGAATAGATAGAGAGTCTTCATGGAGGACATTTCCTGGCACATCTATGAGCAGAACAACCACGCTTTAAAAGCAAACCTACAAACAATACTGCTGGCATTATTCACTGCTCTAGGACACTTGCCTTAGTGTGAAAAAGTTAGCTGAGATGCTTTCCTGGGTAGCCACCGTGTTCATGTAGTCTCATGTCTTGCATGAGACCTGTGCCTCTGTTTTTGCTTTGATAGCCTGAAAGGCAGGATCTTGAAGCCATGAGGCAACTGAAAACCCAAGGATAGGCTTTCATTTTGTTCAGGTAGGACCTCAGCCCTGGTTTAGCCGGTGTCCATCTTGCCAAAAATGCATGAAGGACAAGGTAAACAAAGGTATGCAAATCTTGTGTGTCTCCTTGCAAAAGTGTGGTATGGACACAACTGAGGTATCTTGAGTGAAAATGCAGCTGGGGTGGGTGGAAGAGCATCACTGAGCCTGGGAACTGGCAGAAAGTTGTGTGATCCTACCAAAATGCAATATATACACAGCGTATGGCCAGTTCTGGTGCCTTCATAGATCATTGCGTCTGAAGGAGTTGATCTTTAATATGGCATTTCACTTCCCTTGAGCTTCTAAGAGGAGGTTGAATACAGTGCTTAAGTGAAAAATGAGCAATAAAGCTGTCGGTAAAAACCACAAAGCCAGCCTCAAAGCGCTATTAATCTTTCATGGACTACCTGCTATAAAAAAAGAGATTAAATGTATATATTAGCTGCAAGAGGATGTTGTTGCAGTTTTGCAATGTGTCCCACTCTAAACTTAAGAACTTATGTTAATGCTTAGAAAGCAAGTTTTTGTAGTCTGATGACTGGAGGAAGTGCAGCAGTAAGGACAGTAAGTTGGATGCTTAGGAGGTCCTGACTAGGAGGACTTCCTCCCATACTTGGAGAAAATCCTGTAGATCCCTCTCCATAGTGCTCACTGGGGGAAGCAGTGGTTAGGGAACTGGTGAGTTATTACTGTGAGAAGTAATCTTTTGTCTGAATTTGGGACTTTGAGTTGTCCTTGCTTCCTTTGACTATTACCATAGAAGATTGTCATTAATTTGGTGGCAAGCAGAAGCTTTACATAAAGGGCTTAAAAAAATGATCATTGCCCCAGTTAATTTTGAACTCAATATTCATCTCCAGAACATTCTCCAAATAGTAACGGCAGAACAAGATCAAATACGTATTTCAGATGGAGAATTGTCTTTCACTTTGAGCTTCTGTGTGGAAGATCCTCTTTTTCTGTGAACAGTTGCTTGCAAGTTTCTTGTAGTTCAACAGGCACTCATCACTTCCCTCTTCACCTTGTTTATTTTCACTTCAGTAGAGGGAACAAATGCAGTGATTTCAGGCACTAAGGTCTCATGACAGGAATGAAAGCAGATCAGACACTACAGATATCACACATTTAAAATCAAATCCGAAATCTCATTCTGTTTGAGGTCACAGAGCAAGTATTTTTTGTAACTACCTTTCTGTTACCTACTTTTCAAACTTAAAATTATATACCAAGAAATGATATAGCAATCACTGGTTCCATGTGGACATGGCCAAGTGACCCCGGTACAAAACTTTCTTTTGTTCAAACTACTGTTACTGAGCTTTCATTTTTATTGTGGCTAAATCAACAACTTTAGGAAATACACTCATCTGGGAGATGTCTTAATGCTCTCATCTCCAGGCAGCTGCTGTTTCTTACATCCTCATCTTATTTTCAGTAGTAGCCAAATGTGTCGGTTTTGAAGAATTCAAAGGACTTTACTTAGAACTCTACTTTGAATTTGGTGAAAAAAACCCAAACCAACTAAACAAACCAAAACAAAAAATAAACCAAACAAAAAAACCCCAGCCTGAAAGGGTTGCTTTTGTCACTTTTCTAGGAACAGCCTAAGCTTGTTTGCTGTCCTGTTGGGCCACTTTGGGTATTACCGTATTGTCAAGTGTCAGTTTTGTAATGAAGTTTAGCTGGAGGTATGGCAGAAATAGATTTAAGTTGGACATATACAGAAATCCTGTGACGTCTGTGAGAAGCAGGTATCTGCATTGTGTTAAAAGTTTCATAAATAGAAATCTGCCATTTCTGTGACTTCTTTTAAGGTTAAATGACACAGAGCACTTTGGACTGACAAGCAGAATTATTAAATATACACCCCATATAATCTGGTCTTTGATAAGTTTTTTCCATAAATATGAAAATAGGTAATGTAGTAAGAGACTAACTCAGCTAGCTTTACATTAATTGTACTCCAAAACATTGTGTGGTTTTGGATAACATAAATAATGGGGAGTATTTACTATACATGGATGATTTGCACACAAAATTCTTCATTTCTCTACTTTAAAACTAGATGTATTTAGTCATAGAAGTTGGGAAATGCAGTGAAATATATTCTTAAACCCTAAATAATTTTTTTTTTTTTAGATTTTCTGGGAATTTGAAAAGTAAAGAAGAGCATCCCTAGGCTTCCATTAATGATCACTGCTTGAGCCTGAATATCAGGTTAGAAGGGCTTTTGGTCCCTTGACTTGATACAGCCCTTTATAAGGTTTTAAAAAGGCAGTTTCAAAAAATTATAATTTTTTTTTTTTTTTTTGTGTTTTATGCAATACTAAATCAATTTCACTTTGCAAGGAAGTAGCCACTCTTTCAGTATAGAAACACTTGGGAAGTATAATAATGCTCTAGTATAAAGAAGAGTGAGTTATAAACTTACGTTGTAAATACCTGGACTCATTTTATAGAGTTTCTTTTGCTCTTATACAATAAAGATAATCTAGCTGCTATTATACTATAAAGATAATGGAGCCCCTGTTCTTAGTGCATCTGAAACGCATTCATTTTCGAACTTGCATGTTCAAAAGCTACTGTATTATTACCCTGTAAATTTGAATGCAGAAGGAATGAAACATTTTCTCATGTGTGTCACTACTGTATTTCTTTCTCCTGATTGCAAGAAACCTGAAGCATTCTTTTACTCTCTGGATGATTTCAAAGATTAAGGTAAAGTAATCATGCATGATTAGCTTGAAAACTTGGTTAAGCAGAAGTAGCATTGAGTTATTTTCTTTTACAGTGGTGTTGATGTATTCGCTGTACTAGGATTTACAACAAATGGCCTACTTCTGCAGTTTTAATTAAATGTGACTGGCTTAAAATGTGAAAGTGGTAAACAGGAATTACAAATTGTTGTTTGCCTGAGGATGGGATTTAGAACTTGTCACTTAGAGACACATTTTTAACTTTAGATTGGCTGTTTCTACATAGAATATGAATTAAACCCAGAAAAGATACTCAGTCACTTGTGGACTCATGGAGCTGAATTATTATTGAAGGACATGTAGTAAGAAGTTTTGACAAGCATGACAGCCTTTGCAATCTATAAAAGTCTTGCTTGTAAAACCAGAGGTGGCCTCTGTACACCAGTTTCCATTATGCAGTCAGCCAGCTCTGCCAATGGAACACTGACTATCATATTAACATTGTCAGAGAGCTTTGCATTAGAAGTGATTCACAAACCTTGTGGTGATGGGGTTGGCTTGCCAAAAGCGGGGGTCCGTCTTACTGTTAAAACATGAAGGAGACTGTGCCATGGCTGACTGGCTGCCCAGTGTTGTGGTGGATCCTGTCTTCATTTGTTCATCTCTTAAGCACCTTATTTTTGTAACTGCAGGTATGGAGAAGTTTGTATTCATTTGTCTGCTAGACCTTCCTCTGTGTCTCCTTCAGCAGTAAGAGTTGTCTCATGTGGGTCTCTTCTCATATCCTCTGGAAACCTTAGTGTGCTTCTGAATACTCATGGGATTTTTGTGTTCCTTTTATGCCATTTATAAAACACCTGCTGATGAGGGAAAGGCTGTTTGCCGGCTGCCAGGCAGATTGCAGCTCACTGGGCTTTCGTCAGTGGGGGACTTCTCTCCATGGCTGGAGAGAAGAGTATGATCTAACTGAAACCCCTAGGCCACGTGCAGCCCCTTCAGCTCTGTCATACTGATGTTATTCTGCCTTCTCTTAATGGAGACATTTAAAAAAAACCTACAGTGGAACTGCTCAAGGGAAAAATGATACATTTGAGCCAGTAAACTGAGGTCAAGAGAACTAAACTAGGATTAATCTGGTTTGTGTTGAAGATGATTGAATTTAGTATACATTGAATATTAAATGTAATATTCAATACACTGTAATATTCATTGGATCAGTGAGATGCATTCCATTGATTGCCGTGGATTTGGCTCAGAGCTTTGTTATTTCTTCTTGCTGGATCATTCCACCTGGCCTTAAAACAGGCAAAACTGTTCTTATGAAGTAATCAGAGAAAATAATTAGAACACTATTTTATCCATTTTCCCTTGACTCACTTCCTACTTCTTGGGAGATAGATTGTTTTACAGTCAAGAAAACGTTGAGGAATACATGGACTTTGATACTTTTATTCATATTACTGAAAGCATGTCGTTATTGCTATTTTTAATTTTTTTGGTCAAGATGAATAAAAATAAGATAGTTTCACCTTGAGCTATGCCCAGGGATTGCAGATGACTGATAACTTCAGGGATGTGTGAGTATATTTGAAACTGAAAAACCTGTCTCCAAGTTGGTGTTTGTATATAACTACAGCTGGCAAAGTATATACTCAAAGAAAGGGAAGGAAAGAAATGTGCAATATTTCTTCCAATCTCATGCTAGAGAACTGTGTGGTACAATTTATCATTTCTTCCACCTGCCATATAAATATTTTTTTCTTCTACATCAATGGCAACTTGCAGCCTTTATTCTACAAAAACAGATTAAATTTGATTTGCTTTCTGAGAGTCAGAGGGACTCCCCATAATGACCAACATTATGCTTGTACTTACAGGTCGGAGCAAGTAGGCACTCGCATGCTATTGAGATGTTTAGTTTCTGCTTCACATAAAACGTGTTTCTGTCAATTCATAGCAGTGAAAAAAATAACTGTGGGGTGTTCAGTATCTCCTATGGCAGTGGCTACTGGAATGCTGTGAAAGTACAGAATGGGCAGATATACTGTTGGAGGAACATTGTCATAAGTCTGAGACTTTTGTTTACAAGTTTGCTGTATCTTTTTGTTTTTGTTTTGGTTTGGGTGATTTTTTTTTTTTATTTTGGTTTGGGTTTTTTGTTTGTTTGCTTCTGATTTTTGTTTTTTGTTTTGCCTCTCTTCCCCTTTTTTTCCCCTCTGGTTTCTTGGTAGGCATCTACTCAAATTCCTATATTTATAATTGTTGTTATCATAAAAATTTAAAACCTCATAAAAAATAGGAAATTTTGTCAGGAACGACTACTATTGTTTCATTACCTTTTTGTTTTTGTTTCTGAGCAAACAGTTGATTTTTACAGGTTTCTTCTTCATGAAGTTGTGAATTTAAATATTTTTGAATGATCCTTAATATTCTTGATGCATTTTAAAAATCACTTCTTACATTTGCTGCTATTGCCTTTTGTAATTATGATTTTTCTCTAAGAAGTATATAGTCTGACTTACATGTTCTCCATTTTACTCACTGTGGATGTAACAGTGAAAACCTGCTTTTATTATCTCATATCCCAAGCAAATTAAGACCTGGATACTTAAATGAATTCTAAATACCTAAGCTTCTGCAAAAGTTTCTGTCTCTCATGGCTTTATACGGCATCTCAACATATATTTGGAGAATCTCAATAAAGATTTCCTTCCTGGGTTTATTCTATATACACCTTCCCAGTATTAATAATAAGATTATAATTCTCCTTCTGGGAAGAAAAAAAACCAAGTAAAATTCGGAACATGAAAACATGAAAATTCACAAGTCCATGGCAAAAACTTTAACAGTATTTTACCTCCTAAATTTTAAACCAGATTGTCTGAAGGCTCAGCATTTATCAAACAAATAATGACCCAGCCACTGCTTCTCCATGCATTATTTTCTTGCCTGTAATGTTGCCAGAATTCTTGGTAAGCTTTGGTTCCCTTTCTTGTGCAGTGTGTGAGCACTTGGGTCCAAGAAGAACTTTGTCCATTTATATATGAATATTCAGCCTTTGAGTTAATATGAATTCTATGCTAATATTTATAGTTTCTTGTATTATTGTTCTACATGTAATCACAACCATATTTGTTACATTGATTTTGCCGTCAGATACCCCCTAAACAGTTCAGGGGTATCTGATCCCAGAATAAGGCACAACATGCCAAATTTATAAATCTGAAAGTTTGTACTATATGTCGTAGGTGTAATGACAGCCCACAGAATGTAAAGCTCTCTAAAATAAGATTTCTGTGTCTATTATGTTTGGCTCAGCACATTATAGAAAAAACTTCCTCCTAAGTTTTCCTAATAAAGTCAATGACTTTCTGTATGTAGCCCATCTTTCTTCTTCTTTTCCTTATTCTTCCTATTGTACTTATTGCTCCACTCTTGTTTTTCAAATAGTGCTGCAGTCAGAATGAGTCATTGGCCAAGAACAACTACTGCCTAATACTGCAAGAGCAAATAAGGAAAACAAAATGAAGAAAAAAATATTCAATTTGTTTCCTAGCAGTGACACAAAATTTTAATAATGTTTTCATTGATTACACTTTCTTGCTCAGCATTTACACTAACAAAAAATATTACAGTCTGTAATGCAGGACTAAAGCACTGATGAATGGTTTACTGCATCGATCAGCTACTTAATTAGAAGTAATTATTCATAGACTTCCCCGATGAAAGACCTTGTTATTACAATAATCGTATTATGTAGGTTTTCAGTGTTTTCTGAAATACCTTGCCTAATGGGGCTGTGGAAATTGCTTGAGATTTTAGTCTAGGAAAAACAAAGTTTATAAAGAAGCCCTGCAATGTGGTCTGGCAGAATTGTCCCATTGCTCTACATTAAGGCAATGCAGCAGATTGTACAGGCCGGTGCACAGCCCAGAACAATCCCTCCATAGAACCACGGGGTGAGGACATGCTGCTACCCAAGTAGGCTGTGACAGATACTCTGTTCCTAGGGAGGCTGTGGCAGGACCTCAGGAAGCAGAATGCAGGACTGAGATCTGGGAGAATGGGAGCAGGTGAGTGACAGCTCTGTCCTCAGGCAGGGCTCTGCAGACTGCCTGGGGTGTCAGGCTGAAATCTTTCAGGAAGGTAGTGCTCCTTTAGAGAGTGTCAGGTATTGCTAAATGGCATTAACTCATGCTAGCTGATATTAACTTGTGGGAGGCAGGAGGACAAGAGCAAGGGTAGCGGGTTCTTTGAGAGAGCTGGTGAGCCAAGGCTGTCTCATGAAGCGTGAGAGTCCTCACAGTGAAAGCCATGAAAATTTCGGGCACTGCACTCTTTCCTTGCAGAACCAGATGAGATGTTGTGTTTGTTAGAGCATCACTACCTTCATCAGCCCAGAACATTTTTCCTTTTTGATGTTATAAAATCTGAGGCAGGAAAACCAGCATCTCTCCATCTATTCTTGGGAATGACACTGAGTTTACCTAAGTGATTCTGTGGATTAACTGAATCATGGAGAAAGATCTGAACCTCTCCAAGAAGTAAATGATCTGAACTGCTTTCTGCATTGAGATTGATGATGGCTTTCAAGTCAAGCTGCTGCAGTATCCCACTTAGGCTTATTAGTAGGGTGCGATCCATTAACTGTTCTGGCTGGGTTTCACCTGGAACTAACTTTTACTCTCTGGCACATAGCCATAAATGTCTTGTAAGAACCGAGCCCCAGCTGACTGTGATGGTAATTGCTAGGTTGCTGCCTAAAAGCTTACTGCTACTGGGGTGGTGAAGGTAAGAGTTACTGTCATGTGAAAATACAAGTCACAGAAATGGGGTGATGGAGGAAGAAAAGGAGAGAGATGGGAAACAAGGGGAAAGGAAGGGAAATGGATCAATCCCCTTCCCTTGTTCTGCAAAGAACATAAGATACTTTGTGCAGTTAGCATTGCTCATCTAACAAAAACCATTTAAACAATTTCAAAGTTTTCTGTGAAGTTAGTATAAAATAGCAGTGTGCCTAGAATAGCACACCATTATTAATTCTGAAATTGTTTCAACGTCCCCCTTTTCCTCCCACTCCACACATTACAGAAACACAGTTACTGTTATTTTTATGCTTAACTCCCAATATATCTGAAAATGAACAATGAAGTATGTTCATACAATAGAATCAGGAAAATAATACATACATTATTGAATTCTGCTGCAGTTACACAGGTCTAAAGCATGTCCCTTTCAGCTCTGGGTTGAAACTGGTTCAACTGAAGGTAATAGCAGTTCTTTAGCTTTTTTGGTATTGGAAAATACAGAAATAAATTAACAAATTTCTGTTGATTTGATTGCTAGAAATATTGTGCAGTCATCTGCTTTTCACAGGAGTAGATGTGAAGCTATAGAATTTTGCCCAAGCCTGTCATCTTGTACGTGACAAGAAGCTCATTTTGCCCGAGAGTTCTTGCCGTGGTGCTGCTGCGCGTGTCCTGCTGACCCACAAGCGGCGAAGGCGGGAGCGCTGGAGCGGCCCCCGCGGTGTGAGCGTTCCCTGGGATGCGAACCCTCGTGTGGCGGGCTGCGGGCACTGCACGGCACGGGGCAGGGCAGCCTGAGAAGCCGCGACACACGTTTGCCTCTACTGTGACTAAACTGAGCCTCAGCAGATGTTACGACCTGTCTCTGAAGGAGGGGTTGGCTGCCAGAGAAGGGGAAGAAACTGCACAATCACTCCCGTGTTTCTGTGAGCTGGAATGGGGATGAGCTCACCAGCATTTGACCTTGTGGGATTTTGTTTTCCCCAGATATTTAGGAATGGTCATCTGAGGCAGATCTAATAACCAGTCAAAACAACTCCTAGTTCCACGCAGAAAAAGTATTTCTGCTTTTGCCTGTGACTGAAATTAATTTCACTTACCATGAGTCAAATATGAGTCATGATGAATAGAAGCACAATTCACAATTGTCTTGAGATTATTTGCTCTGTCTGAAAGTCCTGTGTATATACTTGGCAATATTTTTTCCTAGTGTATCAATGTATTTTAACCTACAATTATACTTCTGAACCACATTTTTTTTGGTTTTTACTGTATATGATATTATCTTCAATATCTTTGTTCTACAACTGTTTATAACTCACCATTTATACTGCCATAAAACAAGCTAGGTCTGTTGTGAGGGATCAATGTACAGTTTTGGCCTAAGATAGCATGGGGCTGAGTATTGTAATAATAAGATTATAAAACACTTCAGTTACCACTTTGAAAACAAGTGTATTTACTTGCACTGGATTTCACAATGTACATTCCTTCTTAAGGAGCTGGAAAATCAACACAGTCATATTTGTGTTAGGGAACGAAGGTGGGTCAAAGCTGACATGACCAACAGGCCTGGGGGGATAAGAGAACAAACATGATATTTTGTGTCGGTGTTTTACGTAATCATAGAATTCACAGAATGTTGAGGGGTTGGACAGGACCTTAAAGACCATCCAGTCCCAGCCCCCTCTGCCATGGACAGGGACACCTCCCACTAGACCAGGTTGCTCAAGGGCTTATACAACCTGTCCTTGAACACTGCCAGGGGTGGAATATCTGCAGCCTCCCTGGGCAACCTGTTCCAGTGCCTCATCATCTTCACAGTTAAGAATTCCTTCCTCATATCTAACCTAAATTTCCTCTCTTTCAATTTGTACCCATTACTCCTTGTCCTATCACTACAAAATGAAATTAATATGACTGTTACTAAGGAGAGATCTGTGTTGACATTCTTAATGCATAACAATGGCACTCTTAGTTAACTCTAAGTAACATTCAATTGGATAAATTCCACTTTTCCCCCTAGAAATTTCCTTTATTAAGGGATTTGGTTTTTACTGACAAATTTTAAATTCTGTTTAAATTGAGTCAATGAAAACACAATATTTCCAAATTTTTTCCTGTTCCAGAACTGGATGATCAACCTGCTGTTTTTTCACAGTGTGACAATGTAATAGTGGTAAACACAGTCTGGGAATGAGGTGACTGTATATTTTTAATAAATCATAGGTCAGTGCTCACTGCTTGGGGCCATGTGATCATTTCTTGTCACATCCTCTTTGTATCACAGGCCATTATATTACTACCATCTCCTGGACTAAGCCCAGTCACTTGGGTGTTCCTGAAAAGTATCCAACTTGATTTTAGGACATTAATATGCATTTGGCTTCAGTTTCTCTTATTTCATGGTGTCTGAATTGAGCTGGACACAAAATTGTCATGTCTAAATAACATGATGCTGGGCCTGGTTAGAGATGCCTTGGCTAGTTTTGAGCAAGCTGGCCCGTGCTCACTATGTAGGGCAGCCTTATGCTGAAGTACGAGCCCAGGTTCTGGAATCAGTCGAGGAAGAGATGTCACACGGAGCAAGTAGCCCTTGTCCTTCAGCTGGGCTTGTTTGCACTGTGCTGCTGCAGTTGTATGACTTCCCACTGCTAGCTTGACAGACAAACACTGGCTAATGCCTTGGCCAGGGCTTCAGTATGGCCACACTTTTCTGTTTGAGTATTTTCTCCAACCATGAATAATTTCTTTCACTCTTGTCTGCATTGGAAACAAGCATGCAATGCAATAAGCGTGCACCTGAACTTTGTTAATCATATTCTAACACCAGATTTATTGCTACTGGACCCTCTAGCCTGTATTCTTTTTCCAAAAATCTAGATGAATTTCTGGATCTAGTAATACACAAAGATATTTTTCAGATTCATTACTTTTCTGATTTTTTTTTATTTGGCTGAATAGGTTGTATTCATTTTTTCTAGATGTAAAAAACTACATTTTGCAAAGTTGAACTGTGATTTTGAGGTTTGGCTTCCACATAAACCCCCTCATCCCCCTTGCCCATTTGTTGTCACCTTCTTGATCTTTTTAGCATGCACCTTACTGATGCTGTGTAATACTGATATCTAGCCATATTTTGTCATGTTGCAGTACATCAAATACCTTATGGAGCTGTGTGGATTACATCTGCTTAGTTATTTTAAATCATCAAAGCTTATGCTCTTAAGAAATGCAGTTAGATTTGTTTGACAAAGATAATGTATTTCCCATATACCATGTTGACTGACTGACTGATTCCTGCAACCCTTCATCAATTAAATCATGTACCATTTCCTCCTTGAATTTATCTAGGAGTGAGGTCATGCAAAATTATGCTCTTTTTGAATCCTTCTCTGTTCCTGTTTTGTAAACACTTCTTACCAAGAAACCCATAACAGACAGGACGTTTGTATACAGCAGCTGGGCAGTTGAAAATGCATTAATTAGTATATTATAGCAGTGACACTTTTTATTTATTGTGCCATCATCAGAGAACACAATTAAGTTATTGTAGAGTTGCTATGGTTTCCAAAGGAGATACAGTGCAGACTAATTACCTCAAGATGCCAGATGGTGCTGAATAATTCCTGAGCAAATGCCTCATCACCTCTGCTTCTCCATGTTTGTATAGTAAACAAAACATGAATAAAATGGAGGCTGGGAATGTAGTGATTTCCCTTTATAGGTCTCCACAGGTTTGTGTTTGCCCTGAGCATATTTACATTCTTCAGACTATATTGTTTAAATTTCTCCCATCTGTGCAAATATCCTAATGAATGAACTGCAAAAAAGCATGTAAGAAAACTCTGCTGCTGGACATTTTAACTCAAAATATTTCATCTGCACCATACCTGCAGTTTCTGTATTGTCTGTCATGTCTATCCCAAGAATATGTCAGATAGAAAGATACTTTATCCTGTCCACAGGGCAAGTAAGCTCTAAGAGACACTTTAAGCACAGTCTACACCCAGGATTTCCCTTTAGCCTAAAAACTGCAGATCATGGGGACATCCTGGACTGCAGCAATGCAGATGAACATCATTTGGACTGTAAGCCTATAGGGTGCTCCACATAGCAATGTACATGCAATCACTGGGAATCAAAAACATTACAAAGCTTAAAGACATTGATGTTTGAGGCCACTCAGTCTTACAGACAATACTGTTTGTAGATCTGTGCCTGATCTCATGACTGCTTTCTTTTGTCTTTCAGTGATCACAGTTTAATTGATTATCTGCAAAACCTTCCATTATAGAACCGGAGGGGCAGATAACTAGCTGAGCTCCTGGTCTGCACATGTAGAAAGTACCAAACTATAACTTTGCCAACAAGGGATGCAACAAAATATAAGGCCACAAAGAAAAGTCTTTGGGATTGTGTGTCAGAAAGACACATGCCATAGAGCAAAATTTCTGACTGACTGCAGTGTTAGTGCGTATAACCTGAAGCATCAGGTTGGTACAATAAATAGGTCAGGCTTTTTGTGCCCTACTTCTGCTACCACTGTCATAGGATTGCCAACACATGGCCATAAGAAACAGCCTTTTAATTTAGTATATTTAGTATATATTCGGAGTTTAAATCCAGATTTGCTGTGTGGTTGGTCTAGGAAAACAGCTGTGGAAAACCACAACAGCAAATGTTTCCCCTCCAAATTCAGAGCTTACCTATACAGAGATTGCTTAGGCTTTTCCAGATATGTGCAGTTATCTAACTGATATTTCACTTCTACAAAGCTTCATGGGGCATGCTTTTCTCTGAGCTGGTCCAGGCTGTTGGGACTCTGTGTTCTTTTAGCTTCTCTGCAGGGATTCAGAGGTTCCTGCTATGGGGACTCTCATGAGCACAGCTAACAGAGGCAGCCACAGGTGCAACAGCTTGTGTGGGTTCTGCTTAGGGAGCTTCTGGGCCTTCTGGGGACAAGATCCAGGATCAGTGAGGAACGGCTCTGAAACCTCTGAGAAACTTAAGGGTGCCGGCTGCTGTCAGATAAGGATGAGGTAAGAGGAGATAAAAGGGTGTGCAGTGTCCACACCTAGTCCTAAGGTAAGTGCTACCTCTGGAGAAGTGAAAGATGGAAGCTGGTGACTTCTAGCACCAAGAGGAAGGATCCTGCACTATCTAACGGCTTTCAAGTACGAGATAGGTCCACTACACTCAGAGGCGAAGAGGAGCCAGGTAAGCCTTCAGGAAAAAGGTCTGGTCCACCTCTGATCCGTAAAGAAGAGTTTGGTCAAAGGAAAGGAGATGCATGAGTGGCAAAAGGGTGGTTCTGGAAACAGAATAAATTGGAACAAAGAGTGATATCAGGTAAGGAACACAGGAGGGGGTGAATCTTCTGATGCCGGGAGCATAGGTATCTACAAACAGTGAAGCTGACTTGTAAACTGAGATATTGTCTCATCTTCTGGGGTGCTGGAGGGACCTCTCCTAGACTACCCACAGAGCTTTCCATCAGGTCTATGCCTGAAAGACTTGGTGTGGAGTATGGTAAAGATAGGTGGACTTGCAGCCATGTGCTGAGTGGTGGTGGGAGGAAAGGGGGTGATAGAGCTCTAATTCAGTAGTAGTTGTGTGTGTTTCACAATACTTGAGTGATAAGAGCTTTGTAATTGTATGCAATAATTATCCAAAATTATGCAGCTAAATCAGTAGTAGTGATATGCCTGTTATTTAATTATATTATTAGGTAATTACTTTCTTAGTAGTGTACTAATAAATCAGTAAATGCTTAATCATTATTTCAATATTATATATTTCAAGCCTGCAATTTAGAGAGTGTGAGTTAGGCCCATGAAGTAACAGTGTCCAAAGGAAAACATACATAAACCAGCAAAGATATAAATATCAACTCTTACTTTGCAGTGTTGGACTTTAAGTAAGAAATGACTCTCTGCCTTGTCAGATTGTTTGAATATTTAAACAAGAAATTAGTTTAATCAATGGGCATTGGAGTCATTGCCTCAGTTCAAGCTACATTTGTAAATGTAATTTAATTTCTTATTCCTGCATAAATTTTTTTTTCTTGATTTCAGCAAAGGAAACAATAATTGAAATGCCCAGATCAAATGAAATATTACACTTCTTCCCTTAAAATAATAAGTTCCTAGGAGCACTGAAGACAGATAACTTTCTCAGGTCAAACCGTAAAAAAAAGCACTGTTAAAGTATCAGCCAATTCACTAGGAATATGTGTGTTTCCCAAGATAACACAAGAAGCTCTACAGTTAGTTTGAGGAAAATACATATAATTCTGGTGTAATAAAATTATTTTATTACAGGAGCCAGAGAGGTAGGAAATCACTTCTTGAATTACACCATCTATTGATCATGAAACAGCAAATTGCATAGTTTGATAATTTGGTGGGAAATGACTTGGCTGTAATCTATCTTGTTCCAGTCAGAGGTGTTATGCATTTCTTGTATATAGCTAATAAACCATGACTTACTGAAAATAAATACTTATATTGCTGAAAGCTTACAATCTAGACATTCTAAATAATAATTTTGTTTTACTGTAAAAAGTAGCGTAGAGATTCGCTCCTCCAAGGAAAGATCGACAAAAGAGATCAGAAAGAAACAAGCAAAGCAACAAGGCTTGAGTGGTGGGGAAGCAGATGAGCAAGTGGATCAGAGCAGTGGAGAAAAAAAAGAACTGTGCAAACTTTGCTCGATAGGCAAATGTTTCTGCTCTGACTACTCCATTTGCCAGGAATTTTGAATCTGATTAAAAGCCTTTCAGAGAATTTGCCATAATAAAGTATTTACTCCTAATTAAATAATTTCATATGAAAATAATGGAAACTATTATACCAATTTATGTCTTCCCCATTCTGCTTTATTTTCTTGTTAATAGTGTCTGAAAGTTAGAGAAAAATGTTTTAAGCTGAGAGAAGTTTGGGCAGAGAAAGGAAGGTGCAAGGACTTCAAATATGCCACTGAAACACACATGCAAATAGTTTGTTGTGTTGAACAACATATGGCAAAGAAGTTGTGATATACACATGAAATACATTAATATGTGCTTGCTAAAAATGAAAGATCATAAGCATTATTAATTTGCTGTAAGGTAAAGTGAGACTCTTGACTCCAGCTGATGGCACCAAATTCAACTGCTGTGCACCAAGGAAACCTACTAGCTCCTGAATCTGTCATCTTGTATGCTGGCTAATGTAGTCTTATGAAGTAAAGGCTACAACTGTGCACCAACAGAGAGGAAACAATCTTAATTTTCTTCTAAAAAGAAAAATAACACACATTCATGCATTTCATTCCAGTGAGTGTGCATGCGTGTACTTCTACTCCAGTTGTAGTCACATAAAACCGAAAATGGGATTTAAACTTCATGTTTATTCAAATCAGTTATTTATCAGCATAAAAGAGCATTTTACAGCCCATATGTATTTTCAGTAATACAATCATGGTATTCTTGTAAGTGATATCGTCACACTATATGCCGACTTTTGTCCCAGAATGAACATCTTTTCAGGCCTATGAATGTTATCAAATGATAAGTAATAAGTCCTAAGGAGCAGAAATATATGTAGCCACAAGTGTACAAATTTCTAATGTGTTCCGATACAGTGTTTACTTAAAGTATTCCTTGTATAATTGTGGACATAATAAGTATAAAAATTGACATCCTTGTCTATTAGGAAAGCAATCAATCTGTATTACATGAACAGATAATGGTAATACAGAGCTCATAAAAGCATGGAAAGGCATTCTGTGAGAATTTCTTTATTTTTGCTCCAGATTTGACAAATAGTGTTTTTTAAAAAGCAGTACTTTAAAAGTCTTTAGGCAAATACATTGTTGAAGCTGTAGCTGAGATTCCAAAACCAAAGAACCCTGCCCTTAGTGTTTCTGACAGGAACTTTATCCCATTTGCTCATGCAAATTATAACTTGATTCCCTGCAATACTCTGTGTTGCCCTCCACTGTCAAGCTGCTGAAGGGAGAGATCAGAAAAAGCTCCCACTTCACCACTTGACCCTATCTTGACTCAGTGAGGCTTTAACCTTGTGCCTTACTGTGTGCTTGTGATATTTTTAAAGGAAAGAGGGACTGAAACAACAAAAATAAAATTTGACAAGTGGTCTAGAGTTCAACTTTTTCATCAAGAAAGACTGGTCCAGCCATCTAAATGCTAATGGTGGGGCAGCTCAGGTACATGCCGGACAGTACCACAGTTGCTGTGTACTCTTTGAGCTGCTGAGAAATTCTGTCTCCTATCATGAGACTTAGGTCTGTCCAGGAGGACTGAAGTGCCTGAGTATCACTGGGGGCCTGGGAAATGCCATAGCATCTATGATTACTTCAAAGGTCAGAGTGCTTCTTCCACCAGCTGCTGGCATCCGTATTGTGTTCACACAACCTTCACAAGCCACCCCTGCAGCAGGCAATGTGAGTACCCCTCTGAGGAAGGTCTGTCCTGACCTGGGCTGTAACTAAACATCAAAATGCTATCACTAATATGCCAGGTAGGACAATAAAGGCCATGTGAAGTATAGAAGGGTCTGTATCCAGCATCTGTAATTTCACCCCTGAGGTCTCTTCACATCTGGAGTCCTCCCACAGCAAGTGGTGGCAACTTGCTACCCAGCTGTTCCCTGATTAAGCAATGCAGATAGCTGATGAGTGGTTTTGCATCACATTGTGAAGATATTCTAAAATAAGATTAGGTGCTTATCCACTGTGGTAATATGGACCTGGCAAGATTCGACAGTAGAAATCCATGTAAGCAGGTGGCTGATGGATCATCAGATGCCAGGTGTTGAGATCTCACTGAAGATAATAACTTGCTGTGTGAGTTAATGGCTATATCTTCTGCTAGCCTATTCTTACACAACAGACTATATGGAAGAGGTTCAAGAGAGATGCAAGATGCTGTTGCAACTCACCCTAAGAGACTAGTTTTGGCAGTCCTTGCAATTTCGTTGTATCACAATGACCGGTGATCTTCAGCAGCAGGCAGAAAAATGTCATTACTCAAAACCTGACTGGATGTGGTCGTGGGCAATTGTATAACTGCTGAAGTAAAAGGATTGCATGGAGATCTTAGCTTCTCTGAAAAAATATGATTGGTCTCTGTGTTGTTGCAAGGAAAGGTTTGGAAATAACAAATGAGTTCAAAGAGAAAAGAAATATGCACATTTTAAAATTGTACTATATTTACCCAGTCTTAAGATTTTAGAGGACCTGGCTCAGTATTTTTGAACATTTAGGAAATGCCATTGAGAACTAAGATTCATTTGTGTCACTCACTGGGTCATCCTTAAAAAATCTGATCTCTGTGCTAGAGATACACCACCAAAATGCTTCACTTTTTAAAAAGGAGTCTTTGCCTGACCAGCTGATTTAGCTTTCATCTGGGTTATTTTTGCTGAAAATAAAAAAAAGCCTGCTGCAGAAAAATGAGAAACTCTCCCTCAAAATGTAAGATACAGAAAGATTTGTGAGGATAAACCTCACAAATTACTTGGCCTGGAACTGAAGTCCCAGCAAAAGGAGATTTTTTGATCCAATAAATACATGCCTTTGGAGACCACAATAAAAGGAATTCTAGTGACAGAGCATGTCTATGAAAATTCACTGCAGTATCAGACATCCCAGGTGCCTATTTTATCAGGAATCATTATGCTGCTCAGTGTTCCAGGGACAGTACTGGACAATGATATAGCTTTTGCATTCAAGAGGTGACATTTAATCACCAGGCATTTAACTGCCAGGCATAAAGGCCACTGCTTGTGAATGGGGTTTGTTTGAGACTTGTGTGGTTAACTGGAGACTAAGGGTAAACTTTAAAATTAAATATACTGCAGCTCAGTCAATATCCTGAGCTCAACATCATTGATGGGGGTGCTGAAGCAGTTCGAGTTCCTGCTGAGCTGACTTAGAATTGGGACTGCCACAGAACCTCACCAAAGATTTGGTTTGAAATTGTGCCTTCGAGAATACTTACTTCAAATGTAAGAACCCAGTAAAATGAGACTGTGCCTTTGAATTTGCCTCTGATGAATACACATCACAAAAGAAATAGTCATTTTTATAGGTGTGTTCAGCTGAAGGCTGCATCCTTTGGGAACTGATATAATTCAGCTCCATGGAGCAAAGAAATAAGAAATAGCGAGTTAACAGTTACAGTAAAACCAATAAAACCGAAACAATTCAATGCAAAACAAAAAGCCCCTCCAAAAGGTGTTCTAACCAGAAAGCCATTTATAAATGAAGGATTCTCACACTCACAGAAAGAATCTCATAACTAAAAGGTGGAATAGCATTGGGATCAGTAATAAAGCTGTGGGGCTGGCTACATTGAAAAAGCTTGTACAGGGAGGCTCAGGATACAGCCTTCAGACGCCTTCTGGAAACAGTGTTGAATGCTGTCACTGTCTCTCAGCAGTGACAAATCAAGGTAGAGCTAGAAAGACAAAGATTTGGAGAGAGAAAAATTATTTCTTTCATTTTGAAACAGCTTTAAGATAAATCACAAAAAAAAAAAAATTTAGCATACAAGCCTTTTGGCAAGTCAGTCATTATTTGTAAAGATTTGACCAGGAAGCCTATAGAGAAATTCACATGCAACTTAGTATTTAGTGGAGGAAAAAGAAGGACAATTTTCCTTTAGTTTCTTTGCCACTTTTTTCACCTATTGGATCCTATTTTGGGTTGCAGGTATAAGAAATCAGACTGATGCTGCACCAGAAGAGCCTGAGATTTTAAGACCCAGAGACCATTCTGACTCTGAGAATTCCTGTGGAGATACGCTGTCTTCCACTTTCATTTGCAGTCTGGTTAATGAGCCTGTAAATTGAATTAACTCAGCTGAAGTGCTCAAAATCCAAGCTGAAACGAAAAGAAAACAAGATAAGAGAAGTGTATGGCGGCAATACTTGGTACCTTTGGCTTCCTGGGGAATGTAGTAAGACTGAAATAATAATAATAGTGGTAACAATGATAACAACAACAACAACAACAACTGAATATGTGACTGAAGATATATGATTCATTATATTTTACAAAGCAAGCTATTAAACAGTGTTCAAATATCATAGTGCTGGGTACTCAGTCAGTGAGTCAGTGTTTCCCAGTTCTAAAGAGCAGTCTCTAAAGAGATTAAGGGTAGCTAAGGAGAAAGGCTTCATATTTTAATTTTTTCCCTGGTACTATGGTATGTGCATATCCTTTTGGATGTTTGGCATCTCTTTTTTTAAATGGCAAATGAGTGGCCCAGGGAAGTGACTGCAAATTCGAATCATAAATAACTAGATTTATGATAGCAACAGTGCGCTGAAGTGTAGGGAAGAAAAAATCTGGATCTCACTGCATCGTTTGTTCCCAATGGTTTTGAAACAATCAGTGCCAGAAGAAAAAAACCGTCATCTGTCCTTCCACGATCGATCAAAAAGTACCTATTTCTCTGTTGGCAAACAGAAAAGGAAGGCCTCCCCCTCTGCTGGCGGTGCCTCTCCAGCCCCCTGCACCTGCCTGGGGCTGCTGTGTGCCAGCGTCACCCAGAGACTGGCTCTGACGGAACCTGACATCCCTGCGCCAGTGCGTGAATCACCGCCCCGGCTGCTCATTTGCACTGACTACGCTCTGAATTTCTCTGGGTGTAAGGCAGTGATTTCACCCAGCTTCAGCGTGGTTTCATCAGTCAGTCCAGACACGAATTTGCTGAAATTGTTTCCCTGCTCACAGTAAGGGTTTCTCTGAATCAGACTGAGTGAGGTGATTCCCCATTTGTTTGCTGAGATAACAGAGCCTAAGTGACTTAATGATTCATCCCTCTCGCAACTACCTCGGCCATTAGACAGACCAATGCCCTAATGCCCTGCCCTCTGTCTGGTCTTCCGCTGTTTGCCTCTAGACTCAGTTTTGGTTTACTGTCAGGTGGAAAAGTCAAACCAGTCTCACCTCTTCTGTGTCCATGAATGGTTCTTCTGCCTCCAGGTATCATAAAGATTTACCTCTGGGAAGCCATGGCTATTAAACTCTCCCCAGAGGCACACAAGAGAAAGCTGATATGTTTCTGATATCTTGAAGGCTGTATGAAATGCCATCTAAGACTGAATATATTTGTATATATGTAAATATTTCTGTCACAAAAACTGATATCCACCTTAAATTAAAAACAGCACAGCAATCCAGGGATTGGATGACATTTCTTATCAGCTGATGGCTGTATGGGGAATCACAGTGTATGCAAATAATCTTCTTTATGCAGGAGTCAATCTGATGTCATGTTCAACAAGACAATTTGGAAAAAACCCAACTTCACAAAAATTTTTCTTGTCTCAGACGAGAAAACTGAAGACATGGAGAACAAACATACCGAGATTTATCAAATTTTGAATGGAAGAAACCTGCAGCAAGAATACTAGAGGTGACATCAGCTAGTAACAATGGAATTAAATGAAAGTCCTTCATCTTATTTTCATCACTTTTATTCCTGGGTATGAAATGAGACCTAAACTGCATTACTACATATTATTATCACTAGAGTATTTGCTGTCTACTATCACAACAATGATGTGGTTTTCTGGGGAGAAAAAAATGACAGGAAGAAAGCTCTGAATATATTTTTTCTCCTGTGAAAGCCATAGATGACTAGTAGTCATGTTTTTGGCTCAAAAATAAATGTGAAAAATAGTACATAGTGGAATGTTTGAGGGAGGCATGCAAGATATGTGCTTCAAGTCAGATCAAGGGTTATGGTAGACATTTGCATGCTCAGCAGCAGAATTTTCTGTCTTGTCAAGATCCAGTTATTAAAATTATTAGAGAGATGTCTCTGCCCAAATTAAGGTGCAAACGAGACCACATACCAAAGTCAATAGTATGGATTTTAATTTAACAGTAAATGTGAGGTAGAGAGGGAGAGGGAGAAAGAAATAGGAAAAGAGAGAATCTGTGGATCCTCCAGCAAAGGTGTGCACGCCCGCTGCATCTGAGCTGTTAAGCGGTTGACTGTTTGAGTCATTAAACATCAACAGTCCAGTCTCTCACAAGTCTGCAAGCGGTAACTACCACAGAAGAATAAATCTGGCCTAAAAAAGGGCTGCTTACATGATGTTAGCATTGATTCCTTCAGAGTGAGAGCCTCGAAAAAACTTTTGCCCATCCAAAAAATCTGGTTGGATATGAACCAACCTAAAAAACATTTCTATAACCTAAGAATAAAATTTAAGAAAATATAAGCCTACTCACAGTACTTATAAGTCCTTTTCATTTCTCTATAAGAACCTCTGAGTAATTCCATTGAAACTATGTAATTAAACTTTTCTTGCCTCCAAGGGAGATATGTTTAAATAAGGCTACTCAATAATGAAGTTTAGAGCTCAGCAATAGGACTCAGAAGCTGTTTAACAGAACAAAACAATGTGTGTGGGGAAGACCACCACCTTCAGAATTTAACAATGCAGCATTTAATGATGTACTTGGTGTTTGTCCACAATATTGAAAGCAACATGTAGGCCTAACATACCTAACATACCTTAAAAAAGCTATAAGGATTTTGTGTCTGATATATATATACGCACCTATGAGCCAAAAAATGTCAGAAGTTTGATAGAATTTGAAATTTTATTTAGATGATATTACCCAGACATGCTATCCATAAACATGGATACCCTGGAAAGCATACCTGTGGTACTTAATAAATGGTTATAAATCACAAGAGAAAGAGCAGCACTAAACTGAATTTCACTAGAGTGTTAGTTCTTTCCAATGTAACTGAATGCTAGGTCCTTTTATTCCTTACACTTGTCTTTATATTTTCCAAGAGGCCAAACACAGAAAGATGGCCTATATCTCTAGTGGGAGGTAAGAGAAATAGATGTATGAGGAATTTCAGGACGGGATTCAGGTGTCTCTGCTGCTGCTGAGACTGTTTCGTGTGGAGCTCTGAGAATGGAAATGACTCTCTGAAGCTTTCATGTTGATTTTTTCATCTTTGTTGGCAATGAAGAGAGACTGTTTGCAATACTTGAAAATGAGCCTTGAAAAATGTCATTAGTCATTTTTCTTTGCAAGCAAAGAGTCTATGTCTTTTTAAAGTTCCTGGTTGTTCCTTAGTCATTGAAACAATGATAAGTGCAGGGGATATTCTTTCTAGTGAATCAGTGCTTCCTGTAGTAGGTTCTTCTTCCAAAGCTCTAGTATTTGGATTGGGATATGTGATAGAGAAGTGGTATCAGATTTTAGGTCAGATTTCCAACAAAGGTGTCATAAACTAACCAAAAAATATGGGAAGACATTTTTACATTAAGGTAATTTAAGCAGGACTTACAAGGACTGTGTACAAATATTTTGCTCTGCTATTACCTTCTAATCTCAATTGTTTTCTTTCGCAACACAGGCCTACCTATAGTTTCCAGTATAAATGACAGTAAATCCAAGCTCAGAGGAGTTGAGACAGAGCCATTGGAATCATCAAAGAGAAAACAGCATTTTGTCTTTTTTTTTTTTTTTTCGACGGCTGCTCCACAGCCTAGCAACCCTTTAGTTTAGCCTCAGATGTGTTCTGTGCTAGATTCTGGCACCCAGATCTCCTTCCCTAGGACTTGCCTGTCAATAGGGATGTGGATTGGTGGAGGGGTCGACACTCTGTTCTTAATCCTACCCCCAAGTAAGACATGTCTTGTGGCCCCACAAACTGGTGGTGGTACTTGGGTGAGTAGAACTTAATGTCTATTTTGATATCTGGCCAGTACATCACATGAAGAAACAGTCTGGCTGAGCTATTACATGTTACAACATGCTTTTTTTTGCTCTCTGCTGAGCTGAAGATTTTTTTTCCTGATGCATCATGTCTATAAAACAAATTTTTTCACAACAAATTTGTTCTTTCCTCTACAAATTGCTGCTTTAATGGAAATGTTTTTCTGTCATTATATTTTCCTGTTCAGCTAGAACACAGGAGAAGATATAACTGAGCTCTTAATGGGGCTCAGCATAGGAATTCAGTCCTAATCTAGACTCTAAAATTTGTGTCCACCAAAAACTTTGGCATCTAGCTACAGACTAGAGCTTCTGGGGAGACAGCTAACATTTACACATATCCTATGATGACCACTTACATGACTTGAAAAAAAGAAGAGCTACAAACAATGAATTTTTATATCAGCTAGGTAAGAGCAGTAGTATAAAATAATGCTTGTTATCAGCTATCTGACATGGATCAAAATTTCCAGCTACTATTCTTACTGCTATAGGCAGTAGGCTATAAGCATTTTCCAGGCTCTCCTGAAGGAAAACTGGTCTTTGCCTTGCATGACTCAGATATGTAACACATGTAAGAGCTGATCTTTTACTTTGTCCAGAGTAAATAAACAAATTAAGTCTTGAAGTACCACATAATGACAGAAGCTTTTCATGTACTGCTGCTTCTGTGTTTAGCTCAGCTTCTTGACTCTCATGGAAACCTACAGAACGAAAAGCAGAAATGAATGAACTGTTGAAATTGCTGCGAATTTCAGGTTCAGGATAGTAATTGATTGCATTTCCAAATGCAATGCAGAGCATTTCTCCCTAAAGATTTTGGAAATGGAGGCTTTCTGCTTACCCTGGCAAAAAGGATAGCAGAAAGTACCCATATATCCCCCTATGTCCTTGTGCACTTGTGTGCATGGCCTAGACACAGGTCTTCATTTCCTCATTCATTTAATTCCTTCATTATATAAATTGAACAAACAATGCACCCAATTCACCAGTGTAAACAGAAACCCTTGCATTCTGTCTAACTGTTTAACAGAAGTTAAATGAAATCTACTAATGAAATGAAATGACAGTGTAGAGCACTTGTCATATGAATAATTAGGCATTATAATAGCAACAGTATGCTTGCTTTGTTCTTGTCCTTATTATTTCCATTTAGCAGCTGCTACACCTGACAAACAATTGCCAGATGCAAGAGTTCCCTGATGGAGACCTGAACGTGCTCTGTGTGTCCTCATGAACATTAATACAGTTAAAATGTTATTCTGGACCTGCAGAAAAGTAGACGAATGTTTTGCCAACTTAACAAATGGGAATATTCCTTCTCTGAACAGGTGGGAAATGCACTAAATCTGTCTCAGATAGAAACAATTTGGTTAGCATTCACTGTTCAAATCATCTGCTTTTGTAATCTCTAAAGCATAGAGCATGTTGTTCACAAACTTGACTTATTTTTAGCAAACTAAACAAACTCAGCTTACCACACATACTTTTACAAACCAAAACACCTGCTCTCCAGCAGCAGGTGGGAAATCCAGATCTTTTGAATATCTGTGTCCGCATGATTACTCTGCTAATTTTGCATTTAAGAGTTAGAGATTACAGAATACGCTTCTGATTACTACCGGTGTAATAGATCTGGGGACAGTTGCAAACAGTCTTTTGTAGAGTGAAAAAAAAAATTAGTGTCACAAGACATGTCACTGTGAATTCATACCATCTGTCTAATGATGAATGACACCAGTGTGGATGGTATCAAGTCAGCCTACAGATTTGCTATATATACTTAGTAACCTGCAAATACATCACACAAAATGGCCCTGCATACACTGTGCATCAAAACAGAGCGTATAATGCTTTGTCACAGGGTAAACTGGTCTATTAAAATGATCATGTGTTCAGAAATGAAGAAGGCAGTTGTTGATTTCAGCCTATAATTTCTTTTTTTGACATTCTTTCTCCTGAAGTCTCATTTCATGATTCAGGTTCGATTTTGCTGCTATTTGAATACTACAGATTCTATTATTTTTTTATGCCTTTTATTCTCTGATCCATGGGGATGTCACGAGGTACATTTTTTATAGTCATTTCAAACAGCACACTCTACACTTCTCCAGCAAAGTGCAAACAATCTTTGCTGCTTAATACATATGTAGATAATCTTTCAAAAATTTTGCTGCAGTTTAATGCTGTTGGTTTGTGGTTCTTTCCTGAGGTGAAGATGGTAGTGCTCCAAACTTAGTGAAATGGAACACCTAGGACAGATTGTCTACTTGTGTAAACTGTAGAAAATTGAAGTATGTATATGTATGATGAACTCTGACAGCAAGATTTACCCATATATTAAAGAAATTACATCAGAATTATAAATGAGATTAGAGTTTCCTTCTATTCCTTTCTACTCTTTTTTTTCCCCTTCCTGATACAGCTATAAGGGCCTCACTTGGCATAATGTGATCGCTACTTTAGCTTCAATTTTCATTTAAAAACTATTAAAGGCTTTGGCTCATATGACCGAGTATCAGTGATTTAAAAGGTAAATATTGAGACTAAGTTTATTATCTAGACTTCCTGTACTTTGTCATGTACAAAAGATGTGATGAGTTTCCTCTGCAGCTACCTTCTTTCATGGAGTGTGAATTCTCGGGTGTCAGTCTCAGAGTAGATATTTGTCTTTCAGTTTGCCGTGTACAGCATCTGTTCTCTCATTTTCATCTAGTACTGGTATCTTATTTCTGTGTCAAGCAGAAGCATCAGAAACCAACAGCTAGCAGAAGCATCATCTTCTTTGTTCCTTTCAACTTAGTGATGTATTGAACATGATAAAATCTGCGGATTTTATTGGCAGCCATATTATTTATCACAACATCAGGGTAATGGCTTGGTCCAGTTCCTTGTGAAATGAAACAGTCACATAAGAAGCAATGGATGAAATAGCTTATTTACAAGTGTTTGCTCTTTTTTTTTTTACAGAGTGCTTCTCTATTCAGGGGAGATCTCTTTATTTCCCGTGTGCTTTGACTTCATGGCTTCTGGACCCCCTGGCCTTGAATTAATCAGTGGCAGAACATTAGAACCAAACTAAGCAGAAACAAAATCTACCAATAGCCAAATGATTCAGGAAGAGTAATAATTACGGACAAGAAATATCTCATTACTGCAAAACCCCTCCACATTAGTTTTGGATAAATACTGCTCACTAAATGAAATAAGCCTTTGAATGAAAAGAAGGGTGTGTAGGGAAGCTAAAAATGATAAACAGAAATATAACAGTTGGCAGGGTGCAGCATCAAACTTCACAAATGGAGTTAGTTTTAGCGTTTAATACAGTTTTAGTCTACAGGAGGGACAGACATGCTTAGTCAAGTTTTATCCTTTCTGCTGTTGTTGAGAACGTGCACCCAGGCAGATGGGTACAAATATGTGCATCTCAGGTTCTTGAACTCTCAAATGTCTTATGCCACAAATACAACCTGCTTAGAGTCTGTAATCTGTTTACTACTGGATATGTGCACTTAGCCCCAAAGTCACATATTTGCTCACAGAAGGTCCACAGCTGGAACATCAGGATGGAATCTTACGCACGTAAATGGTTCTGCCAAGGGGCACACTGCGCTTTGCTTAATTTTTTTTTTTTGCAGAGGAAATTGTGCATACAGTCTCTTATTTGGCATAACCAGACATAAAAATATTTCCCAGTGAATAATGGAATTGCCATGAAACTAAACAATGAGCTAATTTCCTACTAACAGAGAACAAGAGGCGAACAGTGTTTGGAGTGTTTTTAGAATGCAGTATGGATTTATTCTGCATTTATTCAATGCTACATTAACTTTTTAAGTCACTCAGGTAGCATCAAATTCTTTGCACCCCAGACAATACAAGCTTCCTCATTGCCTGCAACAGCAGTAAAATGGTTTCTGTTAAAGGATACATAGTGCAATTGGAGAAGATAAAAATATTATAAAATTTTTGTGCAAAATATTTTTGTTATAGAAGCTCAGATTTTTTAATATGTGGCAATTAATAGAAAAACAGTTGGGTTGTATTATTTAAATAAAAATTAATTAACAAATTTAATTATTGCAGGTTTCCAAGCCACTCATGTAATCATGGAAACACTACGATACAGTTAACTTTGGCATAGGTAGCAGACTAAGTAATTTCTCCAGATATCTTGCAGCCCTGTTTGGACAATTCCATAAAAGACACTTTGAAATATTCGTTCTGCTACAGAATGTTCTTTGTTCTGAGTCACATTTTAGTAATAATGAACTATATTTCTTGTCAAAACTCTTGTGGGCAAGTGGCTATGACAAAACCAATATGATTCAGCATCCTCCTCCTCAAATGAATTTCACAAAGATTCTTATAACTGCATTCAATATTAGTACAGACTTTGATACAAGACGTTTCTCTTCTTTGAAAGATAAGTAACAATATATTTTAACTCTTGTAACTTATTATTTTTACCTATTTTTTCTGTATTAATTACAGTACTTAATAATACAGTGAATCATCTTATTTAGAAAGAAGTGTGGCAAACACTAGTGCTATGAAATGCCACTAATCATTGTGTTTCCATTTTGTGGATCGGAAATAAGTCATTTTAGACTTCAGCCTTGAAAATCGTGATTTCGTTTGGGCTGAAGAGCAATATTTTCATGACTCTTGTTTGAAATAAAGTCACAATAACCCCCACATAATTGTTGAAAGATTTGAGCCTGCATTTCTGAAATCTTGACCAGAAAGTCTCCGATGCTTGAAGCTCTGCAGCTGCTCGTGACTGCAGGCATTACCATTCTGGGTTGGCTGAGCATCTAGGGACTCATTTCATGCCTACACCTGTCGAGGGGTCACTGGCTTCAGGAAGCAATTCAATATTCATGAGTCTAGAGAAAAAATGAAGCTGTAGAGAGTGTCTAGGGAATGTTTGTCGGGAAAGTGAGAAGGGGATTGAGTTCTTGATGCTGCATTTTTCTTTAAATGGAGAAAACACAGAAATAGCACTGTAAGTGGAATCATCATGCAAACTCAGAACCAGCTTGGGGGTTTAAGGTGCTACTACATGATATTGAGTAGACATAGGCAGAAACCTCAAGTGTGGGTTGGTTATTTTCACATCTAGAGCCGGGTGCTGAACACTGTGGGAATCACTACTTTTGATTTGCTAGGATAGAGCAATGTGATTCCCCATGGATGAATCCACGTTACCCTGCTTCTCATTGTTGATCCTTGTTGCCTCAATTAATTAGCTTTCTCCTACTCCTTGTTCAGATTCCTTTGCCCAGTCTCTGACAAAACAGAGCAGACGCTGTGATTGCTGTGTGGTACTAGCCTAGCTATGGCTCAGTTTTATTTAATAACACTGTGTTACTCTGTGCAACAAAATCTGACTAATTGCTTCTCTACCACTCTGCCAGTCTGTGAAAAGGTCAGCATGGAGAACGATCAAGTTAAAGCACCCTGCCGAATCTCCATAAGGCTGCATAAAAATAGCAGTCTTTGGTGAATGAGGTCTGACTGGTAGAGAAGTTAAGTATTTTAACTGTTTGATGAAAGAAATGTGCTAATCATTGATTCAGGTGCTGAAGTTTTTGATTTTCCCCCCAGGTACAATGAAAATAAACAGTTTTGACTTTGTAGATCTTGTGAAAAACTCTTCCTCTTTGCCATTTTTAGCAAATCAAACTGCTTTCATATAAACTTGTGTAATTGCTGTTAATTAGTTTATTACAGAATAACAGAATCAGAGAATATTATGAGTTGGAAGGGTTCTATAAGGAACATCAAAATCCACCTCCTGGCCCTGCGCAGAACGCCCCAAGAGGTCATTGTGCCTGAGAGCATTGTCCAAATGCTTCTTGAACTCTGTTGGGCTTGGTGCTCCTCTCCTCT